>CM053771.1:346479859-346536857 GCA_028658325.1 Potorous gilbertii | reverse complement strand
ATCTCTCTCATTTCTCTTCCCAGTTTTTCCTCCACCTGTCTAACTTGTTTTTCAAAATCAAGTTAGTTACTTGACTTCTGAGATTCCTCTCCACCCCTGACTAGATCTGCCCAGCTAGTGCTTGGGGTCTGAGATTTCAATGCTGCTCCCCAGCCTCAGGGCTTTCAGTGGTGGGCTCAGCTGCTATTCAGGGTAAGATTATATTCAAGTTCTCAGGTGGGGGCAGGGCCATCTCCCAGGCTCAGTTCCCTCAGGGGGTTTTTGTGGAGACCTTCAGTAATGCACCCCAGCTCCTGCCTGCTCCGGGAGCCCCTGGCCGCCACTGCCTCTGCCGCTGCCTCCTGGGGGGGGCCTTAGTTAAAGAGACACCCTGCTCCCCTCTTGGCCAGCCCAGAAGTCTCTCTCACTGACCTGTAGCACCTGTGGGTGGAGGGACCTTTGCAGCCGCCAGAGATTCCGTCCCGGAAGCCTTCTTGGATCTTCTCCTCTCGGGTGGTGTGGCCAAGGTAGGGCTGGCTTCTGCTCTGGTCCCGTGTGCAATGGACCTTTGGTGAGGGTTTTTCAGCTCTTTCTGGAACAGAAATCTCCTCCACTCCATGGTTCTGTGGCTTCCACCGCTCCAGAACTTTTTAGGAGTTCTTCTTTATAGATATTTTACAGGCCGTGGTTTTTGAGCTAGCATGTGTGTCTTTCTACTCCACCATCTTGGCTCCTCCCCGCCGTAAATTTTTTCTTTCAGAAAAGTGGACAGTTGGCCAAATAAGTTTGGGAAATTCTGAAAGAAAGAAGATAGGCTATTACTTGCAAGATCATAAACTGTGAGTAGGGAAAGAAAGTGTACTTTTATTGGAGAGGAGGCTTTGGGCAAGCTAAAGAAGAAACCTGAATGCCAGGCAGATTCTATTTAAATCACCTTAAAATAAGAAGCAACTGGAGCTTACACAATAAGAGTGTGGGGTCTTGGATTTTTGGGAGTTCTAGATGATCAGAAGCCAGAAGAATGTGTTTGGAAAATTCATTGAGCAGCTGAGGGAAAAGAGGATCTGCCTGGGAAAAAGATATTAAGTCAAGGAGGCAAATCAAAGACTCTTTTGGAGAAGTTGTGTTTGTGCCTAGTCTAAGGTAGGAACCATTTGATAAGAAAGAATTGTTTGAATGCCAGTAATATTGTAAAAGTTGAAAAGACAAATGTAGTCAAATAATCAGACGGTGCAGGGGCAGAGAAGTCCTTGAGAGAGTAAACTTAGGATCTTGGCCTGAGGTTGATGCTCATGAAAGGAGTAGAGAAGCAGAGAAGACGTAGGGTGGTTTGTTGAAGCAGAATGAAGAAATCTATTCTAGACTTGGTGTCATCTAGAAATGTCTATGGGTCATGAAATTGAAATTGTGTACACTGACTATTCATCATGTAGGTTTGCTCTCAGGAGACATTCATTTCTGGATCTGGACATGTGGCAGTGAGTGGCCAAAGAAATGTCTTGGAAATCCTAGGACCTACGGAAGGTTTACTTTCTCACCCTTGGAGTCAGCATGGATAAAAGAAAGAAAAAAGACAAAACCGTAGGCTTCAGCCACAGTTATTTTGCATAAAAGGACTAGATGGTGAGCTAGTTTAGATGAACAACAAGGAATAATCAGGTGGGAAGAACCATGTAAAACACACCAGGAACAGCAATTGTTCAGCATTGCCAAAAGCCAAAGGGAGATCAAGAAGCAAAAAGATTCAGAAGAGACCCTTAGGTTCAGCCATGACGTCATCATTAATCAACTTGGAGGGAACATTTTATCTTGATGGTGAGAGTCAGGAATGTGATGTTCAGAGCTTTCAAAGACAGTGAAGGGAGAGAAGCTAGAGATCCTGAGTAGGACTCAGTGACTTCAGTACAGTCATGTACTGTTAATGTGTGGAAGAAATGGGAAGTGTTATTAATAAGAGGTTGGTAAAATCTTGCAGTCTGTGCATAGACAGACAGCCCGCTGAACCAGTGAGTTCAGAAGAAAAGCTGATATGGAGTCAGTGACAGATATTGAGTGTCAGAGAGAAAGTAACTGAGCCCTTGGCAGATGAGGTGATCACCAACTGAGAAAAGTGTAGTCGAGAGAAAAGAAGGCAGTCTATAGCTGTTTGGTTGTGAAACATTTTCGAAATTCTTCAACTGACCAGGAGAAAAATGAGGGCAAGACTGTTGGGGCAGACATAGATGTGTCATCTCTTCTCCCAGCTTCTAATCCACCCACTGCACTTTAGAAGATAAGAAAGTCCAATAATATGCCACCTGGCAACCAGAAATCCCTTTAGATTTCATGAAGAGGAATATAAGGAGTTAGAGCTCAAGAAAATGAAGGTGATGATCTGTCTGTTGCATGCACAGATCAGTGTATGACTGGTCTTTGACTAAGGTGAAGAGTATTCGGAGAAGTCCAGATCACGTGGTAGAAAGCCCTCTAGCTTAAGGACCTAAGCTAGCTCTATCTAGTTTAGCTTCAGAGTGAGACTTAAGTGATACGTTTAAGTGAACTTGGACTCTTGGTTTAGAGGTCACTCAAGGACTTGTCCCAGTCTTTTTGAATGGTCACCACATAGTGTCATCTCACCACATATGAGATCTCTTCTATTTGTTCATAAAAAAGAATAACATAGATTGAGTGATGGGAATTCCATGATTGGCTGATTTTTATCATTTCTAAAGAGAATGAAATATGCTTTGCCTCATGAAGTGTGTCCAAGAGGGAAATTTTCTTCTTTCTGAAGGATGTATTTCCATGGCATTGACCCTCATACAGTGTCTCGTGATAAATGATTGGTAAACGTTTTGGAGGCATATTTAGGGAGAAATCAAAGAGAGTGGCTGTTGAGGGAATTTCTCTTCAAAATCTAATGAATATGCAGAAACATATGCATGTTCAATGCAGAATAGTGGCTAGGAGTGGTATATAGTAACAGAAATTTATTTTGAGCTAGTAAACTGCTGGAGGGTTAAACTCTATTAAGTAATAATACTTGTAGTGTTTCCTCTACTACCTGAGACAGAATTTTAATCAATAAAAATTTATTAAACATCTAGTATGCACTAGGTAGAGTAAAAAGCTTTGGCTTTCTTCTCAAGGACCATTCTGAGGGACCTAATTTTGAGGACATGCTCATCTATGGAGCTAGGGAATCAAAAGGTTGATAGCCAGGTGGCTGAGCAGCAAAGGAGATGCTCTCTTTTCCAGGATAATTGAATTGATTACAGACTTTAATGTGTGAGCATTGTGCAGGACACCTTTGCAAACATAGGTCCACTACCCCTATGGATGGGAGGGCTTTAGCTCCAGGTCAGTGTTTGAGTTGAACAGACTGTGCAGTTGGCTAGAAGAAATGAGGTCCACCTGATTTGTCAGGTCGCATTAAGATGTTCACATTTCTTATATAACTTTTCTGTAAGCTTTGTTGTGCTTGTCTCCAAGTCTTCAGACTCCTTGGTGATTAAAAACTGGTGGAAGAGAGGTAAACAAGGGATTTATTGTTCAGTAATTTTTCCCATGTATATGAATTTTGGTCAACTCATTTGAAGATTTCTTGGTCAGGAAACTGGAGGTGTTTGCCATTTCCTTCTTCTGCTCATTTGACAGATAAGGAAACTGAAGCTAACAGGGTTAAGTGACTTGCCCAGGGTCATACAGACTACTTAGTGTGTGTGAGGACAAATTGGAACTCAGGAAGATGAGTCTTCCTGATTCCAGGCATGTCACACTACTCCACCCAATTACCATGAACAAGGGAAAGACTAAGACAGTTCTGGCAGTCATTACAGACACCTTGGATCTGATAGTCACAAACTGTGAACATGATACCATGAACATGTGGGTCTTTTTGAAACCTTGAAGATAAAATCCCTGAGCATTTGTTCAGAGGATAGGGGAGAAGAGATGCAGCTTATAGTGAACAGATGTCAGGCCTCTAGCCAAACAGGTCCTGTGTACTATGATGTAAAAAGTGTAGGTACTGCAGAAGTCACATTTTAGAAAGACATTTAAGAAGGAAAGAATATGTTTTTGGGCAGATGTCTGGAAAGGTTTCATCTCATTGAAGAAGATGAATAGGAACACAAATCTCCTGCAATGATTCATATAAGGACATCAAGTTGAAAATCACTTCATGAGACACAGCAGTCCTGGAGGTCAAGAAAGAGAGGGAAAAACAGTTTTGCTAAGCCAGTGAAGCAAGTTTATTAGAAAGTTGTGGTAGACACCTCAGCCTTGGTATGTTAGAGCTGAGCCCAAGTACTGGAAATAAGTTGTTATTGGAGGAGTCTCCCTCATGACAGGGGAGATTCTGCATCAGTTCCCAGAAGGAGGGGTCCTGCTACTGCTCAGTCCCTGCCACTTCCCTGCCCTGAATGCTCCATGGGGATGCTGAGGCCCTGTTGTTTTAACTGTCACATGTCACCCAACCATAGAGGCATATGGAAGGTAATGTCCAGTCAAGGTCATGGAATTAGTCCAAAGCAGGGAAAGACAAGTTTTCCATGACAGGTGAAGAACAAATGATTTTTCAGTAGAAGCCACAGGAATAATATCTTCCCCAGCAAGATGGGCGCCAGCAGCCATAGCCATAGCCACCACAGCCCAGGCTGCCATAGCCACCACAGCCCAGGCCTCCATAGCCATAGCCACCATAGCCATAGCCTAAGCCACGGAAACAACCACATCCACAGCCATAACCAGAGCCATAGCCATAGCCCAGGCCCCCATAGTATCCACTATAGTTGCACATTGTGTCAGGATTCACAGATTTGGATGGATGTTGAAGGTAGATTGTGCGAATGTGTTTTGCACCATCTACACAGGGACTTTTATACAGTTTCAGCAGGAGGTACAGCATTCCCAAGGCAGGACTGCATAACTCCCATTAAGCAAATTGCTAGGGCAAAATTCCATTCTTGTCATTGCTTTGTCTCTGACAGATATTCTTGCTGCTCATTAACAATTTTTTCTCATGTTATCTTCTATCTATGAGAAAGATCTGCCACAATCTTATTCCCATAATGGAAAATGTGGTGAATGTGGCTGATGCCTTACTCAGGTGGCATGGCAGCCCTCTCCCACATGATATTGTCCTCCTTTCATTATCCTTGGTTTCCTGGGCTTCTGACAATTTATTTGGGCTGTGGAATCCTATCTCTTCAAATCAGGGTTTCTTAAGACTCAAGTGACAGAATAATTCATGCAAATTTGAGATTAGCGTTGAGATTTTGTTGGAGCACCACTTTGTGGAATCTGTCCATCAGGCAACTATTACGCAAGTAACCAAAGCACCAATAACCTCCCCTCTGTTTGCATTGTGAGTGACAGGCACTGTGCTTAGGGATTGGAATCCAATGAAATGTCAACAGAGTCCCTGTCCTTGGGCAGCTCTAAATGTCTTTTTTTATAATTTTTAAAATATTTATTAATTTATTTTTTAGTTTTCAGCATTTTTTCCACTCAAGATTTTGAGTTCCAAATTTTATCCCCATCTCCCCTTTCCCCACCCCAAAACACTTTGCATTCTGATTACCCCTTCCTCTAATCTACCTTTCCTTTTATGTCATCCCTCACTTCCCTTACACCCATCTCCTCTATTTTCTTGTAGGGCAAGGTAGATTTCTACTCCCCATTACCTGTATTTCTTATTTCATTGTTACATGCAAAAACAATTTTTACCATTCATTTTTAAAACTTGGGGGTCCAGCTTCTCTTCCTTCCTCCCTTTCCATCCATCCCCACTGAGAAAGCAAGCAATTCAATATAGGTTACGCATATGTAGTTGTGCAAAAGACTTCCATACAAGTTATGTTGTGAAAGACTAGCTAAATTCCCTCCATCCTATCCTGCCCCCCATTTATTCTATTTTCTCTTTTGACCTTGTCCCTCTCCAAAAGTGCTTACTTCTAATTACCCCTCCTCCTATTTGCCCTTTCTTCTATCACTCCTCCACACCCAACTTATCCCCTTCTTCCCTACTTTTCTGTAGTGTAAGATAAATTTTCATTCCAAATTGAGTGTGCTTGTTATTCCCTCCTTATGCCAAATGTGATGAGTAAGCTTCACTTTTTCCTTTTCACCTCCTTTTTCCCCCTCCACTGAAAAAGATTTTTCTTGCCCCATTCCATTTCTTGCTTTCTCCTCCCAATACATTCCTCTCTCACCCCTTAATTTTATTTTTTTTAGATATCATCCCTTCCTATTCAACTCACCCTGTGCACTCTGTCTATATGTATATAATCCCTCCAACTTCCCAAATACTGAGAAAAGTCTTAAGAGTTCCAAATATTATCTTTCCATGTAGGAATGTAAACAGTTCAACTTTACTGAGTTCCTTATGATTTCTCTTTCCTGTTTGCCTTTTTATGCTTTTCTTGATTCTTGTGTTTGAAAGTCAGATTTTCTATTCACCTTTGGTCTTCTAATCAAGAATACTTGAAAGTCTTCTATTTAATAGATTGACCGTTTCCCCCCTCTGAAGTTTCGTATTCAGTTTTGCTGGGTGGTTGCTTCTTGGTTTTAATCCTAGCTCCTTTGACTTCTGGAATATCATATTCCAAGCACTTAGATCCCTCAATGTAGATGGTGCTAGATGCTGTGTTATGCTGATTGTATTTTCACAATACTCGAATTATTTCTTTCTGGCTGTTGGCAATATTTTCTTGTTGACTTGGGAACTCTGTAATTTGGCTATAATATTCCTAGGTGTTTTTCTTTTTGTATCTCTTTCAGGAAGTGATCAGTGGATTCTTTCAATATTTATTTTGCCTTCTGGTTCTCGAATATCAGGGTAGCTTTCCTTGATAATTTCATGAAAGATGAAGTCTATGCTCTTTTTTTAATCGTGGCTTTCAGGTAGTCTTATAATTTTTAGTTTGTCTCTCCTGAATCTTTTTTCTAGATCACTTGTTTTTCCAATGAGGTATTTCATATTGTCTGCCATTTTTTCATTCCTTTGGTTGTGTTTCATAATTTCTTGATTTTTCATAAAGTCATTAGCTTCCATCTGCTTCATTCCAATGTTTAAGAAATTATTTTCTTCAGTGAGCCTTTGAATCTCCTTTCCCATCTGTCCAATTCTGCTTTTTAGGGTATTATTCTTTTCATTGGCTTTTTGGATCTCTTTAACCATTTGTGTTAGTGTATTTTTTTACAGTGTTATTTTCTTCAGCTTTTTTGTGGGGTCTCTTTTAGCAAGCACTTGATTCATTTTTCATAATTTTCTTGCATCACTCTCTCTTCACAATTTTTGCTCTACTTCTCTTACTTGATTTTCAAAATCCTTTTTGAGTTCTTTCATGGCCTGAGGCCAATTCATATTTTTCTTGGAGGCTTTGGATAGAGGAGCTTTGACTTGGTTTTCTTCTGTTTGCATGCTTTGATCTTCCTTGTCACCAAAGTAAGATTCGGTAGTCTGCTTCTTTTTCTGGTTTTTACTCATTTCCCCAGCCACTTGACTTTTAAGCTCTTTGTCAATATAGTTCTCTGCTTCCAGTGGGTGTGGGGCGTATATTGTCAGCCCTTAGATTTCCCCCAAAATCTATGGGCCTCAAGCTGCCCCTGCTGCTGATGTGGCTGCTGTGAGTTCCTCTGTCCTCTCCTCCCTCTGCTACCATGGGCCTGGGACTAGACCACTCCAGTCTCCTACACTTGTCCCACAAGCTTTTCCCATTGATCTTCCACTTTATCCTCAGCTTCTTTGGGGTCATTAAGTCTGGAAACCACCACAAGTGTGAGAGATTCAATCTCCTCAAGGCCTTTTCAGGTCCCCTCTGTACACTTGAGGCCCACACTGGACTTTGCTATGCTCCCAGTGTAGCATGATGTAGCATGATAGACACTTGCTGGTGACCTTCCCAACTGTGTTGGGTTGGAAATTTGCTTTACTCTGTCATTCTGTGGGTTCTGCTGCTCCAGAATTTGTTTAGAGCCATTTTTACAAGTACTAGGCTGGGCTTGGTGAGAGCATTTTAGAAAGTCAGTGCTGTTACTCTGACATCTTGGCTCCACCCCCTGCAGCTCTAAATTTCTAAGCTCAATGAGAACATCAAGGCACATGCTATAATCATGGAAGATTGATGAGAGAAGATCTCAGAGGCAGAGGCACAAGTCACTAGGGGAAATGGGCATGGCCATGCACCACAGGTCTGTTTAGAACTGAGAATATCATCTATGAGAAAAAGTCAGAGGTGAAGGGAGAAGGAGGAGAGGAATACTAGGCAGGGCAGACAACCATTGCAAAGGCAAGCAGAAGGGGCATGCAGTGCATTGTCTGAGTGAAAGAAGGCAAGACCAAAAAATGTGAGGAGGGAAATAAAGTGTACTTAGATTGGACCAGTAGGATTGGGCTAGTTAAAGGACAAAGTGAAATGTTAGACAGAACCTACCTATGTAAATCAATACAGAGGAAATAATTGGAGTTTACTTAGCAAGTGTGTAGCTCTGGAGTTTTGGGAATTATAGGATATTGGGAATTAGAAGAGTAACTTAGGAAAATACATTGGACATCTAAGTGGAATGAGGATTTGAGTGGGTAAAAGACTGCAGCAAGGAGGCCCCCCAAAGGCTCTGTTGGAAGGGGAGCTATGAGCACGTGGCCTAAGATGGGAATTATGCTACTGAAAAGGGCTTTGAATACCAGTGATGTTAAAAGGATTGAAAAGACAAGTTTTGGCAACCAATCAGATATTTGCATTGATATTTCAGTCAGAGAAGTCCCTGAGGTTGTAAACTTATGATCTTTGTTGATGTGAGTGCTCTTGAAAAGAAGAGAGAAGTTGAGAAGAGGTAGGGTGCTTTGGAAGAGGCAGGATGAGGACTCTGTTCAAGACTTGGGGTTTTGTTCATTCATTCATCTGTCTATTGATCTATTTTTCAGTTTATCCACTCACATATTTATTTATTGGTTATTAAATTGGAATTGTATACATCAATAATTAATGGTAGGAGTTTGAATCTTAGTAAAGATTCTGGATCACCCTCTGGATATGTGGCAGGGAAGGGTTGAGGAGATGTGCTAGACACCCTGGGGACTAAGGTTGGTCTACTCTGTCATCCTTGGAAAAGTAAAAGATAAAAGAAAGATAAGGAGCGGAACCTTGGGCTTCAGCTAGAGTTGTTTTGAATGGAAAGAAAAGATGATGAGTTAGTTAAGATGAATGAGAATGAACAATGACGCAGGAAGAGCAGGGTCAGGTACCCCAGGAACAGCACTTGGTCAGCATCGAGGAAAGGCACGGGGAGGCCAAGGAGAAGAATATTCAGAAGAGGCCCTTATCTTTAGGCATAAGGTCATTATAAGAAAACACAGAGAGAAGTTTCTCTCTCTCTCTTTTTAAAATTTATTTTATTTTTAATTTATGGACCCAAAGAAGCATTTCCATTGCATGTTAAAATAAAAAAGATGATAGCACATGAAACTGTAAATCTATCCTGTACAATATTCTATTCCTTTGAAATATATAATGAAGTTATTGTCTAAATTTCTTTTTTCATTTCTTTTCTTCACTCCCCATGCCATTCTAGAGATGGGAACCATTAGACACAACAGGTATATCTGCATCTTACTATTTATGGAAAATAATTCTATAAACACTGTTGGTTCTTTTCCTGGATGCAGACAGCTTTTTCTTCGTACATTCTTTACTTCTAATTTGGGTATTTATAATAGTGAAAATGATTTGGTTGCTCAGTGTCCTTAAAACGATATTTTTGTTATTATAGGAAATGTTCTCTTGCTTCTGCTTACTTTGCCCTTCACATTTTCATGCAAGTCTTTTCATACTTTCATGGGATTCTTGAGCTCATCATTTCTTATAGCACTGTAGTATTCAGTGATAGCCCTACACCAGAGCACTTAAAGACATTCCTCAATGGATGGACAGTTCTGCAATTTTCATTTTTTTGCTACCAGAAAGAGAGATGCTATAAACATCCCACTCACATTGAAAACTACAATTACAATTTGTGAATTCTATCCATCTTTTTAATCACTGTATTCTTTCTCAGCCTCCCTTTTTAGCCTATTCCTGTTACTTTCTCTTCCCCCCCCACTCTCCTCCCTCCAAAAGTCCCACTCCACCCTCAACATGAAAACAGTTTCTCTTGAAGGTGAGGGTCAGGAATGTGATATTTCGGGTGTCCCAAGGATCAGCTACTGACACTGAGTAGGCTCCAGGAACTTCAGTATGGCCATGAACTTGTTACATGTGAAACTAGTGGGAAATGCTGTTACTATGAGATTAATAGGATCTTGCAATCTGGGCAGAGATAGAAAACCCACTGAACCAGTGAGAGAAGTAGAAATGCTGATCTGGAGATGGAGATAGACTATTGTATGTCAGGGAGAAAGTATGTGGAGGTCACCAGCTAAGAAAGTATAAGAGAAAGATGAAAAGGCAGGCTGTAACTGTTTGACTGTAGAATATTTCAGAAATTCTTCAACTGACCAGAAGAAAAATGAGGTCAAATCTGCTGAGGCATCCATCGGTGGGTCATCTCTTCTCCCAGCTTCTAATCTTCCCACAACTAAAATCTAGAGGATAAGGAAATCCAATAAGGTGTCCCATAAAAACAGAAACCACATTGCAACCTTGAGGCTGGTCTTTGACTAAGCTGACGAGCATTCAGACAACTCCAGACCACATGGTAGAAGGCCCTCTAGCTCAAGGATCTAAAAGACTCATATTAAAGACCTTGGACTCTTGAGTTTAGAGGACACTTAAAGATTTATACTAACTGTACCAAGGTGTTTGAATGGCCATCACAGAGTGTAACTATGAGATCTCTTCAAATACTTAAATTGGATAATGTGGAGTCAGTGAGGGAATTCCTGCAATCACCTGATTTTTGTCTTTCCTAAAAAGAATGAAATATTTTTTACCCCATGAGGATGAGTGCAAGAAAGAATTTATCTTCTGCCTCATGAATTTCTTTTCATTGAATTGACCTTCATAGAATGTCTCCTGACAAAACATTGGTCAATCTTTGGAGACATCTCAGAGAGAAATAAATAGAATGTGACTGCTGAGGGCTTCTCCCTTTAAAATCCAGGAAATATCCATAAACCTACATACATTTTCAATGCAGTATAATGCCTAGGAGTGATATATAGTAATAGAAACTAATTTTAAGCTAAGAAACTACTGTAGCGACAACAACCATTGGTAATGATAGTTGTAGTGTTTCTTCTATACCTTGAAACAGAATTTAAGTCAATAAAAATGTAGTAAACATACATTATGTGCCAGGTAGATTGTAAGGCTCTGGCTGTTTTGTCAAGGCCCCATCTGAGGGATATGATTTTGGGGACATAATGGGCCTGCAGAACTGAGGAATCCAAACACTGGTAGTCAGGTTGCTGAGCAAGAAAGCAGATGCTCTCTTTTCCTGGATGATGGGACTGATTAAGAGATTTCATTTTTTGAGTGTTGTGTAGCACACCATTGCACCCATGGGACCCCATCCCTGTAGAAGAGAGAGCCCTGGATTCAGGTCAGTGTTTGAGTTGAACAGATTATGCAGTTGGCTAGAGGAAATGGGGTCCACCCAAGTCGTAAGGTTGCATTAAAATGTTCAGACTTTGTATATAACTCTCTTCTGTAATCTTTGTGTTGGACCATTCAGATGTCCTGTGCTCAAAATCTTTGGGCTACTTGCTGATAAAGAAAAGTGATGGAAGACAGCTAGACAATGAATGTGTTGTTCAGTCACTTTTCACTTGTGTTTGAATCTTTGTCAATTTATTTGAAGATTTCTTAGCAACGAAACTGGAGGTGTTTACCATTTCCTTCTTTAGCTCATTTGACAGATAAGGAAACTGAGGCAAACTGTGTTAAGTGACTTACCCATGGTCACACAGACTACCTATTGTGTGTGAGGACAAATTTGAACTCATAAAGATGAGCCTTCTTGATTCCAGTCCTGCCAACAAATTCCCAGCATCACCTAGATGCCTCAGGCAAGGGAAAGTCTAACCAGTTCTGGCAGTCATCACAGACACCTTGGATTTGGAGGTCACAAACAGTGAGCAAAACACCATGAACATCTGAATATTTTTTAAATCTTGAAGATAAAATCCCTGAAGATTTGTACATAGGATGTGGGAGAAGGAATGCACCTTATTCTGAACAAATATCAGGCCTTCAGCAAAACAGGGCCTGGGTATTATGATGTAAAAATGGGTAGGTACTGCAGAAATCACATTAAAGAACAAAAGAATATGTTTCTGGACAGAAATCTGGAGAGGTTTCATCTCAATGAAGAAGATGAGTTGGAGAGGAAATCTCCTGCAATGATTCATATAAAGGTCATGGAGGTTGAAAACTTCTTCTTGAGAAGTTGCTATCCTGGAGGTTAAGGAGGAGAGGCAAAAACAGTTTTTCTAAGCCAGTAAGCAAGTTTATTAAAAAGTTGTAGCAGACACCTCAGCCATGGTGTATTAGAGCTGAGTAAAATTACTGGAAACAAGTTGTTGTTGGAGAATTTCTGCCATGACAGGGGAGATAATGCATCATTTCCCAGAAGGAGGGGTCCTGCTGCTGCTCAGTCCCTGCCACTTTCCTGCCCTGAAGCTCCATGGGGAGGCCAAATCTCTGTTGTTTTAGTCCTCCCATGTCACCCTGCCATGGAGGCAGATGGAAGGTGATGTCTGTTCAAGGTCATGAAATTAGTCCAAAGCAGGGAAGGACCAAGTTTCCATGGCAGATGAAGAGTAAATGGTTTTTCAGTAGAAGCCACAGGAATAATACCTTCCCCAGCAAGATGGGCGCCAGCAGCCATAGCCCAGGCCTCCACAGCCATAGCCACCATAGCCATAGCCTAAGCCACGGAAACAGCCACAACCACAGCCATAACCAGAGCCATAGCCATAGCCCAGGCCCCCATAGTAGCCACCATAGTTGCACATTGTGTCAGGATTCAGAGATTTGGATGGATGTTGAAGGTAGATTGTGAGAATATGTATGGTACCACCTACACAGGGACTTTTATACATTTGCAGCAGGAAGTACAGTATAGCCAGGACAGAGCTGCATAATTCCCATTAAGCAAATTGCTAGGGCAAAATTCCATTCTTGTCATTGTTTTGTCCCTGAGAGAAATTCTCCCTGCTCATTAATAAATTTTTTCTTGTGTTTTGTTGTATCTGTGGGAAGGATCCACCACAGTCTTATTCCCATATTGAAAAATGATTATACTGTTTCCCAAACCTATGTGGTGAATGTGGCTGATGCCTTACTCAGCTGTCATTGCAGCGTTCTCCCACACGGTATTGTCCTCCTTCCATTGTCCTTGTTTTCCTGAGCTTCTGGCAATTTATCTTGGCTGTGAAATCCTATCTCTCCAAATCAGAGTTTCTTAAGACTCAAGTGACAGAATAGTTCATGCAAATTGTTGATGTACCACTTTATGGAATCTGTCCATCAGACAACTTTTATTCAAGTAGATAAAGCGCCAACAACCTCCCCCATGTTTGCATTGTGACAAGTACTGTGTGTAGGGATTGGGATCCAATGAGATGTCAACAGAGTCTCTGTCTTGGGACAGCTCTAAATTTCTAAGCTCAGTGAGAACACCAAGACATATGCCATAAACATGGAGAATTGATGGGAGATCTCACAGGCAGAAGCAGAAATCATTAGGGGAAATGGGCAAGACTATGCAACACAGGACTGTTTAAAACTGAGGACATCATGTATCAGAGAAAGTCAGAGGTGAAGGGAGGAGGGAGGAGAGAATTCTGGGCAGAGTGGAGAATTAGTCATTGCAAAGGCAATCAGAGGGCACATGCAGTGCAGTGCCATAGTGAAAGAATGTAGACTAGCATAGGCAAGACCAAGAAATGTGGGGAGGTAAATACGGTGTGCTTAGTTTAGCCAGGTGGGATTGAGCTAGCTAAAGGACAAAGGGAGATGCTAGATAGAAACTATCTATTTAAATCATTAAAGAAGAAGTAACTGGAGTTAACATAACAAGAGTGTGGCTCTGGACTTTTGGGATATTGGGAATTAGAACAATGACTAAGGAAAATACATTAGGTACCTAAGTGGAATGAGGACTTGAGTGGGTAAAAGACAGATGCAAGGAGGCCCATCACATGCTCTTTCAGAAAGGGAGCTATGAGCACCTGGTCTAAGGTGGGAACTACTGCAATTGAGAAGAGATGATGTTAGGAAGGTAGGAAAGACAAGTTTTGTCAAGCAATCATCTATTTGCACTGATAATTCAGGGACAGGAAAGTCCTGAGAAGGTAACTCCAAGAGCTTGATGTTCCTGCTTGTGAATACAATAGAGAAGTTGAGAAAAGGAATGGTGCTTTGGATGAGGCAGGATGAGGACACGTTCAAGACTTGGAGTTTCACTCTTCATCTATCCATCTATTGATCTATCCATCTATCTATTCATTGATCTATTTATTTATTGGTTATCAAACTGAAATGTTGTTCATCAACAATTAATTTTAGGAGTTTGGATCTTAGTAAAGATTCTGGGTCTCCATCTGGCTATATGGTAGGGAGAGGCTTAGGAAATGTGTTAGGCACCCTGGGACCTAAGGGGGTTCTCTGCTCTATCATCCTTGGAGAGGAAAAAGGTAAAAGAAAGAAAAGAAGCAGAAACTTGGGCTTAGCCTGAGTTTTATTTTTAATGGAAAGAAAGAATAATGGGTTAGTTAAGATGAATGAGAATGAGCAATGATGCAAGAAGAGCAGGGTCAGGCACACCAGGAATAGCAGTTAGCCAGCATTGTTGAAAGGCACAAGGAGTTTAAGAAACACAATATTTAGACAACTCCCTTATGTTTAACCTTATGGACAATTGGGGAACTTGGGGAGAACAGTTTCTCACTCTCTTTAAAATTTATTTTATTTTTAGTTGATGGAACACAAGTATTTCCATTGCCTCTTAAAATAAAAAAGAAGGTTGGACATGACATTGGGAATCTATCCTGTACAATTTTCTATTCCTTTTAAATATATAATGAAGTTATCATATAAATTTCATTTTTTATTTCTTTTCTTCACTCCATACCCCATTCTAGAGATGGTTACCATTAGACACATACATTTATGTAAAATAATTCTCTAAACAGTATTTATTGCTTCTTTTTCTGGATGTAGATGAATTCTCTTCATATGTTCTTTACTTTTAATTTGCAATACTGTATATTTTTGTCACTAGATGCAATGTTCTCTTGCTTCTGCTCATGTTGCCCTTCATGATTGCACGCAAGTGTTTCCATCCTCTTGTAGGAGTACTGAGCTCAGCATTACCTAGAGTACAGTAGTACTCCATCACGGGTATACACAAGTAATTATTCACATATTCCACAATTGATGGACAATCCTGAAATTTCCATTTTTTTGCCACCAGTAAGAGAGATGCTGTAAACATCCCACTCACACTGAGTTATAATTACATTTTGTGAGTTTCTATCCACCTTTTTTTGATCACTGTATTCTTTCTCACCACTCTTTTTACCTTATTCCTGTTACTTCATCTTTTCCCCCCATTCTCTCACTCTCTATCCTAACCATCCCTCCAAAAGTCCCATTGCAAAGGGGTCAGGAAGGTAACATTCAGGGCTTCCCAGGAGAGTAGCTAGTGGTACTGAGTAGACCCCAGGGGCTTCAGTAGAGCCATATTATGAAAGTAGTAAAGTAGTGGGATATGCTGTTAGTATGAGGTTAATATGGTCTTGTAATCTGAGCATAGATAGAGAGCCCATTGAACCAGTGGAGCAGTAGAAATGCTGGTCTGGAGATGGAGATAGACTGTTGTGTTTCAGGGAGCAAGTATGTGGAGGTCACCAGTTAAGAAAGTGTAATAGAAAGATGAGAAGTCAGGCTACAGTTGTTTGTCTGTGGAACATTGCAGACATTCTTTAACTGACCAAGAGAAAAATGAGGTCAAGTCTGTTGGGGCAACCATAAGTGTGTCATCTCTTCTCCCAGCTTCTAGACCTCCCACAACTGCAATCTAGAGGATGAAGAAGCCCAATAAGATGTCACATGACAACCAGAAACCTCACTGTGACCTTGAGACCAGTCTTTGGCTAAGCTTAAGAGCATTCAGACAAGGCCAGACCACATGGTAGAAGGCTATCTAGTTCAAGGCCCTAAAAGATTCATATTAACAAACTTGGATTCTTTTGTTTAGAGGACACTTAAGAGGCTTGTACTAACACTGCCAACATATTTGAATGGTCATCACAGAGTGTAAATATGAGATCACTTCTCTTATTTCAGTAGGACAATGTGGATTCAGTGATGGACTTCTTTGAATCAGCTGACTTTTCTCTTTACTAAAGAGAATGAAATATTCTTTAACCCATGAGATGAATCCAAGACAGAAATTGTTTTCTTCCAGAAGGATTTGTTTCTTTTGAATTGCCCTTCACAGAATGTTTCCTGACAAAATATTGGTCAATCATTTAGAGGAATGTTAGGGAAAAGTCAATAGAACGTGACTACTGAAGCCACTTTCCTTTAAAATCCAGGAAATATACATAAACTTGCATATACTTGCAGTGGAGAATAGTGAATGTAACAGAAATTCATTTTAAGCTAACAAGCTACTCTAGGGATAGCAATGATTGGTAATGATACTTGTAGTGTCTCTTCCACTCCTTGAACCAGAATTTCAGTAAATAAAATTTTAGTGAGCACATATTTTATGTCACATGCACTGGAACGCTCTGGCCTTTTTATTGAGGCCCTATCTGAGGGATATGATTAAGGGGACAGGCAGGCCTATGGAACTGTGGAATCCAAAGATTGCTGAGCAAGAAAATAGACGCTTTCTTTTCCTGAGGGTTGGAATTGATTAGACATTTCAAATTTTGAGTGTTGTACACGACACCTCTGCACCCATTGGTCTCTCACCCTTATAGATGGGAGTGCCCCAGATCCAGGACAGTGTTTGGGTTTAACAGACAGTTCACTTGACTAGAAGAGATGAGCTCCACCCAAGTTGTAAGTTATATTAAAATATTCCAACATTGTATATGACCCTCCACTATAATCTTTGTGGTGGGCCTTTCATGTGTCCAGTACTCCAAATCTTTAGATTTCTTGGTGATAAAGAAAAATGATGGAAGACAGCTAGTCAGTGGATTTGTTGATCTGTCATTTTTAACTTGTGTATGAAATTTTCTCAACCCATTTGAAGATTTCTTGGCTAAAAAAGTGGAATTATTTGCCACTTCCTTCTTTAGCTCATTTGACAGATAAGGAAACTGAAGCACACTGGGGTAAGTGACTTGCCCAGGATCACATAGACTATTGAATGTGTGTGAGGACAAATTTAAATTCAGGAAGATGAGTCTTCCTGACTCCAGGCCTGACACTAAATTCCCAGCATCACCTAGCTATCTCAGACAAGGGAAAGGCCAAGCCAGTTCTGGTGGTCATGACAAATACCTTGGACCTCCAGTTCACAAACAGTGAACATGTCACCATGAACATGTGAATCTTTTTGAAATCTTGAAGGTAAAATCCCTGGATATTTGTCCAGAGGATGCGGGAGAAGGGATGCAGCTTATAGTGAACAAATATCTTGCTTCCAGTAAAGCAGGGCCTGGTTATTATGATATATTATAATGTAAATACTGTAGACGTCAAATTTTCAAAAGGTATTTAACAAGAAAGAATATGTTTTCCGGACAGAAATCTGGAGAGGTTTCAGCTCTTGTAGGACATGAATTAGAGAGCAAATAACCTGCCATGATTTATTGTAAGTGCATCAAGGTTGAAAATCTCTTCATAATGAGAAGCTGCAACTATGACAGTCAAGAAAGAAAGGCAAAAACACATTTGCTAAGTCAGTGAAACAAGTTTATTAAAATGTTTTAGCAGACACCTCAGCCATGGTGTAGTGGAGCTGAGCCAAATTATTGGAAATAAGTTGTTGGAAGAATCTCCATCATGACAGGGAGATTGTGCATCATTTCCCTGAAGGAAGATCCTGCTGCTTCTCAGTCCCTGCCAGTTCTCTTCCCTGACTGTTCCATAGGTTTGTCAAAGTCCTGTTGTTTAAGATATACCATTTTTATTCAGTCATAGACACAGATGGAATGTGATGTCCTTACAAGGTCAGGGATTAGCCCAAAGTAGAGAGGGATAAGGTTTCCATGACAGGCCAAGAGTAAATGGATTTTCAGTAGAAGCCACAGGAATAATACCTTCCACAGCAAGATGGGCGGTAGCAGCCATAGCCATAGCCACCACAGCCCAGACTTCCATAGCCATAGCTGCCACAGCCCAGGCCTCCACAGCCATAGACCAGGCTTCCACAGCCATAGCCACCATAGCCATAGCCTAGACCACGGAAGCAGCCACATCCACAGCCAGAGCCATAACCACAGCCCAGGCCCCCATAGTATCCACTGTAGTTACACATTTTGTCAGGATTCACAGATTTGGATGGATGGCAAAGGTATATTTTATGTATGGTACCACTTACACAGGGACTTTTATACACCTGCAGCAGGAAGTACAGCAAACCCAGGGCACATCTGCATAACTCCCATTAACCCAATTATTAGGGTAAAATCACATTATTGTCCTTGTTTATCCCTGAAAAAATTCTCCCCACACCTTAAGGATGCTTTGTTTTGTTGTATCTATGAGAAGGATCTGCGACAACCTTATTACCGTAATGAAAAATGATTATAGTGTTTCCCAAACCTATGTGGTTAATGTGGCTGATGGCTTACCCAGGCGTCATGGCAGCCCTCTCCCACATGGTATTGTCCTCCTTCTTTAACTCTTGATTTCCTGGGCTTCTGATAATTTATCTGGGCTGTGGAATCCTATCTCTCCAAATCAGGTTTTCTTAAGACTCAAGTAACAGAATAGCTCATGCAAATTTGAGATTGAATTTTAAATTTTGTTGGAGCCCCACTTTGAGGAATCTGTCCATCAGACAACTATTCTACAAGTAGCTAAAGCACCAACTTGTTTGCTCTGTGGCAGGTACTGTGTTTAGGGATTGGGATTCAGTGAAATGTCAGCAGTGTCAGTGGCCTCCTCTAAATTTCTCAGCTCAGTGAGAACACCCAGACATATGCCATAAACATGGAGAATTGATGGGAGAAGATCTCAGAGGCACAAGTCACTAGGGGTAATGGGCAAGGCTAAGCACCCCAAGACTGTTTAGCACTGAGGTTATCATTTTTCAGAGAAAGTCACAGGTGAAGCGGGGACGGAGGAGAGGATTCTGTGTAGGGTGGAAAGCCAGCCATTGCAAAGGCAATCAGAAGACACATGAAGCGCATTTTCACAGTGAAAGAAGGTACATTACCACAGGCAAGACCAAAAAATGTGAGGAGGTAAATAAAGTGTACTTAGATGAGCCAGGTGGGATTGGGCTAGCAAAAGGACAAAGTAAAATGCTAGGTAGTAGCTGTCTATTTAAATCAATACAGAATAAGCAGTTGGAGTTTATATAACAAGTGGGTAGCTCTGGACTTTAGGGATATTGGGAGTTAGAACAATGACTTATGAAAATGCTAAACTAAGTGGAATGAGAATTTGAGTGGGTAAAAAGCAGAGAAAAGGAGGCCCATCAAAGGCTCTTTTTGAAAGGGAGCCATGAGCAGCTGGCCTAAGGTGAGAACTATTGTAATGGAAAAAATATGATGGATTCAAGTGATGTTAGGAAGGTGGGAAAGACCCCTTTTGTCAAATAATCAGATATTTGCATTGATAGTTCAGGGTCAGGGAAGTCCCTGAGATGGTAACCCCAAGATCTTTGCTTGATGTTGGTGCTCATGAACAGAATAGAGAAGTTGAAAAAGGCAATGGTCCTTTGGATGAGATAGGATGAGGATGTGTATTCAGTACTTGAAGTTTCATTTTTTCATTCATCTATCTATCTATCTATCTACTGATCTATTCTTCTAACTTTTCCTTGACATATTTCTTTATTGGTTATCAAACTGAAATTGTGTTCATCAACAATTAATGGTAGGGGTTTGGATTTTAGTAAGGATTCTGGGTCTCCTTCTGGCCATGTGGCAGGGAGGAGCTGAGGAAATGTGTTAGGCACCATGACAGCTAAGGATGTTTTGCTCTATCATCCTTGGAGAGGGAATAGGTAAAAGAAAGAAAAGAGACGGAATCTTGGGCATCAGCCTGAGTTATTTTGAATGGAAAGAAAAGATGATGAGTTAATTAAGATGAATGAGAAGGAACAGTGATGCAGGGAGAGCAGGGTCAGGTAAACCAGGAACCGCGCTTGGCCAGCATTGATAAATGGCACAGGGAGACCAAGAATCAGGAAGATTCAGAAGTGGCCCTTATCTTTAGGCATAAGAAAACTTTAGAAGAAAACTCTTTTTAAAATTTATTTTATTTTTAATTTATGGAACAAAACAAGGATTTCCATTGCATTTTAAAATAAAATAAATGATAGCAATCTATCCTGTACAATTTTCTATTCTTTTGAAATATATAATGAAGTTATTGTCTGAATTTCTATTTTTCATTTCTTTTCTTCACTCCCCATACTGTTCTAGAGGAGGGACAGAAAGAGGTATATCTACATCTCTATATTTTTGTAAAATAATTGTATAAACAGTGTTTATTGGTTCCTTTTCTGGATACAGATAGTTTCTTTCTTCATATGTTCTTTACTTATAATTTGTGTATTTATAAAAGTCAAAATGATTTGGTTGCTCAGAGTCTTTGTTAGAACAATATTTTTGTTGCGATATGCAATGTTCTCTTGCTTCTGCTCACTTTGCCCTTCATGATTTCATGCAAGTCTTTCCATACTTCCAAAGGATTACTGAGCTCATCATTTCTTATAGCACCATAGTATTCAGTCATAGCCATACACCGGAACATATTCAGACATTCCTCAATGGATGGACAATCCTGTAATTTCCATTTTTTCCCACCAGAAAGAGAGATGCTGTAAACATCCCACTCACACTGAGAGTTATAATTACATTTTGTGAATTTCTAGCCATCATTTTAATCACTATCTTCTTTCTCAGTCTCTATATTTACCCTATTTCTGTTACTTTAACTTTTCCCTCCACTCTCCATCCTAATCATCTCTCCAAAAGTCCCATTCCACCCTCAACATGAAGAGTTTTTCTTGAAGGTGTGCATCAGGAATGTGAGGCTTCCCAGTGGACCTGCTAGTGACACTGAGTAGACTGCAGGAACTTCAGTATGGACATGGGCTTTTTATGTGTGAAAGTAATGGAAAATGCTGTTAGTATGAGGTTAATAGGATCTTGCAATCTGGGCAGAGATAGAAAGCCCACTGAGCCAGGGAGAGCAGTAGAAATGCTGGTCTGGACATGGAGATAGACTGCTGTGTGTCAGGGAGCAAGTATGTGGAAGTCACCAGTTGAGAAAGTGTAAGAGGAAGATGAGAAGGCAGGCTGTAGTTGTTTGGCTATGGAACATTTCACGAATTCTTCAACTGAGCAGGAGAAAAATGAGGTCAAGTCACTGGGGCAGTCATAGGTGTGTCATCTCTTCTCCCAGCTTCCAATCCTCCCACAACTAAAATCTGGAGGATAAGGAAGCCCAATAAGGGGTGACAGGAAAACCAGAAACCCCACTGTGCCTTGAGTCTGGTCTTTGGCTAAGCTGATGAGCCTTTAGGCAAGTCCAGACCACATGGTAGAAGGTCCTCTAGCTCAAGGATCTAAAAGACTTATAATAAAGACCTTGGACTCTTGGGTTGAGAGGACACTTAGAGACTTGAACTCACTCTGCCAAGGTGTTTGAATGGCCATCACGGAGTGTAACTATGAGATCTCTTCTCATATTTAAATTAGATAATGTGGATTCAGTGATGGAATTTCTTGAATCAGCTGATTTTTGTCTTTCCTAAAGAGAGGGAAATATTCTTTACCCCATAATGATAAGTGCCATAGAGAAATTATCTTCTGCCTGGTGAATTTGTTTTCACTGAATTGACCTGCATAGAATGTCTCCTGACAAAATATTGGTCAATCTTTGGAGGCATCTCAGAGAGAAATCAAGGGAATTTGACTGCTGATGTGTTTCCCTTTAAAATCCCGGAAATATACATAAAGTTACATACATTTTCAATGCAGAATAATGGCTAGGAGTGCTATATACTAACAGAAATTCATTTTAAGCTAACAAACTACTGTAGCAATAACAACCATTGGTAATGATAGTTGTAGTGTTTCTTGTACTCCTTTGAAGAGAATTTTAGTCAATAAAAATGTAGTAAACATACATTATGTGCCAGGTAGATTGTAAGGCTCTGGCTGTTTTGTCAAGGCCCCATCTGAGGGATATGATTTTGGGGACATAATGGGCCTGCAGAACTGAGGAATCCAAAGACTGGTAGTCAGGCTGCTGAGCAAGAAAGCAGATGCTCTCTTTGTCTGGATGATGGGATTGATTAGAGATTTCATTTTCTGAATGTTGCGCAGCACACCATTGCACCCATGAGACCCCACCCCTGTAGAGGAGAGAGCCCCAGATCCAGGTCAGTCTTTGAGTTGAACAGATTATGCAGTTGGCGAGAAGAAATGGGGTCCACTCAAGTCGTAAGGTTGCATTAAAATGTTCAGACTTGGTTTTTAACTCTCTTCTGTAATCTTTGTGCTGGGCCATTCAGGTGTCCTGTGCTCAAAATCTTTGGATTACTTGGTGATAAAGAAAAGTGATGGAAGATAGCTAGACAATGAATTTGTTGTTCTGTGATTTTGTACTTGTATATCAATCTTTGTCAACTGACTCCAAACTTTCTTGGCCATGAAACTGGAGTTGTTTGCCATTTTCTTCTTTGGCTCATTTGACAGATATGGAAACCGAAGCTAACAGGGTTAAGTGACTTGTCCAGGGTCACATAGACCACTTATTGTGTGTGAGGACAAATTTGAACTCAAGAAGATGAGTCTTCCTGATTCCAGTCCTGCCAACAAATTCCCAGGATCACCTAAATGCCTCAGATAAGGAAAAGTCTAACCAGTTCTGGCAGTCATCACAGACACCTTGGATCTGGAGGTCACAAACAGTGCAAATCACAACATGAACTTTTGAATATTTCTGAAATCTTGAAGACAAAATCCCTGAAGATTTGTCCATAGGATGTGGGAGAAGGAATGCAGCTTATTCTGAATAAATGTCAGACCTCCAGGAAAACAGGGTCTGGGTAATATGATGCAAAAAAGTGTAGGTACTGCAGAAGTCATTTTAAAGAAGGAAAGAATATGTTTTTGGACAGAAATCTGGAGAGGTTTCATCTCAATGAAGAAGATGAGTTGGAGAGGAAATCTCCTGCAATGATTCATATAAAGGACATGGAGGCTGAAAACTTCTTCTTGAAAAGCTGCCACCCTGGAGGTCAAGGAGGAGAGGCAAAAACAGTTTTGCTAAGCCAGTAAAGCAAGTTTATTAAAAAGTTGTAGCAGACACCTCAGCCATGGTGTATTAGAGCTGAGTAAAATTACTGGAAACAAGTTGTTGTTGGAGAATTTCTGCCATGACAGGGGAGATAATGCATCATTTCCCAGAAGGAGGGGTCCTGCTGCTGCTCAGTCCCTGCCACTTCCCTGCCCTGAGAGCTCCATGGGGAGGCCAAATCTCTGTTGCTTTAGTCCTCCCATGTCACCCTGCCATGGAGGCAGATGGAAGGTGATGTCTGTCCAAGGTCGTGGAATTAGTCCAAAGCAGGGGAGGACCAGGTTTCCATGGCAGATGAGGAGTAAATGGTTTTTCAGTAGAAGCCACAGGAATAATACCTTCCCCAGCAAGATGGGCGCCAGCATCCATAGCCCAGGCCTCCACAGCCATAGCCACCATAGCCATAGCCTAAGCCACGGAAACAGTCACAACCACAGCCATAACCAGAGCCATAGCCATAGCCCAGGCCCCCATAGTAGCCACCATAGTTGCACATTGTGTCAGGATTCAGAGATTTGGATGGATGTTGAAGGTAGATTGTGCGAATGTGTATGGTACCACCTACACAAGGACTTTTATACGTTTGCAGCAGGAAGTACAGTATAGCCAGGACAGAGCTGCATAATTCCCATTAAGCAAATTGCTAGGGCAAAATTCCATTCTTGTCATTGTTTTGTCCCTGAGAGACATTCTCCCTGCTCATTAACAATTTTTTTCTCATGTTTGGTGTATCTATGAGAAGGATCCACCACAATCTTATTCTCATAATGAAAAACGATTATAGTGTTTCCAAAACCTATGTGTTTAATGTGACTGATGCCTTACCCAAGCATCATAGCAGCCCTCTCCCACATGGTGTTGTCGTCCTTCCATTACCCTTGGTTTCCTGGGCTTCTTGTCTGGGCTGTGGAATCCTATCTCTCCAAATAAGGATTTCTTAAGACTCAAGTGACAGAATAGTTCATGCAAATTGTTGATGTGGAATGTCTGTGGAATCTGTCCATCCCACAACTGTTAGACAAGTAGGTAAAGCACCAACAGCTTCCCCAGTGTTTGCATTGTGACAAGTACTGTGTGTAGGGATTGGGATCCAATGAGATGTCAACAGAGTCTGTCTTTGGACAGCTCTAAATTTCTAAGCTCAGTGAGAACACCAAGACATATGCCATAAACATGGAGAATTGATGAGAGATCTCACAGGCAGAAGCAGAAATCATTAGGGGAAATGGGCAAGCCTGTGTAACACAGGTCTGTTTAGAACTGAGGATATCATGTATCAGAAAAAGTCAGAGGTGAAGGGAGGAGGGAGGAGAGAATTCTGAGCAGGTTGCAGAGCCAGCCATTGCAAAAGCAAACAGAAGGCACACGCAGCGCATTGCCAGAGTGAAAGAACTTAGACTAGCATAGGCAAACATCTAAAAAATGTGGGGAGGTAAATAAAGTGTACTTAGATTAGCCAGGTGGGATTGGGCTAGCTAAATGGCAAAGGGAAATACTAGACAGAAAGTATCTATTTAAATCAATAGAGAAGAAGCAACTGGCGTTTACGTAACAAGTGTGTGGCTCTGGACTTTTGAGATATTGGGAGTTTAGAATAATGGCTAAGGAAAATACACTGTGTAGCTAAGTGGAATGAGGACTTGAGTCGGCAAAAGATAGAGGCAAGGTGGTCCATCAAAGGCTCTTTCAGAAAGGGAGCTATGAGCACCTGTCCTAAGGGGAGAGCTGCTTCAATTGAAAAGAGATGTTGATGCCCAGGATCACACAACTAGAAAGTATGTGAGGCTAGATTTTAACTCAGGCTTTCTGACTCAGAGTGCAGTGCTCTATCCAGTGAGCCATCTCCAGTGCCCCCGTGAGACCTGGGCATTAACTAGATTGGGACATAAAGTGAAAGATTTGATTCCCTGCAGAGCTTGATCCTGCTGGGCCTTCCAAACTTCAGGTTAGGAAGGAAGACTACAAGCCATAGTCATTCTCCACTACTCTTTGCTTCTAACCATTGTACTTTACACTCATAGAGTAGGATAGGAGGTTGTTAAGAAGATTAATTTTCTCTTATTCATTGAATGGGTGTATCTCACTCAAAGTGAGAATGCTATAAGACCTTAGCCTGAAAGGGCCAGGGTCTCACATTTCATCTTGGGCCATCTCCAACCCTTCTGTTGAATATCAGGCAACTGAATTCAGATATCTCAGGAGAAGAAAGTGAAGTTGTTGACCTTGCACAGTCTGCCCTCACTCAAATTGAAGTCAGTAGCAAATCACGTCACCATGTTGATGTCATGGTCCTCTTTGAGAATGAAGGACAAATACAACTCCTGAGAGAGAAGTATTAGATTCAAGATGCAGAATGAGACAAACATGTTTTGAACATGGTCAGCATGGGAATTTATTTTGTTTGACCATATGTCTTTGTTGCAGGAATTTTCTTTTTCTTTACAACAGGGAGAGAGGGTAAAAAAAAATTTTATTAATTGAAAAATAAAATACCATTTTAAAAGTAGAAAATAAAATAATGTAACCGTCCAGCCAGAAAGAGAGATTGATTTCATGGGCAATAATAGTTTGGAAATTACCTCATGAGTAACTCCAAGTTCAAAAGTCCTCGAACTTGAGAGTTCGATGATCAGAGCTAAAGCAATAAATTACTCACCCAATGTAAATCTAGACCTTGAATTTCAGATTCTTTAAATGGCCATCTGTGCCCTCAGTGAATACGAATGAAATAAATACAAATGGAATTGTTGAATAGCAGCCTCCAAAGTATGTTTATCTTCCAGAGAGAGTTAAAAGTACAAGGCGGTACTGTGTGGCTGAAGGAAACCACATAGCACTCTGGGGAGAAGAGAGGGACACTCATTCTAAAGTCTAAAATGACTCAAGTTTAGTTCCCTTGTAGGGGGAGTTGATTGACTGTTTGAGTGCTTGATATATTTTCTTTATCCATTTATGGGTTCCTATAAAGTTGGTGTTGTTTCTTCTTTGTACATTGTATTTTATGCATTTTCTATGGTTTGAAATAAAGGTGGTCCTGTGGCCCCCCCAAAAAAAGAAAAGAAAAGAGATGTTGGATTCCAATGATGTTATGATGATTGGAAAGTTTTTTCAACTAATCAGATATTTACATTGGTAGTTCAGAGTCAGAGATGTCTCTGAAGTGGTAACCTCAAGATCTTTGCTTGGTGTTGGCACTCATGAATAGAATAGAGAAGTTGAAAAAAGGAATGGGGCTTTGGATGAGGCAGAACAAGGATACATGTTCAGGACTTGGGGTTTCATTCTTCATTCATCTATCTATCTATTGATGTACCCATCTCTCTATTCATTGATATATTTATTTATTGATTATCAAATTGAAATTGTGTTCATCAACAATTAATAGTAGGGGTTTGGATCTTAGTAAAGATTCTGTGTCTCCTTCTGGCCATATTGCAGGGAGGGGCTCAGGAAATGTGTTAGACACCGTGGGATCTATCATCCTTGCAGAGGTAAAAGGTAAAAGAGAGAAAAGAGGCAGAACCTTGGGATTCAGTCTGAGTTGTTTTTAATAGAAAGAAAAGATGGTGATTTAGTTAAAATCAATGAGAATGAACAAGGATGCAGGAAGAGCAGGGTCAGGTACACCAGGAACAGCACTTGGCCAACATTGATGAAAGGCGCAGGGAGTTTAAGAAGCAGACTATTCAGACTGGTCGCTTATGTTTAACCTTAAGGACAACTGGAGAACTTGGAGAGAACAGTTTCTCACTCTTTTTAAAATTTATTTTATTGTTGATTTATGGAACAAAAGCATTTCCAGTGCCTCTTATTGTACATGAAACTGCAAATCTATCCTGTACAATTTTCTGTTCCTTTTAAATAGGTAATGAAGTTATAATCTAAATTTCTTTTTTTCTTTCTTTTCTTCACTCCCCACACCATTCGAGAAGTGGTTACCATTAGACACAAACAGGTATAACTGCATCTACCCAAATATGTTAAATAATTCTCTAAACACTATTTGTTGCTTCTTTTTCTGGATGCAGATAACTTCTTTCTTTATATGTTCTTTCCCTTTAATTTGCAATATTTTTGTTACTATGTGCAATGTTCTCTTGCTTCTACTCACTTTGCCCTTCATTATTTCATGCAAGTCTTTCCATATTCTTGTAGGATAATTGCGCTCATCAGTTCCTACAGCACAGTAGTATTCCATCACAGGTATATACCAGAAATTATTCAGACATTGAACAATTGATTACCTTATTCCTGTTACATTATCTTTTTCCCGCATTTTCCCACTCTCCATCCTAACCATCCCTCCAAAAGTCTCATTCTGCCCTTAACACGGAAAAAGTTTCTCTTGAAGATGTGGGTCAGGAATGTGATGTTCAGGCCTTCCCAAGAGAGCAGCCAGTAACCTTGAGTAGGTGCCAGTAACCTCAGTACAGCCATGGATTTTTTTGTATGAAAGTAATGAGAAATGCTGTTAGTATGAGTTTAATAGGACCTTGCAATCTGGGCATAGATAGAGAGCCCACTGAACCAGCGAGAGCAGTAGAAATACTGGTCTGGACATGGAGATAGACTATTGTGTGTCAGAGAGGAAGTAAATGAAGCCCTGACATATGTGGAGGTCACCAGTTGAGAAAATTTAATAGAAAGTTGAGAAGGCAGATTGTAGCTCTTTGGCTGTGAAATATTTCAGAAATTCTTCATCTGACCAGGAGAAAAATGAGATCAAGTCTGTTGGGGCAGCCATAGGTGTGTCATCTCTTTTCCCAGCTTCTAATCTTCCTACAACTAAAATCTAGAGGATAAGGAAGCCCAATAAGATGACACATGACAACCAGAAACCCCACTGCGACCTCGAGGCTGGTCTTTGGCTAAGTGGAAGAGCATTCAGAGAAGGCCTGGCCACAAGGTAGAAGACCCTAGTTCAAGGGTCTAAAAGATTCATATTAATGAACTTGGACGCTTGGGTTTAGAGGACACTTAGAGACTTGTACGAAGCTTCCTTAGTGTTTGAATGGCCATCACAGAGTGTAAGTATGAGATCTCTTCTCTTCCTTAAGTAGGACAATGTAGATTCAGTGATGGAATTCTTTGAATCAGCTGAATTTTCTCTTTACTGAAGAGAATGAAATAATCTTTACCCATGACATGAGTGCAAGATAGAAATTATCTTCTTCCTGAAGGGTTTGCTTCTTTTGAATTGCCCTTCGCAGAACGTCTCCTGATGAAACACTGGGCATTCGTTTGCAGGTATGCAAGGGAGAAGCCAGCAGAATGTGACTGCTGAAGCCACTTTCCTTTAAAATCCAGGAAATATTCATAAACCTGCTTATACTTGCAATGCAGAATAGTGAATGTAACAGAAATTCATTTCACGCTAACAAGCTTTTCTAGGGATAACAGCCATTAATAATGATACTTGTAGTGTTTCTTCCACTCCTTGAGACAGAATTTCAGTCAATAAAATTTCAGTGAATACATATTATGTACCAGGTGAATTGGAAAGCTTTGTGCTTTTTCTCAACACCCCATCTGAGGGATATGATTATGGGGACAGGCAGGTCTGTGGAACTGTAATCCAAAGACTGGTAGTCAGGCTGCTAAGCAAGAAGGTTGATGCTCTCTTTACCTGGGGGATGGGATTGATTAGACATATCAATTTCTGAGTGTTGGTTTTGACACCATTGCACCCATGGGTCCCTCACCCTTACAGATGTGAGGGACCCAGCCCCAGGTCAGTGTTTGGGTTTAACAGACTGTGCAGTTGACTAGAAGAGCTAGACTCCAACCAACTTGTAAGTTCACATTAAAATGTTCAGATGTTGTATACAACTCTCTTTTGTAATCGTTGTGGTGGGCCTTTCATATGTCCAGTACTCCAAATCTTCAGATTGCTTAGTGATAAATGAAATTGATGGAAGACAGATAGACAATGGACTTGTTGTTCAGTCATTTTTCACTTTTGTATGAAATTTTCTCACGCCATTTGAAAATTTCTTGACCAAGAAAGTGAAGGTGATTGCCATTTCCTTCTTTAGCTCATTTGACAGATAAGGAAACAGAAGCAAACTGGGTTAAGTGACATGCCCAGGGTCACACAGACTACTTAGTGTATGTGAAGACAAATCTGAATTCAACAAGAGGAGTCTTTCTGACTCCAGGCCTGGCACTCAATTCCCTGCACCACCTAGCTGCCTCAGACAAGGGAAAGGCCAAGCCAGTTCTGACAGTCATGACAGACACCTTGGACATGGAGGTCACAAACAGTGAACATGACACCACGAACATATGAATATTTTTGGAACTTTGAAGATAAAATCCCTGAGGATTTGTCCAGAAGATGTGGGAGAAGGGATGCAGCTTACAGTGAACAAATGCCTTGCCTCCAATAAACCAGGGCCTGAGTATTATGATGCACTATAATGTACATACAGTAGAAGTCAAATTTTAGAAGGGTATTTAGCAGGAAAGATTATGTTTTCTGGATAGAAATCTGGAGAGGTTTCAACTCTTATAAGACATGAATTGGAGAGCAAATCTCCTGCCATGATTTATTAAAAGTACATCAAGTTTGAAAATCTCTTCCTAAGGAGAAGCTGCCACCCTGGTGGTCAAGGAAGAAAGGCAAAAACCCTTTTCTAAGCCAGTGAAACAAGTTTATTAAAATGTAGCAGACACCTCGGCCATGGTCTATTAGAGCTGAGCCCAAGTACTGGAAATAAGTTGTTGGAAGAATCTCCATCACAACAGGGAGATGGTGCATCATTTCCCTGAAGGAGGGTCCTGCTGCTTCTCAGGCCCTGCCAGTTCTCACCGTGAGTGTTCCACAGGGTTGTGAAGTCTCTATTGTTTAATCTGCACCATGTCACTCAGTCATAGACACAGGTGGAATGTGATGTCCTTATAAGGCCAGGGGATTAGCCCAAAGCAGAGAGATACAAGATTTCCATGACAGGCCAAGAGTAAATGGTTTTTCAGTAGAAGCCACAGGAATAATACCTTCCACAGCAAGATGGGCGGTAGCAGCCATAGCCATAGCCATCACAGCCCAGACCTCCATAGCCATAGCCACCACAGCCCAGACCTCCATAATCATAGCCACCATAGCCCAGACCTCCATAGCCACAGGTGCCATAGCCATAGCCTAGACCACGGAAGCAGCCACATCCACAGCCAGAGCCAGAGCCATAGCCATAACCCAGGCCCCCATAGTATCCACTGTAGTTACACATTTTGTCAGGATTCACAGATTTGGATGGATGGCAAAGGTAGATTTTATGAATGTGTATGGTACCACTTACACAGGGACTTTTATATACCTGCAACAGGAAGTACAGCAAACCCAGGGTAGAACTGCATGTGTCCCATTAACCCAATTATTAGGGTAAAATTACATTATTGTTCTTGTTTATCCCTGACAAAAATTCTCCCCACACCTTAAGGATGTTTTTTTTGTTGTTTCTATGAGAAGGATCTGCAACAACCTTATTACCGTAATGAAAAATGATTATAGTGTTTCCCAAACCTATGTGGTTAATGTGGCTGATGGCTTACCCAGGTGTCATGGCAGCCCTCTCCCACATGATATTGTCCTCCTTCCATTACCCTTGGTTTCCTGGGCTTCTGATAATTTATCTGGGCTGTGGAATCCTATCTCTCCAAATCAGGGTTTCTTAAGACTCAAGTGATGGAATAATTCATTCAAATTTCAGATGGAAGTTGAGATTTTGTTGGAGCCCCACTTTGAGGAATCTGTTCATCAGACAACTCTTATACAAGTAGCTAAAGCACCAACAACCTCCCCCTTGTTTGCATTGTGACAGGTGTGAGCAGCTCTAAATTTCTCAGCTCAGTGAGAACACCTAGACATATGCCATAAATATTGAAAATTGATGGGAGAAGATCTCAGAGGAACTAGTCACTAGGGGTAATGGGCAAGGCTATGCACCACAAGACTGTTTAGCACTGAGGTTATCATTTATCAGAGCAAGTCAGAGGTGAAAAGGGGAGGGAGGAGAGGATTCTGGACAAGGTGGAGAGCCAGCCATTGCAAAAGCAATCAGAAGGCATATGCAATGCGTTGTCAGAGTGAAAGAAGGTAGAGTAGCATGATCAAGACCAAGAAATATGGGGAGGTATATAAAGTGTACTTAGATGAGCCAGGTGGGACTGGGCTAGGTAAAGGACAAAGAGAAATACTAGATAGAAACTATCTATTTAAATCAATACAGAAGAAGTAACTGGAGTTTACATAACAAGTGTGTGGCTCTGGACTTTTGGGATATTGGGAGTTAGAACAATGACTAAGGAAAATACGCTGGGTAGCTAATCTGAATGAGGACTAGAGTGGGTAAAAGACAGATTCAAGGTGACCCATCAAAGGCTCTTTTCGAAAGGGAGGTATGAGTACCTGGCCTAAGGTGGGAACCACTGCAATTGAAAGGAGGTGATGTTAGGAAGGTAGGAAAGACAAATTTTATCAAGTAATCAGATATTTACATTGATAGTTCATGGTCAGGGTTACCCTGAGATGGTAACTCCAAGATCTTTGCTTGATGTTGGTGCTTGTGAATAGAATAGAGAAATTGAGAAAAGGAATGGTGCTTTGATGAGGCAGTATGAGAACCTGTGTTCAAGACTTGGGATTTCATTCTTCATTCATCTATCTCCTGATCTGTCCATCTATCTATTCATTGATATATTTATTTGTTGTTTATCAAATTGAAATTGTGCTCATCAACAATTGATGGTAGGTGTTTGGATCTTAGTAAAGATTCTGGGTCTCCATCTGGCCACATGGCAGAGAGGGGTTGAGGAAATGTGTTAGACACCCTGGGAGCTAAGGAGCTTCTGCTTTATCATCCTTGGAGAGGTAAAAGGTAAAAGAGAGAAAAGAGGCAGAACCTTGGGATTCAGTCTGAGTTGTTTTAAATGGAAAGAGAAGATGATGAGTTAATTAAGATTGAAATGGACAGACCAAGAATAATTCACAGGCAATATCAATTAGTAATTTCGAGAGCGTCATTTATTGGCCAGGCTGGTGGCTGCCTCATGTACAGACCCAGAAGAGACCGCCCTGAACTGAGGTGGGTGAGTACATTTTAAGCATTTCGGCACTACTCGGTATAGCCTTGCAGTTTCCACAACTACAGAGTTCTGTCAGAGCAAGGGGCGGGGGCTTGTTGTTAGGCAAGAGCCCCCAAACTGAAGGGATTGTCAGGGTACTGCTAGGCAGAGGATCCCAAGAGAGAAGAGGTGACAGGAGAGGGACCAATCAAAGACTGGTTGTCATTCAACAAAAAGTAGTTGTCAGGAAGGGGGCGGGCTCAGCAAAAGGTAGTTGCCTGGCAAGAGGGGTCTAACATTAGGTGGGGCACAGATGGTTACCATGAAATGGAGTAAACAAAAAACAATTCATCAGATATTTCACAATCCAAAGGGGGAATAACGTTTTGACAGGGACCCAACGAAAGGCTGTTACTAGGCAGGTTATCCAACCCTGCCCAGTAACTTAACAGATATCTCTCAACCTAGGGGCCCAGGGAGGAATAATGTCCACTTCAAGATGAATGAGAATGAGCAATGATGCAGGAAGAGCAGGGTCAGGTACACCAGGAACAGCACTTGACCAGCATTGATGAAAGGCACAGGGGGACCAAGGAGAAGAATGTTCAGATGAGGCCCTTATGTTTAACCTTAAGGACAACTGGAGAACTTGGAGAGAACAGTTTCTCACTCTTTTTAAAATTTATTTTATTTTACTTGATGGAACAAAAACATTTCCATTGCCTCTTAAAATAAAAAAGATTACACATGACATTACAAATCTATCCTGTACAATGTTCTATTCTTTTTAAATATATAATGAAGTTATCATATAAATTGCTTTTATTTCTTTTCCCCACCCCATTCCAGAGATGGTTACCATTAGACACAAACAAGTATATCTACATCTTTCTATTCATGTAAAATAATTCTCTAAACACTCTTTATTGCTTCTTTTTCTGGATATAGATAACTTCTTTCTTCATATGTTCTTTACTTTTAATTGGCAATATTTTTGTTACTAAACGTAATGTTCTCTTGCTTCTGCTCATGTTGCCCTTCATGATTTCTTGCAAGTGTTTCCATCCTCTTGTAGGATTATTGAGCTCAGCATTTCCTATAGCACAGTACTATTTCATTACAGGCATACACAAGTAATTACTCAGACATTCCACAATTGATGGACAATCCTGTAATTTCCATTTTTTTTACCACCAGTAAGGGAGATGCTGTAAACATGCCACTCACACTGAGAGTTATATTTACAATTTATGAATTTCTCTCCATCTTTTTTTGATCACTATATTCTTTCTCAGCCCCTCTTTTTATCTTATTCCTGTTACTTTATCTTTCCCCCCTATTCTCTCACTCTCTATCCTAACCATCCCTGCAAAAGTCCCATTGCAAAGGTGAGGGTCAGGAAGGTAACATTCAGGGCTTCCCACAAGAATAGCTAGTGGTACTGAGTAGACCCCAGGGGATTCAGTAGAGCCATATTATGAAAGTAGTAAAGTAGTGGGATATGCTGTTAGTATGAGGTTAATATGGTCTTGTAATCTGAGCACAGACAGAGAGCCCACTTAACCAGTGAGAGAGATAGAGATGCTGGTCTGGAGATGGAGTTAGACTATTGTGTGTCAGAGTGGAAGTAAGTGAATCTCTGATATATGTGGAGGTCACTAGGTAAGAAAGTGTAATAGAAATATGAGAAGGCAGGCTGTAGCTCTTTGACTGTGGAACATTTCAGAAATTCTTCAACTGATGAGGAGAAAAATGAGGTCAAGTCTGTTGGGGCAGCCATAGGTGTGTCATCTCTTCTCCAAGCTTCTAGACCTCCATCAACTGCAATCTAGAGGATAAGGAAGCCCAATAAGGTGTCACATGACAACCAGAAACCTTACTGCAACCTTGAGGCTGGTCTTTAGCTAAGTGGAAGAGCATTCAAAAAAGGCCAGACTCCATGGTAGATGGCTGTCTAGGTCAAGGTCCTAAAAGATTCATATTAACAAGCTTGGACTCTGGTTTAGAGGACACTTAAGAGACTTGTACTAACTCGGCCAAGGTGTTTGAATGGCCATCACAGAGTGTAAGTATGAGATCTCTTCTCTTCCTTAAGTAGGACAATGTGGATTCAGTGATGGAATTTTTGAATCAGCTGACTTTTCTCTTTACTAAAGAGAATGAAATATTTTTTAACCCATGAGATGAGTCCAAGACAGAAATTATCTTCTTCCTGAAGGATTTGTTTCCTTTGAATTGACCTTCACAGAATGTCTCCTGAGAAAACATTGGTCAATCTTTTGGAGGCACATAAGGGAGAAGTCAATAGAATGTGGCTGCTGAGGTCACTTTCCTTTAAAATCCAGGAAATATACCTAAACTGACATGTGTTTGCCATGTGGATTAATGAGTAGTAGTGATATATATTAATAAAAATTCATTTTCAGCTAAGAAACTCCTCTAGGGAAAATAACCATTAGTAATGATACCTGTAGTGTTTCTTCTAGTTCTTGAGAGAGAATTTCAGTCAACAAAATTTTAGTGAACATAGATTATGTGCCAGGTGGATTGGAAAGCTCTGGCTTTTTTCTCAAGGCCCCATCTGAGGGATATGATTATGGGGACAGGCAGGCCTATGAAACTGTGGAAACCAAAGGCTGGTATTCAGGCTGCTGAGCAAGAAAGTAGATGTTCTCTTTTCCTGGGAGATGGGATTGATTAGACATTTCAAATTGAGTGTTGTGCGGGACACCACTGCACCCTTGGGTCCTTTAACCTTATAGATGGGAGAGCCCCAGATCCACGAGAATGTTTGTGTTTAACAGATAGTGCACTTGACTAGAAGAGATGAGTTGCACCCTAGTTGTAGGTATATATTAAAATATTCTGACAGTGTATACAACTCTCCTCTGTAATACTTCTGGTGAACCTTTCATGTGTCCAGTACTCCAAATCTTCATATTCAGAAAAATTATGGAAAACAGCTAGAAAATGGATTGTTGTTCAATAATTCTTTTGTATGAATTTTTCTCACTCCTTTTGAAAATGTCTTGGCCAAGAAAGTGAAGGTGATTGCCATTTCCTTCTTTAGCTCATTTGACAGATAAGGAAACTGAAGCAAACTGGGTTAAGTGACTTGCTCAGGGTCACACAGACTACTTACTGTGTGTAAGGACAAATTTGAATTCAGCAAGCTGAGTCTTCCTACTTCCATGGCTGGCACTCACTTCCCAGCACCACCCCTGCCTCAGACAAGGGAAAGGCCAAGCCAGTTCTGGCAGTCATCACAGACACCTTGGATCTGGAAGTCACGAACAGTGAACATGACACTATGAACATTTGAATCATTTTGAAATCTTGAAGATAAAATCACTGAGGATTTGTCCAGGGCATGTGGGAGAAGGGATGCAGCTTATATTGAACAAATGCCTGGCCTCCAGTAAAGCAGGGCCTGGGTATTATGAGGTACTATAGTGTAAATACTGTAGAATTCAAATTTTAGAAAGGTATTTAACAAGAAAACAATATATTTTCTGGACAGAAATTTGGAGAGGTTTCACCTCTTGCAAAACATGAATTGGAGAGCAAATCTCCTGCCATGATTTATTATAAGTACATCAAGGTTGAAAATCTCTTCATAATGAGAAGGTACAACCCTGGTGGTCAAAGAAGAAAGGCAAAAACCATTTTGCTAAGTCAGTGAAGCAAGTTTATTAAAATGCTGTAGCAGACACCTTAGCCATGATGTAGTGGAGCTGAGCCCAAGTACTGGTAACACGTTGTTATTGGAGGAGTCTCCTTCATGGCAGGGGAGATTGTGCATCATTTCCCAGACGGAGGGTCCTGCTGCTTCTCAGTCCCTGTTAGTTCTTGTCACTGAGTGTTCCACAGGTTTGTCAAGGCTCTGTTGTTTAAGCTGTCCCGTGTCACCAGATATAGACACAGGTGGCATGTGACATCCTTACAAGGTCAGGGGATTAGCCCAAAGCAGAGAGGGGCAAGGTTTCCATGATAGGCCAAGAGTAAATGGTTTTTCAGTAGAAGCCACAGGAATAATACTTTCCACAGCAAGATGGGCGGTAGCAGCCATAGCCATAGCCACCACAGCCCAGACCTCCATAGCCATAGCCACCATAGCCCAGACCTCCATAGCCACAGGTGCCATAGCCATATCCTAGACCACGGAAGCAGCCATATCCACAGCCAGAGCCATAGCCATAGTCCAGGCCCCCATAGTATCCACTGTAGTTGCACATTGTGTCAGGATTCACAGATTTGGATGGATGTTGTAGGTAGATTTTGTGAGTGTGTATGGCACCACCTACATAGGGACTTTTATACCTTTGAAGCAGGAAGTACAGCCAACCCAGGGCACATCTGCATAACTCCCATTAATCCAATTACCAGGGTAAAAATCCCATCGTTATCATTGTTGGATCCCTGACAAAAATTCTCCCCACACATTAAGGATGTTTTGTTTTTGTTTGGTTGTATCTATGAGAAGTATCTACCACAACTTTATTACCACAATGAAGAATGATTCTAGTGTTTCCCAAACCTATGTGGTTAATGTGATGGATGGCTTACCCAGGTGTCATGGCAGTCCTCTCCCACATGATATTGTCCTCCTTCCATTACCCTTGGTTTCCTGGGCTTCTGATAATTTATCTGGGCTTTGGTATCCTAGCTCTCCAAATCAGGGTTTCTTAAGGCTCAAGGGACAGAATAGTTCATGCAAATTTCAGATTGAAGTTGAGATTTTGTTGGAGCCCCACTTTGAGGAATCTGTTCATCAGACAACTCTTATACAAGTAACTAAAGCACCAACAACCTCCCCCTTGTTTGCATGGTGATGTGCACTGTTCTTAGGTATTGGGATTCAATGAAATGTCAACAGAGTCTCTGTCTGTGGGCAGCTCTAAATTTCTAAGCTCAGTGAGAACTTCAAGACATATGCCATAAACATGGCGAATTGATGGGAAAAGATCTCAGAGGCACAAGTCACTAGGGGTTAATGGGCAAGGCTATGCACCATAAGACTGTTTAGCACTGAGGTTATCAGAGAAAGTCAGAGGTGAAGGGAGGAGGTATGAAGAGGATTCTGGGCAGGGTGGAGAGCCAGCCATTGCAAAAGTAATCAGAAGACACATACAGTGCATTGTCAGAGTGAAAGAAGGCAGACTAGCCTAGTTAAGACCAAAAAATGTGGGGAGGCAAATAAAGTGTACTTAGATTAGCCAGGTGGGACTGGGCTAGCTAAAGGACAAAGTGAAATGCTAGATAGTAACTGTCTATTTAAATCAGTACAGAAGAAACAATTGGAGTTTACATAACCAGAGTTATGTATGGCTCTGGACTTTTGGGATATTGGGAGTTAGAACAATGACTTAGGAAAATACACTGGGTAGTTAAGTAGAATGAGGATTTGAGTGGGTAAAAGACAGAGGCAAGGAGGCCCATCAAAGGCTCTTTTGGAAAGGGAGCTATGAGCACTTGGGCTAAGGTAGGAACTACTGCAATGGAAAAGTGGTGATGGATGCCATTGATGTTAGGAAGGTAGGAAAGACGCATTTTGTCAACTAATCAGATATTTGTATTGATAGTTTAAGCTCAGGGAAGTCCCTGAGATGGTAACCCCAAGATCTTTGCTTGATGTTGGAGTTCATGAATAAAATAGAGAAGTTGAGAAAAGCAATGGTGCTTTGGATGACACAGAATGAGGACATGTGTTCAAGACTTGGGGTTTCATTCTTCATTCATCTATCCATCTATTGATCTATCCATCTATCTATTCATTGATATTATGGGTTATCAAATTGAAATTGTAATCATCAAAAATTAATGGTAGGTGTTTGGATCTTCGTAAAGATTCTGGATCTCCATCTGGCCATATGGCAGGGAGGGGCTGAGGAGATGTGTTAGACACCCTGGGACCTAAGGGGGTTCTGCTCTATCATCCTTGAAGAGATAAAAGGTAAATGAAAGAAAAGAGGCAGAACCTTGGGCTTCGGCCTGAGTTGTTATGAATGGAAAGAAAAGATGATGATTTAATTAAGATGAATGAGAATGAACAAGGATACAGGAAGAGCAGGGTCAGGTACAACAGGAATAGCAATTATCCAGCATTGATGGAGCACAGGGAAACAAGAAGCAGGAAGATTCATAAGAGGTCGTTAGCTTTAGGCATAAGGTCATTATCGGACAATTTGGAGAGAATACTTTCTCTCGCTTTAAAAAAATGACTTTATTTTTAATATATGGAATAAAGGAAGCATTTCCATTGTGTATTATAATGAGAAAGATAATTGCACATGAAACTGCAAATCTATTCGGACAAATTTCTATTCCTTTTAAATATATAATGAAGTTATTATGTAAATTTATTTTTTTTCTTTCTTTTTTCACTCCCCACCCCATTCTAGAGATGGGAACCATTAGACACAAACACATATATCAGCATCTATGTATTTATGTAAAATAATTCTCTGAACACTATTTATTGTTTCCTTTTCTGGATACAGATAGCTTCTTTCTTCATATGTTCTTTACTTTTATTTTGCAGTATTTTTGTTACTACATTCAATGTTCTCTTGCTTCTGCTCACTTTGCACTTCATGGTTGCATTCAAGTCTTTCCATATTTTTAGAGGATTATTGAACTCATCAATTCCTATAGTACAGTAATATTCCATCACAGGCATATACCAGAAATTATTCAGACATTGCGCAGTTGACAGACAATCCTGCAATTTCCATTTTTTTTTGCCACCAGAAAGGGAGATGCTGTAAGCATCCCATTCACAATGAAAGTTACAATTACATTTGTGAATTTCTATCCACTGTTTTTCAATCACTATTTTCTTCCTCAGCCTCTCTTTTTACCTTATTCCTGTTACTTCATCTTTTTCCCCCATTCTCACACTCCATCCTAACCATCTCTCCAAAAGTCCACATTGCGCTCTCATCATGGAAAGAGTTTCTCTTGAAGGTGAGGTCAGGAAGGTAACATTCAGGGCTTCCCAAGAGAGTGGCTACTGACACTGAGTAGACCCCAGCAACTTCAGTGTAGCCATGGACTTTTTATGTGTGAAAGTAATGGAAAATGCTGTTAGTATGAGGTTAATAGGATCTTGCAATTTGGGCATAGATAGACAGCCCACTGAGCCAGTGAGAGCAGTAGAAATGCTGGTCTGGAGATGGAGATAGACTACTGTGTGTCAGGGAGCAAGTGTGTGGAGGTCACCAGTTGAGAAAGTGTAATAGAAAGATGAGAAGGCAGCCTGTAGCTCTTTGACTGTGAAACATTACAGAAATTCTTCAACTGACCAGAAGAAAAATGAAGTCAAATCTGTTGGGGCAGTCATAGGTGTGTCATCTCTTGCCCAGCTTCTAATCTCCCACAACTGCAATCTAGAGGATAAGGAAGCCCAATAAGCTGTCATGTGAAAACCAGAAACCCCACTGAGACCTTGAGGCTGGTCTTCGGCTAAGTGGAAGAGCATTCAGACAAGTCCAGACCACATGGTAGAAGGCTGTCTGGTTCAAGGGCCCAGAAGACTGAAATTAATGATCTTGGACTCTTGGGTTTAGAGGACACTCAGAGACTTGTACTAACTCCTCTAAGGTATTTCAATGGCCATCACAGAGTGTAAGTATCAGATCTCTTCTCTTATATAAGTAGGACAATGTGGATTCAGTGATGGAATTCCTTGAATCAGGTGATTTTTGTCTATCCTAAAGAGAATAAAATATTCTTTACCCCATGAGATGAGTCCAAGACAGAAATTATCTTCTTCCTGAAGGATTTGTTTCTTTTGAATTGACCTTCACAGAATGTCTCCTGACAAAACATCGATCAATCTTTTGGGAGTACGTAAGGGAGAAGTCAATAGAATGTGACTACTGAGGTCATTTTCCTTTAAAATCCAGGAAATATACATAAACTGACATATATTTGCAATGCAGAATAAAGAGTAGTAGTGACATAGAGTAATAGAAATTCATTTTGAGCTAATAAAGTACTCTAGGTGTAACAACCATTAGTAATGATACTTGTAGTATTTCTTCTACTCCTTGGAACAGAATTTCAGTCAATGAAATTTTATTGAGCACATATTATGTGCCAGGTGGATTGTAAAGCTCCGACTTTTTTTTTCAAGGCCCCTTGTGATGGATAAGGTTATGGGGACAGGCTACCCTGTGGAACTTTGGAATCCAAAGGCTAGTAGTCAGACTGCTGAACAAGAAAGCAGATGTTCTCTTTTCCTGGGGGATGGGATTGATTAAACATTTCAATTTTTGAGTGTTGTGGAGGACACCATTGCACCCATGGGTCCCTTACCCTTATAGATGGGAGAGCCCCAGCTCTAGGACAGTGTTTGAGTTTAACAGACTGAGCAGTTGGCTAGAAGAGATGGGCTCCACCCAAGTTGTAAGCTTACATTAAAATGTCCAGACATTGTACACAACTCTCTTCTATAATCATTGTGATGGGCCTTTCATGTGTCTAGTACTCCAAATCTTCAGATTCCTTGGTTATAAATAAAAATGATGGGAGAAAGCTACACAATGGATTAGTTGTTCAGTCATTTTTAACTTGTGTATGAATTTTTCTCAACCCATTTGAAAAGGTCTTGGCCAAGAAGCCATTTTCTTCTTTAGCTCATTTGACAGATAAGGAAAACTGAAGCAAACTGGGTTAAGTGACTTCACAGTATCACATAGGCCACTTAGTGTGTGTGAGGACAAATCTGAATTCAACAAGGTGAGTCTTCCTGACTCCAGGCCTGGCACTCAATTCCCTGTACCACCTACCTGCCTCAGACAATGCAAAGCCTAAGCCAGTTCTGACAGTCATCACAGACACCTTGGATCTGGAGGTCACAAACAGTGAATGTGACACCATGGACATGTGAATCATTTTGAAACCTTGAAGATAAAATCCCTATTTGTCCAGCGAATATAGGAAAAGGAATGCAGCTTATAGTGAACAAATGCCTTACCTCCAGTAAAGCAGGGCCTAGGTACTATGATGAACTGTAGCATAAATACAGTAGAAGTCAAATTTTAGAAAGTTATTTTACAAGGCAAGATTATGTTTTCTGGCAGAAATCTGGAGATGTTTTACCTCTTGCAAAACATGAATTGGAGAGCAAATCTCCTGCCATGATTTATTATAAGTACATCAAAGTTGAAAATCTCTTCATAATAACAAGCTGCAACCCTGGTGATCAAGGAAGAAAGGCAAAATCAGTTTTGCTAAACCATTGAAACAAGTTTATTAAAATGTTGTAGCAGATATCTCAGACATGGTACATTAGAGCTGAGTCAAATTATTGGAAATAAGTTGTTGGAAGAATCTCCGTCACGATAGGGGAAATTGTGCATCATTTCCCTGAAGGAGGGGTCCTGATGCTTCTCAGTCCCTGCCAGTTCTAGTCCCTGAATCTTCAATAGGGTTGGTAAGGCTTTGTTGTTTAATCTGTCCCGTGTCACGCAGTCATAGACACAGTTGCAATGTGACATCCTTACAAGGCCAAGGGATTAGCCCAAAGGAGAGAGGGGCAAGGTTTCCATGGCAGGCCAAGAGTAAATGGATTTTCAGTAGAAGCCACAGGAATAATACCTTCCACAGCAAGATGGGCGGTAGCAGCCATAGCCATAACCACCACAGCCCAGACCTCCATAGCCATAGCCACCACAGCCCAGACCTCCATAGCCATAGCCGCCACAGCCCAGGCCTTCATAGCCATAGCCACCATAGCCATAGCCTAGGCCACGGAAGCAGCCACATCCATATCCACAGCCAGAGCCATAGCCATAGCCCAGGCCCCCATAACAGCCCTTGTAGTGGCACATTGTGTCAGAATTCACAGATGTGGATGGATGTCGAAGGTTGATTGGGTGAGTGTGCATGTCACCACCTGCACAGGGGCTTTTATATGTTTGCAGCAGGAAGTACAGCAAACCCAGGGCAGAACTGCATAACTTCCATTAACCAAATTGCCAAGGCAAAACTCCATTCTTGTCATTGTTTGGTCCCTGACAAAAATTCTCCCCACTCATTAACAATGTTTTCTCTTGTTTTGTTGTGTCTCTGAGAAGGATCTGTCACCATCTTATCCTCATCATGAAAAATGATTATAGTGTTTCCAAAGCCCATGTGGTTAATGTGGCTGATGCCTTACCCAGTCATCATGGCAGCCCTCTCCCACATGGCATTATCCTCATTCCATTGCACTTTCCTTCCTCTGCTTCTCATAATGTATCTGGGCTGTATAATCCTATTTCTCCAAGTCAGGATTTCTAAAGACTCAAGTGATAGAATAGTTCATGCAAATTTCCAATTTAGTTGTGAATTTGTTGGAGCACCACTTTGTGGAATTTGTCCATCAAACAACTATTACACAGTAACCAAAGTACCAACAACCTCCCCAGTGTTTGCACTGTGACAGGCACTGTGCTTAGGAACTGGGATCCCAAGAAATGTCAACAGAGTCTCTGTCCTTCGGCAGCTCCAAATGTCTAGGTTGAGTGAGAACACCAAGGCATGTGCCATAAACATGGAGAATTGATGGGAGAAGATCTCAGCGAAAGAGCTACAAGTCAATAGGGGAAAAGGGCAAGCTTAGGAACCACAGGTTTATTCAGAATGGAGGATATAATCTATTGGTGAATGTCAAAGGTGATGGGAAGAGGGAGGAGCAGATTCTGGGCAGAATGGACAATCCGCCATTGGAAAGGCACACAGAAGGCACGTGCAGTGCATTGTCTGAGTGAAAGAAGGTAGACTAATATAGCCAAGACCAAAAAATGTGGGGAAGTTTTACTTAGATCTGACCGATAGGATTGGGCTAGCTAAAGGACCAAGTAAAATGCTGGCTAGAAGCTATCTATTTAAATCAATATAGATGAAGCAACTGGAGTTTACATAACAAGAGTGTAGTTCTTAATTTGGGGAATTGTAGTATATTGGGAGTCAGAAGAATGACAGGAAAATATATTGGGCAGCTGAGTCACATAAAGATGTTATGAAGGTAGGAAAGACAAGTTGTGTCAACTAATCAGACATTTACATTGACAATTCAGGGTCAGGGAAGTCCCTGAGACTGTAAAACAGATCTTTGTTTGATTTTGGTGCTCTTGACAGGAGTAGAGAAGTTAAGAAGAGGTGGGTTGCTTTGGGTGAGGCAGGATGAAGACAATTGTTTAAGACTTGTGCTGTGTTCATCCATTGATTTATCAATCTCTCCACCTACCTATCTATTCATTTATTTATTTATTGGTTTTCAAATTGAAATTGTGGACATCAACAATTAATCACAGGGTTCTACATGGCATCTGGCCATGTGGCAGGGAGTGACTCAGAAAATGTCTTCCAAATCCTGGAATCTAAGGAGGATCTATTCTTTCATTCTTGGAGAGGCAAAAGGTGGAGAGGCAAAAGGTAAAAGTTTAAGGAAAAAAAGGCAGAATTTTTGGCTTCAGTGAGTTAATTTGAATAGAAGAAGGAGATTGTAGTCTAGGTAAGGTAAATAAGAAGGAACCATTAGGCAAGAAGAACAGGGTCCAGTACACCAGCAACAGCAGTTAGCCAGCACTGGCAAAAGGCTAAGGAGATCAAGAAACAGGAAGATTCAGAAGAAGCCCTTAAGTTTAACCTTAAGGACAACTTCATGAGAACAGTTCTCTTCCCTTTTTTAAAAATTTATTTTATTTTCAGTTGATGGAATAAAACTAATATTTCCATAACATGTTATACTATAAAAGGTGATTGTACATGAAAGTGCAAATCTGTCCTGTCCAACTTGCTATTGCTTTTAAATATACAATAAGATTATTATGGAAATTTCTATGTTTTCCTTTTTCTTCTTCAGTCACCATCCCTGTCTTGAGATGGTTACTGTAAGGTACATAAAGATTACATCTGTAACTCTCTATATCCATTTCTCTATGTATTTATATGAATTTTTTCTATAAAGACTTCTATTTATTGGTTATTTTTCTGGATGGAGATAGTTTCTTCATAAGTTCTTTATTTTTAATTTGTATACTTATAAATAGTCAAAAAATTTTAGTGGCTCAGAGTCTTTCTTAAAACAATATTTTTGTTACTGTGTACAACATTTCTAGATTCTGCTTCCTTTGTCCTTCACCTTTTTTCACGCAAGTCTTTGCATACTTTTATAGGATTATTGAGCCCATCATTTTTATATCACAGTAATATTCCATCACAACCAAACAGCACAACTTCTTGAGACATCTCCAACTGATGGACATCCCTGCAATTTCCATTTTTTTAGCCACCAAAAAGAGATCAGCTGTAAACATCCCATTCACATTCAAAGTTTGAATTACAATTTGTGAATTTCTATCCATCTAATTTAATCACTCTTTTCTTTCTTTGCCTCTCAATTCATGTTACCTTATATTTTCCCACTACTCTCTCACTTTCCATACTACCAACCACTCCAAAATTCCCATTCTATCCTCTCTGTGAACATAGCTTCTCTTGAAGGTGAGGTTCAGAAATGTGATATACAAGACTTCTGAAGAGATCAGATAATGATACTGAATATACCCCAGGAACTTCAGTAAAGTCATGGACTTTTTAATGTGTGAAAGTAATGGAAAATGCTGTTACTATGAGGTTCAGAGGGTCTTGCAATCTGGGCACAGATATGAACCCCACTAAAACAGGGAGAGCAGGAGAAATGCTGCTCTGGAGCTGGAGATGGGCTTTTTATTGAGTGTCAGAGACAAAATGACTGAGTCCCTGATAGATATGGAGGTCACCAATTGAGAAAGTGTAATAAAAAGATGAGAAGCCAGGCTGTAGCTGTTTGACCAATGATCATTTCAGCAATACTTCACTTTATGAGGAGAAAAGTGACGCCAAGTCTACTGGGGCATCTATAGGTGTGTTATCTCTTCTCCCAGCTTCTTATCCTCCCACAACTATAATGGAGAAGATAAGGAAGCCAAAGAGATGTCACATGACAAGGAGAAATTCCCAATGTGACCATGAGGCTGGTCTTTGGCTAAGCGGAAGAACACACAGACAAGTGAAGACCACATGGTAGAAAGCCTTGTAGCTCAAGACATAAAAGCCTCATTTTAAAGAACTTGGACTGTTAGGTTTAGAGCACTCTTAAGGACCTCTCTTAACTGTCTTTAGGTGTGTGAGTGGTAACCACATAATGTAAGTAATAGATGTCTTCTATTTGTCCTTAAATAGGATGATGTGGTTTCAGTGATGGAATTCCCCGAATCAGCTGATTATTTTCTTTGCTAAAGAGAATAAAATATTCTTTTCCACATGAGGTGAGTCCCCAAGAGAAATTATGTTTTTCCTGATGGATTTCTTTCCATTTGAATTGAACTTCATAGAATGTATCCCGACAAAACACTGGTCAATCTTTTGAAGGAATGTAAGCGAGAAGTCAATAGAAGGTAACTGCTGAGGTCATTTCCCTTTAAAATCCAGTAACTATACAGAAACATAAATAATGCCTGGAAGTGATATATAGTAATAGAAATTCATTTTAAGATAACAAACTACTCTAGGGTTAAGAAATTTTCCTAATTATACTTGCAATGTTTCCTCCACTTCTTGAAATAGAATTTCAGTCAGTAAAAATTTAAGAAGCACATATTATGTTCCAGATAGATTGGAAAGTTTTGGCTTTTTTCTCAAGTATACATCTAAGGGATATGATTTTGGGGACAGGTTGACCTATGGATCTGGGGAATCCAAAGATTGGTAGTCAGGCTGCTGGTCAGAAAAAGAGATACTCCTTTTCCTGGGTGACTGAGTTGATTAGAGAGTTTAATTTTGTGTGTTGCACAGGATACCATGGCAAATATGGTTCCAGTACCCATATGGATGGGAGGGCTTAAGTTCCACATCAGTGTTAGAGTTGAAAAGACTGTGCTGTTGGCTAGAAGAGATGGGGTCTGCCCAAGTTGTAAGGTTGCATTGAAACGTTCAGACTTTATATGGAACTCTCTTCTTTGTGGTGGGCCTTTCAGTTGTGTGTGCACTAAATCTTCAGATTCCCTGTGTGAAATGGTGGAAGGCAGCTGGAGAAGACATTTGCTGTTTAGTCATTTTTCACATGTGCATGAAGGTTTGTCAACAGATTTGAAGATTTCTTGACCAAGAACCTGGAGGAGTTTGCCATTTTTTTGTTCAGGTCATTTTACAGGAAAGGAAACTGAAGCAAATAAGGATGAATGACTTGCCCAGGGTCACACATAATACCTAGTGTGTGTGAGGACAAATTTCAACTCAGGAAGATGACTCTTCCTGACTCCAGGCCTGGCATTCATTTCCCTGCACCACCCTGCTGCCCCAGACAAGGGAAAGGCTAAACCAGTTCTGGCAGTCATCACAGACACCTTAGACCTGGAAATGACAAGCTCTGAACATGACACCATGAACATGTAAAGCTTTTTGAAACCTTGAAGATAAAATCCCTGAGGATTTGTCCAGAGGATGTAGGAGAAGGGATTCAGCTTATAGTGAACAAATGCCTTGCCTCCAACAAAGAAGGGACTGGGTATTATGATATACTAAAGTATAAGTACTACAGAAGTCAGATTTTAGAAATGTATTTAACAAGAAAAAATATGCTTTCTGGACAGAAATCTGGACAGTATTGCAAAATATGAATTGGAGAGTAAATCTCCTCCAATGATTCATGTAAGTACATCAAATTTGAAAATCTCTTCATGATGAGAAGATGCAACGCTAGAGGTCAAGGAGGAGAGGCAAAAACAGTTTTGCTAAGCCAGTGAAACAAGTTTATTAAAAAGTTGTAGCAGACATATCAGTCATGCTATATTAGAGCTGAGTAAAATTACTGGAAATGAGGTGTTGTTGGAAGAGTCTCCATCATGAAAGGGGAGCTTCTGCATCATTTCCCGGAAGGAGGAGTCCTGCTGCTCAGTCCCTGCCACTTCCCTGCCCTGACTACTCCATAGTGATGCCAAGACCCTGTTGTTTTAGATCTCCCATGTCACCCAGCCATAGAGGCAGATGGTATGAGATGTCCTTACAAGTCCAAGGAATTAGCCCAAAGCAGGGAAGGACAAGTTTTCCATGACAGGCTAAAAGCAAATGGTTTTTCAGTAGAAGCCATAGGAATAATACCTTCCATAGCAAGAAGGGCGGTAGCAGCCATAGCCATAGCCACCATAGCCCCGACCTCCATAACCATAACAACCACAGCCCAGGCCTCCACAGCCATAGCTGCCATAGCCATAACCTAGACCACGGATGGAGCCACATCCATATCCACAGCCAGAGCCATAACCATAGCCCAGGCCACCACAGTAGCTGTTCTAGTTGCACATTGTGTCAGGATTCCCAGATTTGGATGGATGTTGAAGTGAGATTGTGTAGTACAGCACCTGCCCAGGGATTTATATATGTTTGTAGAGGAAGTACAGCAAACCCAAGGCAAAAATGTATGACTCCCATTAACCCAACTGCCAGGGCAAAATTCCATTCTTGCCTTAGTTTGGTCCCTGAAAAAAATCTTGCCACTCATTAAAGATGTTTGTTTTCTCTTCTTCTGTTGTATCACCGAGAAGAAACTGCCGCAACCTTATTCCCATCATGAAAAATGATTATAGTTGTTTCTAAAGCCCATGTGGTTAATGTGACTGATTCCCTACCTCAGCAAGCCCCAAAAATATGGGAACAGTATACTTAGATCGAACAGCTAGGATGGGACTAGCTAAAGAATCAAGTGAGATGATAGATACAAGCTATCTGTTTAAATCAATGCAGAAGATGCAAATGTACTTCCTTATAACATGTGTGTGGCTCTGGACTTTTGGGAATTATAGGCTATTGGGAATCACAAGGATGACTTAGGAAATATGTTGGGCATCTAAGGGACATGAGGGTTAGAGTGGGTAAAAGATTAAGGCAAGGATACCCATCAAAGGCTCTTTTGGAAATATGCTGTGAGTCTCTGGCCTAATGTTGGAGCCATGCAATTGAAAAGAAGTCTTTGGATGCCAGTGCTTTATGAAGGGAGGAAAGAAAAGTTTTGTCAACAAATAGGATACCTGCAATGACAGTTCAGGGTCAGGGAAGTCCCCAAGGTTGTAAACCTGAGATCTTTGCTTGATGCTGGTGCTCTTGAAAGGGATAGAGAAGGTGAAAAGAGGTAGCATGCTTTGCATGAGGCAAGATGAAGATGTGTTCCAGATTTGGGGCTTCATTCATTCATTTATCCATCTATTTAGTTGTTTATTAATTGATTATCAAATTGAAATTGTATACGTCAACAATTAATCATTGTGTTCTGGATCTTAGTAAAAGATTCCTGGGCTCCTTCTGGACACGTGGCAATGAGTGGTTGAGTAAATATCTTAGAAACACTAGGGCCTAAGGAGAGTCTCCACTTTCATTCTTAGAGCAGTAAAAATCTAAGGTAAAGGAAAGAAAAGAGACAGAGTCTTGTGCTTCAGCCAGAGTTATTTTGAATGGAAGAAGAAGATGGTGAGCTAGTTATGAAGAATAAAAAGGAATAATTAGGCAGGAAGGGCAGGGTGATACACCAGAAAGAGCAGTTAGCCAGCATTGGCAAAAACCAAAGGGACATCAAAAAGGAGGAAGATTCAGAAGAGGCCCTTACCTTTAGCCGTAATGTCCTCACTGGACAGCTTGGAGAGATCAGCTTCTCTCTCTTTTAAAAATTTATTTAATTATTACTGTATTGAAAAAAACAAGCATGTCTGTAGCATATTATAATAAAATAGATGTTTATACATGAAACAGCAAATCTATCCTGTCCAACTTTCTATTCCTTTTAGATAGATGATGAGGTTATTATATAATATATAATATCTTTTTTTTTCCTCTTTCATTGCTTCACTCCCCACCCCTATGTAGAGATGGCTACCATAATGATACACAAACAGGGTTATCTGTAACTATATTTGTATCTATATCTATTTATCTATCAATGCATATATCTATTTACTTAAAATTATTCCATAAATACTTCTATTTATTGGTTCTTTTTCTGGATACAGATGGATCCTTTCTTTATATGTTCTTTATTTTTAATTTGTGTACTTATAGTAGCTAAAATGGTTTAGGTTTTCAGAATCATTCATGAAATAATAAGAAGGCCTCTACCTGAAGACCTCAAGGACTTATTTTAAAGATTTTGGACTCTTGGGCTTAGAGGGCACTTGGAGATTTGTCCTAACTCTTTGAAGGTGTTTGAATAACTATCACATAGCATAAGTATGAGATCTCATTTCCTACTTAAAGAGGACTTTGTGGATTCAGTGATGCAGTTCCTTAAATGAGCTGATTTTGTCTTTGGTAAATTGAATAAAATATTCTTTTCCCCACAAGACTAATCCAAGAGAGAAATTATCTTCTGTTTGAAGAATTTGTTTTCATTGTATTGACCTGTATACCTTGTCTCTCGACAAAAATTGGTTAATCCTTTAGAGGCATGTTGGAGAAATAAATAAAATATGCCTACTGAGGTAATAATTACCCTTTCAAGTCCAGGAAATATACAGAAACTTACATGAATTTTCAATGTAGAATATTGCCTAGGAGTTATATTTAGTAGTAGAAATTCATTTTAAGCTAACAATCTACTCTAGGGATACCAACCACTAGTAATAATACTTGTAGTGTTTCCTCCACCCCTGGAAACAGAATTTCAGTCTGTAAAAATTTAGTAAGCACATATTTTGTGCCAGGTAGATTTCAAAGCTCTGACTTTTTTTTATCATGGACCCATATGAGGGATATGATTTTGGCAACAGGCTGGTCTGTGGATCTGGGGAATCCAAAGGCTGGTAGTCAGTCTGCAGAGCAACAAAGCAAATGCTTTCTTTTCCTGGGTTACTGGAATCATTAGAGAGTTTAATTTTAGGATCTTGTGTAGGACACCATTGCAACCACTGGTCCCCTACTCCTATGGTTGGGAAAGCATCAGCACCAGGTCATTGTTAGAGTTGAGTAGACTGTGCAGTTGGCTAGAAGAGATGGGGTGCACCTGAGTTGTAACGTTCCATTGAAATGTTCAGACTTGGTATACAATTCTCTTCTGTAATCTTTGTGGTGTGCATTTCAGTTGTGCTGCACTCAAGATCTTTAGATTCCTTGGTGATAAAGAGAAATGTTGAAAATAGAGAAACAAGGAATTTCTTGTTCAGTCATTTTTCACTTGTGCATGGATTTTGTCAATGCATTTGAAGATTTTTTTTGCCAAGAAACTGGAGGTTTTGGCCATTTCCTTATTCAGGTGCTGTGACAGATAATGAAACTGAAGGAAACAGGGTTAAGAGACTTGCCCAGGGTCACACAGACTACTTAGTGTGTGTGAGGACAAACTGGAAATCAGGAAGATGAGTCTTCCTGATTCCAGGCCTGGCACTTGATTCACTGCACCACCTAGCTGCCTCAGACAAGGGAAAGGCTAAGTCAGTTCTGGCAGTCCATCACTTGGATCTAGAGTTCACATGTGAACATGACACCATGAACATGTGAATCTTTGTGAAATCTTGAACATAAAAAGTATTGAAGATTTGTCCAGAGAATGTGGGAGAAGGGATGTAGCTTATAATGATGCCTTGCCTCCAGCAAAGCAGGGTCTGGGTATTATGATGTACTAAAGTGGAAGTCCTGTAACAATCACACTTTAGAAAGTTATTTAACTAGAAAAGAATATGTTTTTTATACAAAAATCTGGAGAGCTTTCACCATTGTATAAGATGAATTGGAAAGCAAATCTTCTGCAATGATTCATATAAGTACATCAACGTTGAAAATCTCTTCAAGATTACAATGTGAAGCTCTGAACATCAAGAAGGAAAGGCACAAACAGTTTTACTAAGCCAGTGAAACAAGTTTATTAACAAATTTTAATAGACACCTCAGCCATGATGTATTAGAGCTGAGCAAACTTACTGGAAATAAGCTATTGTTGGAGGAATCTCCCTCATCACAGGGGAGATTCTGCATCATTTCTCAGAAGAAGGAGTCTAGCTGCTGCTCAGTCGCTGCCACTTCCCTGCCCTGAGTGCTCCATAGGGATACCGTGGCTCTGTTGTTGTAGCTCTCCCATGTCACTAAGCCATATAGCCAGATGGAATAAGAAGTTCTTACAAGGTGAAGGAATTAGCCCAAAGCAGGGAGGGATGAGGTTTCCATGACAGACCAAGGGGAAATGTTTTTCAGTAGAAGCCATAGGAATAATATCTTCCATAGCAAGATGGGCGGCAGCACCCATAGCCCAGACCTCCATAGCCATAGCCACCACAGCCCAGACCTCCATAGCCATAGCCACCACAGCCCAGGCTTCCACAGCCATAGCCACCATAGCCAAGGCCTCCACAGCCATAGCCGCCATAGCCATAGCCTAAGCCACGGAAGCAGCCACATCCATATCCACAGCCAGAGCCATAGCCATAGCCCAGGCCTCCATAGTAGCCACCACAGTTGCACATTGTGTCAGGATTCACAGATGGGAATGGATGTTGAAGGTAGATTGGGTGGGTGTGTATGTCACCACCTGCACAGGCACTTTTATATGCTTGTAACAGGAAGTACAGCAAACCCAGGACAGAACTGCATAACTCTTATTAACCAAATTGCCAGGAGATAATTTCATTCTTGTCATGGTTTGGTCCCTGACAAAAATTCTCGCCGCTCATTAATGATGTTTTCTCTTGTTTTGTTGTGTCTCTGAGAAGGATCTGCCACAACCTTATTGCCATCATGAAAAATGATTATAGTGTTTCCAAAGCCCATGTGGTTAATGTGGCTAATACTTTACCCAGACATCATGGCAGCCCTTTCCCACATGGCATTATCCTCATTCCATTACACTTTCCTTCCTTCTCGTAATTTACCTGGGCTGCGTAATCCTATCTCTCCAAATCAGGATTTCTTAAGACTTAGGTGACAGAATATTTCATGCAAATTTCAGGTTTGAGTTGAGATTTTGTTGGAACACCATTTTGTGAAATATGTCCATTAAACTACTATTAGACAGTAGTCAAAGCACCAACAGCTTTCCCAGTGTTTCCATTGTGGTAGGCACTGTGCTTAGGAATTGGGATCCAAAGAAATGTCAACGGAGTCTCTGTCTTCAGAAGCTCCAAATTCCTGCGTTGAGTGAGAACACCAAGGCGTGTGCCATAAAAAATATGGCGAATTGATGGGAGAAGATCTCAGATACCACAGCTTTGTTTATAACTGAGGCTATAATCTATCAGAGGAAGTTAGAGGTGAAGGGAGAATGGAGAAGAGGATTCTGAGCAGGGTGAAATCAGTCATTGCAAAAGCAAGCAGAAAGCACATGCAGTGCATTTTTTGAGTGAAAGAAGGTAGATCACCATAGGCAAGATCAAAAAATGTGGTCAAGGTGTACTTAGATCTTATAGATAGAATTAGTGTAGCTAAGAAACAGAGTGAAATGCTAGATAGAAGCTATCTATTTAAATCAATACAGAAGAAGCAACTGGAGTTTACATAACAAGTATGTTCCTCTGGACTTTTGAGAATTATGAGATATTGGGAATCAGAAGAATGACTTAGAGAAATATATTTGGCAGCTGAGTGGCATAAATTTTGAGTGGGAAAAAGCCTGAGGCAAGGAGGCCCATCAAAGACTCTTTTGGAAATGTGCTGTGAACTCAGATCCTCCTCTCCTGTCTGTCTCCCCCTCCCCTTCCTTCTCTTCTCCAAAGTAAGGTAAATGGGGATGGTCAGAAGATGCCCAAGTAACTTGAGTTTTACTGACACAATTTCTTCCATTCCCTTTCCTTCTCTTCCCTTCCCTTTCTCAGAAACTTAAACCTACTGTACTCTGAAACTCATACATTGGAGGATACCAGACCCCTGACTAAGGGCTCTCTTCTGGACCCTCCTGACTTAACAGTGAATATCAATGGTAACTGTTGCTGTTTCCCTCCCAGCCTGAAGGAAGGATGAACACCACCACAGCAACCTGTGAGCCTAAGGGCTAATGTGGTAACTATTTATTGATTCTATTTCTGGATAAGATAGTTGCTTTCTTCATAAGTTTTTTATTTTGGTGGAGCCAAGATGACAGAGTAAGAGTAACTACTCACCTAAGCCCTAAGACAAACACCTTCAGATACCTCTAAAAAGAAAATCTGAACAAATTTTAGAGTGGCAGAATCTAATAGGAGACAGAGTGTGGCAGATTTCCAACCCAGGATAGACTGGAAAGTCTATGGGAAGGATCTGTTACACAGGGCTGGAGGAGCGCACAGTGAACAGGCTGTACCAGAACAGATCCTGCCATGGAAAAGCCAGGCAGGAAGCACTCAGTGGTCTGACACAGCTGTAGTACTGCAGAATCTCAAACATATCAGCCCAGGAAGGGAGTCCAGTGGAACTGAACTAGAGAGAACTGCAGATCCCCCAGGTAACTGCGGCAGCTGCTCCTGAGCCTATCAGCCTGAAAATTAAATGTCTGTAGGTCACCTACTTAAACTTCTGGGAGTCAAGATGGTGGAGTGATCAATAAATGCTCTACCCCCTGTCCTTGTTGACCTTGAAAAACTCAGAGAATATTTACCCAGGAAAAGTCATGGAACATTGGGGTCAGTCAAAGGGGTAAACAGTGAGTTAGCCCGTGAGGTTAGGAAAATTACAAGGGTCCTTCTTGCTGTGACTGAAGTCGACCAGTGCAGGACCAGAGTAGTCCCAGCAGCCCCACATCACTGAACTAGAAGAAGATCCAGTGCCAGAGTGGGGAGTGGGAGGTGGGGGAGTGGAGCCCACAATAGTCAACACCAGGACTCCAAGCATGTCTCAGCTCAGCCAGGGATATAAGGAAGACACCAGCACAAACAGCGCTCACCAACCACTGAGCCTTCCTGTGCTCAGGAGATGAGACCTCCTACGGGATGATCACCCCTCCCCCACACTTAATGCAGCTAGCTCCAAGGTAACTCCTGAGAAATTCAGAATGGATTCACCTGGCCTCCACTTTGCACATCAGCCAGCTCAGCACCAGGAAAGCTACAGAATTCTAGCTTCTAGCTGAAAGAACCAGAGCCCACAATACACAAAACCTCAAGTTCTAAGCACAAGAAAATTGAGACAGACCCCACTGTGCCCCAGAAGCAGAGATCTACTTTAAAAGCCAGGAAAAGGACAATCATCATGAGCAAGAAACAAACCAGGAAGATAAGAACATATAACGTTTCTATGGGGATGAGGTCCAAAACATGAATACCAAAGGGGTTAGCATTTAGACTGTTCTCCCATCTGAAACTTCACAGGGGACTATGAACTTGTCTCAATCTCAAAGAGCATTTTGGAAGAGATTAAGAAGGATTTGAAAAGCCAAATTAGGGGAGTATAAGAAAAACTGGCCAATGATTTTAAAAAATATTTTAAAAGAAATCATGGAAGAATTTAAAAGGAAAGGTGGACTAAGGGAAAAGGAAGCACAAAACCTAATTGGAGAAAGTAACTCCTTAAAAGGAACAATTAGACAGATGGAAAAGGAGATGCAAAAGTTAACCGAGGAAAACAATATGATAAAAATTAGAACTGGACAAGTGGAAGCTAATGAATCTATGAGACATCAAAAATCAGTCAAACTAAATATAAAGAATTAGAAGGGAGGAGAAAATATAAAATATCTAATTGGAAAAACAACTGACCTGGAAAAGAGATACAGGAGAGAAAATATAAGACATATTGGTCTACAAGAAAGTCATGATGAAAAAAGGATATCTTCTAAGAATATCTTCCAAGAAATCATCAACGAAAACTGTCCAGAAGTCCTAGATTCAGAGGGCAAAATAAGCATCGGAAGAATCCACTGTTCACCTCCAGAAAAGGGATCCCAAACTGAAAACACCAAGGAATATCATTGCCAAATTCCAGAACTAAGAAGTGAAGGAGAAAATACTGCAGGCAGCTGGAAAGAAGAAATTGAAACATTGCAGAGCTGCAGTCAGGATCAACCAGGACCTTGCAACTTCTACATTAAAGGATCAGAGGGATTGGACTATGATATTCTATCAAGGGTCAATTACCTAGCAAAACTAAACATAATATTTCAGACAAGGAGATGGACATTCAACGAAATAAGGGATTTCCAGACCTTCCTGATGAAAAGAGCAGAGCTGAGTAGAAAATTCAAGAGAGGCTAAAAAGGTAAGCAGGGAAAAAACCTTATTATTCAATATGGTTAAACTGTTTACATCCCTATAAGGCAAGATGATACTTGCTATTCTTGAGAAGTGTATATTTATTATGACATATAAAAGGAATATACATAGATAAAGTGGGTATAAAATAAATGATGTGATGGTAAAAAATGTGATTTAAGGGTACAAAGGGTTTGTAATGCAAAATGTGAAAAGGAGGAGGCAGAAAAAAAATTACATCACCAGAAGAGGCACAAACACATATTACAGTAGAGGGAAAGAGGGAAGGGAGATGAGCATTGTTTGAGATTTACTTTCATCGGGTTTTGTTCAAAGATGGAACAACAAACTCAGTTAAGTATAAAAATCTAACTGGCTTTATAGGCAGTAGGATGGGAAGGGGGAAAGAAAAGGGAGGGGAGGCTAGAAGGAAGGGAAGAAGTAGTAAGTGAAAAGGATGGTAAAAGGTGGGGTGCTGAAGGAAGGGAGGGAAGACTGAGGGAAGCAGTGGTCAGAAATGAAAACTCCCATGTGGAGGGGAAGGGAGAAGGAAGAACTAAAAGCATAAATGGGGGGAAAGAGGATGGAGGGAAAGACAGATAGTAATTATAACTGCGAATGTGAATGGAATAAATTCTCCCATAAAACAGAGATGGATAGCAGAATCGATTAAAAACCATAATCCAACAACATGTTGTTTATAAGAAACACATTTGAAATGGTGGGGGGGAGATACACACAGGGTAAAGGCAAAAGGTTGGAGCAGAATATACTTTGATTCAGCTGATGTAAAAAAAAGCAGGGGTAGGAATCCTAATCCAGATAAAGGAAAAGCAGAAATAGATCTAATCAAAAGAGATAAAGAAGGAAACTACATCTTGCTAAAAGGCACCATAGACAACAAAGGAATATCATTACTAAACATATATACTCCAAGTAATAGCATCGAGATTCTTAGAGGACAAGTTAAGGGAGTAACAGGAAGAAATAGACAGCAAAACTATACTAGTAGGGGACCTCAACCTCCACCTCTCTGAACTTGATAAATCTAATCCCAAAAGAAACAAGAAGGAAGTCAAGGAGGTGAATAATACTCTGGATAAAGTATATATGATAGAACTTTGGAGAAAATTGAATGGGGATAGAAAAGAATATACCTTTCCCTCAGTGGAACATGGCACATATACAAAAATTGACCATGTATTAGGGCATAAAAATCTCACAATACAGTGCAGAAAGGCAGAGATAGTCATTTTTAAATTTTTTTAATTTTATTATTATTATATTTTTTAAATAAATTTATTTAACTTTTTACATTAATTTTCACAAGATTTTGGGTTCCAAAATTTTCTCCCCATTTGT
>CM053771.1:346444308-346479359 GCA_028658325.1 Potorous gilbertii | reverse complement strand
ATCAGAGGGCAAAATAAGTATTCAAGGAATCCACTAATCACCACCTGAAAGAGATTCAAAAAGAGAAACTCCTAGGAACATTGTGGCCAAATTCCAGAGTTCCCTGGTCAGGGAGAAAATATTGCAAGCAACTAGAAAGAAACAATTCAAGTATTGTGGAAATACAATCAGGACAACACAAGATCTAGCAGCTTCTACATTAAGGGATCGAAGGGCGTGGAATAGGATATTCCAGAAGTCAAAGGAACTAGGACTAAAACCAAGAATCACCTATCCAGCAAAACTGAGTATAATATTTAAGGGAAAAAACTGGTCTTTCAATGAAATAGAGAACTTTCAAGCATTCTTGATGGAAACACCAGAGCTGAAAAGAAAATTTGATTTTCAAACACAAGAATGAAGAGAAGCATGAAAAAGTAAACAGCAAAGAGAAGTCATAAGGGACTTACTAAAGTTGAACTTACATTCTTACATGGAAAGACATTATTTGTAACTCTTCAAACTTTTCAGTATCTAGGTAGGTGGTTGGATTACACACACAGACACACACACACACATGCACACACGCATGCACACACATGCACGCACACACAGAGCACAGAGTGAATTGAATAGGAGGGGATCATATCTTAAAACAATGAAATTAAGCAGTGAGAGAGAAATGTATTGGGAGGAGAAAGGGAGAAATGGAATGGGGCAAATTATCTCTCATAAAACAAGCAAGCAAAAGACTTTTCAGTGGAGGGAAAAAGAGAGGAGGAAAGAGAAAAACATGAAGCTTACTTTCATCACATTAGACTAAAGGAAGGAATAAAAGGCACACTCATTTTGGTATCAAAACCTATCTTACAATACAGGAAAGTGGGGGAGAAGGGGATAAGCAAGGTGGGGGGATGATGAAAAGTAGGGCAATGGGAGGAGGGAGCAATTTGAAGTCAACACTCGGGGAGGGACAGGATCAAAAGAGAGAATAGAAGCAAAGGGGGGCAGGATAGGATGGAGGGAAATATAGTTAGTCTTACACAACACAACTATTATGGAAGTCATTTGCAAAACTACACAGATATAGCCTATATTGAATTACATGCCTTCCCAAGGGAATGGGTTGGGTGGGAGGAATGGGGAGAAGTTGGAACTCAAAGTTTTAGGAACAACCGTTGAGTATTGTTCTTGCTACTAGGAAATAAGAAATACAGGCAATGAGGAATAGAAAGTTATCTGACCTTACAGCACAAAAGAGAAGATGGGGTAAGGGAAGGGAGGGATGTTAGAAGAGAGGGCAGATTGGTGATAGGGGCAATTAGAATGCTCAGTGTTTTGGGGTGGTGGACGGGAAAAATGGGGAGAAAATTTGGAACCTAAAATTTTGTGAAAATGAATGTTAAACGTTAAATCAATTTAAAATTTAAAAAAATTATGTAATGTTTAATATATGGGAAAAAAACAAGCATGTTCATAGCATATTACAATAAAATAGTTGATTGTACATGAAGCAGCAAATCTAACCTGTCTAACTTGCTTTTACTTTTAAATATACAATGAGGTTATCATGGCAATTACTTGATTTTTCTTCTTTCTTTTCTTCACTCGCCACCCCTGTCTAGAGATGGCTACCGTAACGGAAAACAGACAGGTGCATGTGTAGTGATCTCTCTCTCTCTCTCTCCATATATATGCACATATATATATATATATATATATATATATATATATATATATATATATATATATATATTTTACATATCCTTTTATTTAAAAGTATTCTTGAAATACTTCCAAGTATTGACTCTTTTTCTAGATGTACTTAGATCCCTTCTTTATATGTTCTTTATTTTTATTTTGTATACTTGTAATAATAGCCAAATGATTAAGTTGCTCAAAATCATTCTTAAAGCAATAAGAAGACCTCTAGCTGAAGACCTCAAAGACTCATTTTAAATAACTTGGACTCTTGGGTTTAGAGGACACTTGTAGACTTGTCCTAACTCTCTGAAGGTGTTTGAATGACCATCAAATAGCATAAATATGAGATCTCATCTCCTGCTTAAATAGGATTATGTGGGTTCAGTGATGGAATTCCTTAAATCAGCTTGATTTTTATCTTTGGTAAATTAAATGAAATATTCTTTTCTCCCATGAGATGAATCCAAGAGAGAAATTATCTTCTGCCTTAGGGATTTGTTTCCATTGAATTGACCTTTATAGACTGTCTCTGGACAAAAAGGGGTCAATCATTTAGACACATGTTGGGAGAAATCAATTGAATGTGCCTGCTGAGGTAAATTTTCCTTTAAAATGCAGGAAATATACAGAAACTGACATATATTTTCAGTGTAGAATAATGGCTAGCAGTGATATGGAGTAATAGAAATCCATTTTAAGCTAAGAATCTACTCTAGGGATAACAAACATTAGTAATGATACTTATAGTCTTTCCTCTATTTCTTGAAACAGAATTTCACTGTAATAATTTAATAAGCACATATTTTATGCCAGGTAGATTTCAAAGCTCTGGCTTTTATTCTCAAGGACCCATCTGAGGGATATGATTTTGGGAACAGGCTGGCCTGGAGATCTGGGGAATCCAAAGACTGACAGGCTGCAGAGCAACAAAACAAATGCTCTCTTTTCCTGGGTAATTGGAATCATTAGAGAGTTTAATTTGGGGGTCTTGTGTAGGATACCATTGCACACACTGGTTCCCCAACACCGATGGTTGGGAAAGCATCAGTTCCAGGTCAGTGTTTCAGTTGAACACACTGTGTAATTGCTAGAAGAGATGGAGTCCACCTGAACACTGAAGTGTTGAGACATTGTATGTAACTCTCCTCTGTTATCTTTGTGGTGAGCCTTTCTGTTATGGTGTGCTCGAAGTCTTCATATTCATTGGTGATAAAGAGAAATGGTCAAAAACTGAGAAACAAGGGATGTCTTGTTCAGTCACCTTTCACTTATGCATGAATCTTTGTCAACCCATTAGAAGATTTCTTGGCCAAGAATCTGGAGGCTTTGGCCATTTCCTTGTTCAGCTCATTGGAAATAAGGAAACTGAAGGAAACAGGGTTAAGTGATTTGCTCAGAGTCACCCAGACTACTTAGTGTCTGTGAGGACAAATTTGAACTCAGGAAGAAGAGTCTTCCTTACTGGAAGTCCTAGCACTCAATTCACTGCACCACCCAGCTGCCCCAGACAAGGGAAAGTCCAAGGCAGTTCTGACAGTCATCACAGACACCTTGGATCTGGAGGTGACAAACAGTGATCATGACACCATGAACATGTGAAACCTTGAAGATAAAATCCCTGAGGATTTGTGCAGAGTATATGGGAGAAATGATGTAGCTTATATTGAGTAAATATCTTGCCTCTATCAAAGAAGGGCCTGGGTATTATGATGTACTAAAGTGTATATACTGCAGAAGTGAAAATTTAGAAAGACATTTAACCAGAAAAGAATATTCTTTTTATACAGAAATCTAGAGGTTTCACCCCATTGTAAAAGATCAATGGGAAAACAAATGATTCATATAAGTACATTGAGGTTGAAAATCTCTTAATGATGAGAAGGTGAAACTTTAGACATCAAGGAGAGGCAAAAACAGTTTTGCTAAGTTAGTGGAATAAGTTTATTAAAAAATTGTAGCAGACACCTCAGCCGTGGTGTACTAGAGCTGAGTCAAATTACTGGAAAAAAGTTGCTGTTCGAGGAGTCTCCATCATGACAGGAGATTCTGCATCATTTCCAGGAAGGAGGGGTCCTGCTGCTGCTCAGTCCCTGCTAGTTCTAGTCCCTGAGTCTTCAATAGGGTTGGCAAGACTCTGTTGTTTAATCTGTGCCGTGTCACCCAGTCAAAGACACAGAAGAATGTGACATCCTTACAAGGCCAAGGTATTAGCGCAAAGGAGAGAGGGACAAGTTTCCATGACAGGCATGACAATAAATGGTTTTTCAGTAGAAGCCACAGGAATAATACCTTCCACAGCAAGATGGCCGGTAGCAGCCATAGCCATAGCCACCATAGCCCAGGCCTCCACAGCCATAGCCACCACAGCCCAGACCTCCATAGCCATAGCCACCATAGCCCAGGCTTCCACAGCCATAGCCACCATAGCCAAGGCCTCCACAGCCATAGCCACCATAGCCATAGCCTAAGCCACGGAAGCAGCCACATCCATATCCACAGCCAGAGCCAGAGCCATAGCCCAGGCCTCCATAGTAGCCACCACAGTTGCACATTGTGTCAGGATTCACAGATTTGGATGGATGTTGAAGGTAGATTGGGTGAATGTGTATGTCACCACCTGCACAGGCACTTTTATATGTTTGCAGCAGGAAGTACAGCAAATGCAGGGCAGAACTGCGTAACTTCCATTAACCAAATTACCTGGGCAAAACCCCATTCTTGTAATGGTTTGGTCCCTGACAAAAATTCTCGCCGCTCATTAATGATGTTTTCTCTTGTTTTGTTGTTTCTCTGAGAAGGATCTGCCACCGTCTTATTCCCATCATGAAAAATGATTATAGTGTTTCCAAAGCCCATGTGGTTAATGTGGCTGATGCCTTACCCAGTCATCATGGCAACCCTCTCCCACATGGCATTATCCTCCTTCCATTATGCTTTCCTTCCTGTGCTTCCCATTATTTGTCTGGGCTGTATAATCCTATCTCTCCAAATCAGGGTTTCTTAAGGCTCAGGTGACAGAACAGATCATGCAAATTTCAGATTGGAGTTGAGATTTTGTTGGAGCACCACTGTGTGGAATTACACAAGTAGCCAAAGCCACAGCAACCTCCCTAGTATTTGCATTGTCATAGCCACGGTACTTAGGGTTTTGGATCCAGTGAAATATCAACAGAGTCCCTGTCCTTGGGCAACTCTAAACTTCTAAATCGAGTGAGAACACCAAAGCATGTGCCATAAACTTGGAGAACTGGTGGGAGAAGATCTCAAAGGCAGAGACACAAGTCAACAGGGGAAATAGGCAGCTCTATGAACCACAGGTTTATTTAGAACTGAGGATATAATCTATTAGAGAATGTAAAAGATGAAGAGGGGATTCTGGCCAGAGTGGACAGTCAGTCATTGCAAAGGTACTCAGAAAGGCACATGTAGTGCACTGTCTGAGTGAAAGAAGGTAGACTTCTATAGGCAAGACCAAAAAATGTGGGGAAGGTGTTCTTAGATCTGACAGGTAGGATTGGTATGTAGCTGAGAGATGAAGCGAAATGCTAGATAGAAACAATTTATTGAAATCAGTGCAGACGAAGCAACTGGAGTTTCCATAACAAGTGTGTGGCTCTAGACTTTTGGGAATTATGGTATATTGGGAGTCAGAAGAATAACTAAGGAAAATATGTGGGCAGCTGAGCGACATGAGGATTTGAGTGGGTAAAACACTGAGGCAAGGAGGCCCATCAAAGGCTCTTTTGGAAATGTGCTGTGAGCCCCTGGCCTAATGTGAAAACTATGTAATTGAAAAGAACTCTTTGGAAGCCAGTGATGTTATGAAAGTAGGAAAGATAAGCATTGTCAACTAATAAGATATTTCCATTGAAAATTCATGATCAGGGAAGTCCCTGAGATTGTAAAAGAGATCTTTGATTTTGGTGCTCTAGAAAGAAAGAGAGAAATTAAGAAGAGGTAAGTTGCTTTCAGTAAAGCAGAATGAGGATAATTAAGATTTGGGCTGTATTCATTCATTCTTTCATCAATCTCTCTACCTAATTATCTATCCATTTATTCATTCATCAGTTTTGAAATTGAAATTGTGTACATTGACAATTAATCACAGGGTTCTACGTGGCATTGGGACATGTGGCAGACTGTGACTAAGGAAATGTCTTGGAAATCCTAGGGCCTAAGGGAGGTCTATTCTTTCATTCTTGAAGAGGTAAAAGGCAAAAGAAGGAAAAGAGACAGAATCATGGGCTTCAGCCTGAGTTGTTTTCAATGAACAGGATGGTGAGTTACTTAAGATGAATGAGAATGAACAATGATGCAGGAAGTGCAGGGTCAGGTACACCAGGAAGAGCAATTGACCAGCATTGATAAAAGGCAGAGGGAGATCAAGACGCAGGAAGATTCAGAAGAGGCTCCTAACTTTAGACATAAGGTCATTATTAGAAAACTTGGAGAGAAAAGTTTTTCTCTCTTTTAAAAATTTATTTATTTTTAATTTATGGAATAAAGGAAGTGATTGTAATAAAAAAAGATGACTGCATATGAAATTTCAACTCTATCCTGTATAAATGGCTACTCCTTTCAAATATATAATGAAATTATTATGTAAATTGATTTTTTTCCTTTTTTTTCTGCACTCCCCACCCCATTCTAGAGATGGTTACCATTAGACACAAAGAGGCATATCTGCATCTATCTATCTATGTAAAATAATTCTATAAAAACTATTTATGGCTTTTTTTCTGGATGCAGATAACTTCTTTCTTCATATGTTCTTTAATTTGTATATTTATAATGGTCAAATCATTTGGTTGCAAAGTGTTTTTATTAAAACTATATTTTTGTTACTAAATATAATATTCTCTTGGTCCTGCTCACTTTGCCCTTCACAATTGCAGGCAAGTCTTTCCATATTCTTGTAGGATTATTGTGCTCATCAGTTCCTATAACACAGTAGTATTCCATCATAACCATACACTCGACTTTATTGAGACATTCCACAATTGATGGCCAATCCTGCAGTTTCCTTTTCTTTTGCCACCAGAAAGAGCGATGTCATTCATACTGAGTTATAATTGTACTTTGTGAATTTCTATCCATTTTATTAATCATTGTTGTCTTTTTCAGTCCCCTTTTCTCCCCCATTCCTGTTACTTTATCTTTTCCCCCCCATTGTCTCACTCTTCATCCTTACCATTCCTCCAAAAGTCCCATTCTACCCTCAACATGAAAAGAGTTTCTCTTGAAGGTGATGGTCAGGAATGTGATGTTCAGGGCTTCCCAAGAGAGCAGTCAGTGACACTGAGTAGGTCCTAGGAACTTCAGTGTAGCCTTGGACTTTTTACATGTGAAAGTAATGAGAAATGCTGTTAGTATGAGGTTAATGGGATGTTGAAATCAGAGCACAGATAAAAAGCCCACCCAAGTTGTAAGTTTACATTGAAATGCTCTGATTTTATATAGTACTCTTCTCTGTCATCTTTGTGGTGGGCCTTTCAGATATCCAGTACTCCAGATCTTCAGAGGATAAATATTCGATGATAAAGAAAAATGACAAAAGATAGCTACACAATGGATTTGTTGTTTACTCATTTTTCACTTCTGTATGACTCTTCTCAACCCATTTGAAGACTTCTTGGCCAAGAAAGTGGAGGTGTTTGACCTTTCCTTCTTTAACTCATTTGACAGATAAGGAAACTGAATCAAACTGGGTTAAGTGGTTTGCCCAGGGTCACAGAGACTACTTACTGTGTGTGAGGACAAATTTAAATTCAGGAAGATGAGTCTTCCTGCTGGCAGGCCTGGCACTCAATTACTTCTACCACCCCACTACCTTAGAGGAGGGAAAGGCCATGCCAGTTCTGGCAGTCATGATAGAAACCTTTGATCTGGAGGTCATGAACAGTGAACATAGGACCATGAACATGGGAATCTTTTTGAAATCATGAAGACAAAATCCCTGAGGATTTGTCAAGGGGATGTGGGGGAAGGGATGTGGGAGAAGGGATGTAGCTTATAGTGAAGAAATGCCCTGCTTCCAGTAAAGCAGAGCCTGGGTATTTTGATGTACAGTGTAAAAAGGGCAGAAGTCAGATTTTAGAAAGGTATTTAACAAGAAAAGAATATGTTTTCTGGACAGAAATCTGGAGAGGTTTCACCTCTTTCAAAACATGAATTGGAGAGCAAATCCCATGTCATAATTTATTATAAGTACATCAAGTTTAAAAATCTCTTTCTAATGAGAAGCTGCCACCCTGGTGGTCAAGGAAGGAAATAAAAGTCATTTTGCCAAGCCAGTGAAACAAGTTTATTAAAAGTTGTAACAGACACCTCAGCCATGGTGTGTTAGAGCTGAGCAAAATTACTGGACATAAGTTGTTGGAGGAATCTCCGTCATGAGAGAGGAGAATGTGCAACATTTCCCTGAAGAGGGTCCTGCTGCTTCTCAGTGCCTGCCACTTCCCGGCTCTGAGTGTTCCATATGGTTGTCAAGGCCCTGTTGTTTTAACTCTCCCAAGCCTACAGGCATAAAGCCAGGTGGAATATGATGTCCTTACAAAGCCAGGGGATTAGTCCAAAGCAGAGAGGGGCAAGGTTTCCATGACAGGCCAAGGGTAATTGGGTTTTCAATAGAAGCCATAGGAATAATACCTTCCACAGTAAGATGGGTGGCAACAGCCATAGCCATAGCCACCACGGCCCAGACCTCCATAGACACAGCTGCCATAGCCACAGCTGCCATAGCCATAGCCTAAGCCACGGAAGCAGCCACATCCACAGCCAGAGCCATACCCATAGCCCAGGCCCCCACAGTATTCACTGTAGCTGCACATTTTGTCAGAATTCACAGATTTGGATGGATGTCCAAGGTAGATTTTGCAAGGGTGTATGGCGCCCCCTACACAGTAACTTTTATACATTTGTAGCAGAAAGTACAACTACCCAGGGCAGAATGCGTTAATTCCCATTAACTTCATTGCTAGGGTAAAATACCATTATTGTCATTGTTTGGTCCCTGACAAAAATTCTCACCACTTATTAAGGACATTTTCTCTTGTTTTGTTATATCTCTGAGAAGGATCTGCCACAATTTCATTCCTGTAATGAAAAATAATTATAGTGTTTACAAAGCCGTGGTTAATGTGGCTGATGCCTTACCCAGACATCACGGCAGTCCTCTATCATATGGCGTTATCCTTTTTCCATTACACTTTCCTTAATTTTCTTCTGATAATTTATCTGGGCTGTATAATACTATCTTTCCAAATCAGGGTTTCTCAAGACTCAAGTGACAGAATAGATCATGCAAATTTCAGATTTGAGTTGAGATTTTCTTGGAGACAAGATCTAAGAGGCAGAGGCACAAGTCACTAGGGGAAATGGGAAAGGCTATGCAACACAGGTCTGTTTAGAACTGAGGATATCATGTATCAGAGAGAGTTAGAGGTGAAGGGAGGAGGGAGGAGAGGATGCTGGACAGAATGGAGAGCCAACCATTGGAAAGGCAAGCAGAAGGCATATGCAGTGCATTGTCTGAGTAAAAGGATGTAGGCTGTACTTTGACTGACTGCATGGGATTGGGCTAGCTAAGGGACAAAGTGAAATGCTGGACAGAAGCTATCTATTTAAATCAACACAGAATAAGCAAGTGGAGTTTAATAACAAGGCTATGGCTATGGACTTTTGGGAATTATAGGATATTGAGAGTCTGAAGAATGACTTAGGAAAATATATTGGACAGCTAAGTGTCAGGAAGATTTGAGTGGGTAAAAGACTGTGGCAAGGATTCCCATCAAAAGCTCTTTTGTAAATGTACTGTGAGCCTCTGACTTCAGGTGAGAACTATGCAATTGAAAAGACATGTTTGGATGCCATGGATGTTATGAAGGTAAGAAAGATAAGTTTTGTCAACTAATCAGAGATTTGCATTGATATTTCAGGGTCAAGATATTGTAAACCTGACCAGGAGATCATAAACCTGAGATTGTTGCTCTTGAAAGAGATAGACTAGGTGAGAAGTGGTAGTATGCTTTGGATGAGGCATGAGGAGGACATCTGTACAGAAACTTGGGGTTGTATTCATTAATTCATTTAACTATCTGTCTATCCATTTAGATATTTATTTATTGATTATCAAAGTGAAAGTGTGTACATCAACATTAATCATAGGGTTCTGAATCTTAGTAACAGATTCCTGGTTTCCATCTGGCCATGTGGCAAGGAGTGACTGAGTACCCTGGGGCTTGTAGAAGGTCTACTCTTTCATTTTTGGAGAGGTAAAAGGTAAAAGAAAGAAGAGGGGCAGAAACTTGACTTCTGTCAAAATTATTTTGAATAGAAGATCAAGATGGTGAGCTAGTTACATAGGAAGATTCAGAAGAGGCCCTTACACTTAGCCATAAGGTCATCACTTGACAAGTTGGAGAGAACAGCTTCTTTCTCTCTCTTTTAAAAATTTATTTAATTTTTTGATTTATGGAAAAAACAAGCATTTCCATAGCATATTATGTGCCAGGTAGATTGGAAGGCTCTGTTTTTTTTCTCAAGGATGCATCTGAGGGTTGTGATTTGGGGTCATCCTTGTCTGTGGATCTGGGGAATCCAAGACTGGTAGTAAAGTTGCTGAGAAGGAAAGAAGATACTGTCTTTTCCTGGGTGATTGAATTGATTAGAGAGTTTAATTTTTGAGTATTGTATTGGCCATCATTGCAACCATGGTTCCACTACTCATATGGATGGAAGGGCTTAAGCTCCAGGTCAGTGTTAGATTTGAACAGACTCTATTGTTGGCTAGATGAGATGGGGTCCACCCAAGTTGTAAAGTTGCATTCAAATGTTCAGACTTTGGATGTAACTCTCTCCTGTAATCTTTGTGGTGGGCCTTTCATTTGTGTTGGGCTCTAAGTCTTCAGATTCCTTGGTGATGAAGAGATATGCTGGAACACAGCCAGACAAGAGACTTGTTGTTCTATCACTTGTATATGAATCTTTGTAAATACATTTGAAGATTTCTTGGCCATGAAACTGGAGGTGTTTGCTGTTTCCTTGTTCAGCTCATTTCACCAATAAGGAAACTGAAGGAAACAGGGTTGAATGACTTTCCCAGGGTCCCAGACTACTTAATGTATGTAAGGACAAATTTGAACTCGTCTTCTTGACTCCAGGTCTGGCGCTTAATTCACCGCACCACCTAGCTGCCTCAGACAAGGGAAAGTCTAAGACAGTTCTCACAGTCATCACAAACACCTTGGGTCTGGAGGTCACAAACTGTGGATATGATACCATGAATGTATGAATCTTTACAAATCCTTGAAGATAAAATTCCTGAGGATTTTTCCAGAGGATGTTGGAGAAGGGATGCAACTTATAGTGAACAAATACCTTTCTTCCAACAAAGTGGGGATTGGGTGTTGTGATGTACTAAAGTGTAAGTACTACAGATGTCAGATTTTAGAAATATATTTAATAAGAAATGAATATGTTTCCTGAACAGAAATATGGAGAGATTTTACCTCCTTGCAAAATATGAATTGGAGAGCATATCTCCTGCAATGGTTCGTGTAAATGCATCAAAGTTGAAAATCTGTTTATGATGAGAAGTGGCAATGCTGAAGGTCAAGAAGGAGAGTCAAAAACAGTTTTGCTAAGTCAGTGAAATAAGTTTCTTGAAACGTTGTAGTAGACACCTCAGGCATGGTGCATTATAGCTGAGTAAACTTACTGGAAATAAGTTGTTGTTGGAGGAGTGTCTGTCATGATAGGGGTGATTCTCCATCATTTTCCAGAAGGAAGGGTCCTGCTGCTTCTCAGTCCCTGCCTCTTCTCTACCCTGAGTGTTCCTTAGGGATGCTAAAGCCCTGTTGTTTTAGCTCTCCCATACCACCAAGCCATAGAGGCAGATGAAATGTGATGTCCTCAAAGGCAAGGGGATTAGCACAAAGCAGGGAGGGATAAAGTTTCTATGGCAGGCCAAGAGGAAATGGCTTTTTTAATAGAAGCCATTCTTCCACAGCAAGATGGGTGGCAGCAGCCATAGCCCAGGCCTCTATAGCCATAACCACCATAGCCATAACCTAAGTCATGGAAGAAGCCACAACCATATCCACAGCCAGAGTCATAGCCATAGCCCAGGCACCCATAGTAGCCGTTATACTTGCACATTGTGTAAGGATTCCTGAATGTGGATGGATGTTGAAGATAAATTATGTAGAATACCACCTGCACAGGGATTTTTATACATTTGCAGCAGAAAGCACAGCAAACCCAGGGCAGAACTGCATAACTCCCATTAACCCAATTGCCAGGGCAAAACCCCATTCCTGTCATAGTTTGGTCTCTGAAAAAACTTCTCGCCCCTCATTACAGATGTTTTCTCTTCTTTTATTGTATTACTGAGAGGGAACTGCCACAATCTTATTCCCATAATGAAAAATGATTATAGTGTTTGCAAAGCAAATGTGGTTAATGTGGCTGATGCCCTTCCTCAACAAGTTCAAAAACCGTGGGAACAATGTACTTAGATTGGACAGGTAGGACTGGGTTAGCTAAAGGACCAAGCGAAATGCTAGATAGAAGCCATCTATTTAAATCAATGCAGAAGATGAAACTGTACTTCATATAACAAATGTGTGGCTCTGGACTTTTGGGAATTATAGGCTATTGGCAGTCAGAGGAATGATTTCGGAAAATATGTTGGGTGACATGAGGATTTGAGTGGGAAAAAGACTGAGGTAAGGAAGCCCTTCAAAGACTCTTTTGAAAATGTCTTGTGTGCCACTGGCCTAATGTGGGAATGATGTTATTGAAAAGAATTGCTTGGTTGTCAATGCTTTTATGAATGTGGGAAATACAAGTTCTGTCAACTAGTCAGATATTTGTATTGATTGCTCAGGGTCAGGAAAGTCTCTGAGGTTGTAAACCTGAGATCTTTGCTTGATGTTGGTGCTCTTGAAAGGGATAGAGAAGATGAAAAGATGTAGTATGCTTTGCATGAGGCAAGGTGAGGACATGTGCTCCAGACTTGGGGCTTCATTCATTCATTTATCTATCTATTTAGATATTTACTTATTGGTTATCAAATTGAAATTGTACACATCAACAATTTATCATAGCGTTCGGGATCTTAGTAAAAGATTCCTCTTCTGCTTCTAGATATTTGTCAAGGAATGGTTGAGTAAATGTCTTAGAAACCCTGGGTACCTAAGGATGGTCTACACTTTCATCTTTAGAGAAGTAAAAAGTAAAAGGTAAAGGAAAGGAAATAGGTAGAATGTTGTGCTTCAGGCAGTTACTTTGAATGGAAGAAAAAGATGGTGAGCTAGTTAAGATGAATAAGAAGGGAAAATTAGACAATTAGAGCAGGGTCAAGTATAGCAGGAACAACAGTAAGTAGCATTTTCAAAACACTAAGGGAGATCAAGAAGTAGGGCGCTTCAGAAGGGGCTCTTATGTTTAGCCATAACGTAATCACTGCACATCTTGGAGAGATCACATTCTCTGTCTTTTAAAATTTTATTTAATCATTAATTTATGAAAAAAAACAACATGTCCACAGTATATTATAATAAAATAGATGATTGAACATGAAATAGCAAATCTATCTTGTCCAACTTTCTATTACTTTTATATATATATATATATATATATATATATATATATATATATATATAAATAATGAGGTTATTATGTAAATATCTTGTTTTTCCTCTTTTATTTCTTCACTCCCCACCTGTGTTTAGAGATAGCTACCATAATGCCACACAAACTGATTTATCTCTATCTGTACTTATATCTATATCTATATCTGTTTCTGTTTCTGTATCTGTATCTACCTATTTATCTATGTATATATCTATTTATTTAAAATTACTTCATAAATACTTCTATTTATTGGTTCTTTTTCTAGATACAGATAGGTCCTTTATATGTTCTTTATTTTTAATTTGTGTACTTATAGTAGCTAAAATGATTTAGTTTCTCAGAGTCATTCATAAAATAATAAGAAGGCCTCTACCTGAAGACCTCAAGAACTCCTTTTAAAGAACTTGGACTCTTGGGTTTAGAGGACACTTGGAGACTTGTCCTAACTGTCTGAAGGTGTTTGAATGACCATCACATAGCATGAGATCTCATTTCCTACTTAAATAGGACTTTGTGGATTCAGTAATGCAATTCCTTAAATCAGCTGATTTTTGTCTTTGATAAATTGAATGAAATATTCTTTTCCCCATGAGATGAGTCCAAGAGAGAAATTATCTTCTGCTTGAAGGATTTGTTTACATTGTATTGACCTTTATACATTTTCTCTGGACAAAAATTGATCAATTCTTTAGAGGCATGTTGGGAGAAATCAATAGAATGTGCCTGCTGAGGTAAATTTTCCTTTAAAATGCAGGAAATATACAGAAACTTACAGATATTTTCAATGTAGATAATGCCTAGGAGAGATATATAGTAATGGAAATTCATTTTAAGCTAACAATCTACTCTAGGGATACCAACCACGAGTAATAATACTTGTAGTGTTTCCTCCACTCCTGGAAACAGAATTTCAGTCTGTAAAAATTTAGTAAGCACATATTTTGTGCCAGGTAGATAGCAAAGCTCTGGATTTTTTCTCAAGGACCCATCTGAGGCATATGATTATGGGGACAGGTTGACCTATGGATCTGGGGAATCCAAAGACTGATAGGCTGCTGATCAGCAAAGGAGATGCTCTCTTTTCCTGGGTGACTGAGTTGATTAGAGAGTTTAATTTTTGTGTTGCACAGGATACCATGGCAAATATGGTTCCAGTACCCATATGGATGGGAGGGCTTAAGCTCCACATCGGTGTTAGAGTTGAATAGACTGTGCTGTTGGCTAGAAGAGATGGGGTCCGCCCAAGTTGTAAGGTTGCATTGAAATGTTCAGACTTTGGATGGAGCTCTCTTCTTTGTAGGGGGCCTTTAAGTTGTATTGTGCTCTAAATCTTCTTCAGATTCTTTGTGTGAATTGGTGGAAGGCAGCTGAGGACACTTGTTGTTTAGTCATTTTTCACTTTTGCACAAAGTTTTGTCAACAAATTTGAAGATTTCATGACCATGAACCTGGAAGAGTTTGCCAGTTTTTTGTTTAGCTCATTTTACATGTAAGGAAACTGAAGCAAACAGGGTTGAATGACTTGCCTAGGGTCACACACAATACCTAGTGTGTGTGAGGACAAATTGGAACTCAGGTAGATGAGTCTTCCTGACTCCAGGCCTGGCACTCAATTCCCTGCACCACCCAGCTGCCCCAGACAAAGGAAAGGCCAAGCCAGTTCTGGCAGTCATCACAGACACCTTGGACCTGGAGCTGACAAACTATGAACATGACACCATGAACATGTGAAGCTTTATGATATCTTGAACATAAAAGTATTGAGAATTTGTCCAGAGATTGTGGGAGAAGGGATGTAGCTTATAATGATGCCTCCAGCAAAGCAGGGCCTGGGTATTATGATGTACTAAAATATAAGTACTGCAGAAATCACATTTTAGAAAGTCATTTAAGTAGGAAAGAATATTTTTTTTATTCAGAAATCTGAAAGGGTTCCACATCATTGTAAAAGATGAATTGGAAAGCAAATCTTCTGCAATGATTCATATAAGTACATCAACACTGAAAATGTCTTCATGATTACAATGTGAAACTCTGAACATCAAGAAAGGAGAGGCAGAAACAGTTTTACTAAGCCAGTGAAACAAGTTTATTAACAAATTTTAACAGACACCTCAGCCATGACGTATTAGAGCTGAGCAAACTTACTGGAAATAAGCTATTGTTGGAGGAGTCTCCCTCATGACAGGGGAGATTCTGCATCATTTCTCAGAAGAAGGAGTCCAGCTGCTGCTCAGTTGCTGCCACTTCCCTGCCCTGAGTGCTCCATAGGGATACCGTGGCCCTGTTGTTTTAGCTCTCTCATATCACCAAGCCATAGAGGCAGATGGAATATGCATTTCTTACAAGGTGAAGGAATTAGCCCAAAGCAGGGAGGGATGAGGTTTCCATGACAGAACAAGGGGAAATGCTTTTTCAGTAGAAGCCATAGGAATAATATCTTCCATAGCAAGATGGGCGGCAGCACCCATAGCCCAGACCTCCATAGCCATAGCCACCACAGCCCAGACCTCCATAGCCATAGCCACCATAGCCCAGGCTTCCACAGCCATAGCCACCATAGCCAAGGCCTCCACAGCCATAGCCGCCATAGCCATAGCCTAAGCCACGGAAGCAGCCACATCCATATCCACAGCCAGAGCCAGAGCCATAGCCCAGGCCTCCATAGTAGCCACCACAGTTGCACATTGTGTCAGGATTCACAGATTTGGATGGATGTTGAAGGTAGATTGGGCGAATGTGTATGTCACCACCTGCACAGGCACTTTTATATGCTTGTAACAGGAAGTACAGCAAACCCAGGACAGAACTGCATAACTCTTATTAACCAAATTGCCAGGGGATAATTCCATTCTTGTCATTGTTTGGTCCCTGACAAAAATTCTCGCCGCTCATTAATGATGTTTTCTCTTGTTTTGTTGTGTCTCTGAGAAGGATCTGCCACAACCTTATTGCCATCATGAAAAATGATTATAGTGTTTCCAAAGCCCATGTGGTTAATGTGGCTAATACTTTACCCAGACATCATGGCAGCCCTCTCCCACATGGCATTATCCTCCTTCCATTATGCTTTCCTTCCTTCTCATAATTTACCTGGGCTGTGTAATCCTATCTCTCCAAATCAGGATTTCTTAAGACTCAAGTGACAGAAGAGTTCATGCAAATTTCAGGTTTGAGTTGAGATTTTGTTGGAGCACCACTTTGTGGAATCTGTCGTACAAACAACTATTACACAATAGCCAAAGTACCAACAACCTCCCCAGTGTTCGCATTGTGACAGGCACTGTGCTTAGGAACTGGGATCCAAAGAAATGTCAACAGAGTCTCTGTCCTTTGGTAGCTCCAAATTCCTAGGTTGAGTGAGAACACCAAGACAGGTGCCATAAACATGGAGAATTGATGGGAGAAGATCTCAGATGCAGAGACACAAGTCAATAGGGGAAATGGGCAAGCCTATGCACCACAGATTTGTTTATAACTGAGGATATAATCTATCAGTAAATGTCAGAGGTGACAGGAAGAGGGAGGAGGAGATTCTGGGCAGAATGGACAATCAGACATTGCAAAGGCACACAGAAGGCACATGCAGTGTGTTGTCTGAGTGAAAGAAAGTAGACTACATAGGTAAGGTCAAAAAATGTGGGAAAGGTGTACTTAGATCTGAGAGGTAGGATTGGTGTACCTAAGGTACAAAGCAAAATGCTAGATAGAAGCTATCTATTTAAATCAGAGTAGAAGAATCAACTGGAGTTTAAATAACAAGTGTGTGGCTCCGCACTTTTCAGAATTATGGTATATTGGGAGTCAGAAGAATGACTTAGGAAAATATATTTGGGTAGCTATGTGGCAGGAGTATTTGAGTGGGTAAAAGACTTAGGCAAGGAGGCCCATCAAAGGCTCTTTTGGAAATGTGCTGTGAACTCAGATCCTCCTCTCCTGTCTGTCTCCTCCTCCCCTTCCTTCTCTCCAAAGGCAGGTAAATGGGGATGTAACCAGAAGATGCCCAGTAACATAAGTTTATTGACCAGATTTTTTCCCTCCTCTCCCCTCCCCTCCCCACCCTTCCCCTGTCCTCCCCTTCTGGGTTGAGTGAATATCAATGGTAGCTGTTGTTGTTTCCCTCCCAGCCTGATATTCCTTTTCTTTCTATGCCTCATTAAAGGATCCCTCCCCTGGCTACTTGTTAAAGAGGCCTAAGTGAGTTCCTGAGTAGACCTTGCCCTAAAAGGGCCAGGGTCTACCATTGCATCCTGGATCATCTCCAGTCATCCTAATGAATATCTGGTCACTGGATTCAGATGGCTCTGGAGAAGAAGTGAGGCTGGTAACCTTGCACAACCTTCCCTCACTCAAAACAAAGTCAAATGCAAGTCATGTCATTATTTCGCTGATGGCGTGGTCTTCTTCAGCAACGAAGGACGAACACAACAACAACAACCTGTGAGGCCAGACTAATGTGGTAACTATGTAATTGAAAAGAACTGTTTAAATGTCAGTGATGTGATGAAGGAAAAAAGAAAAGTTTTGTCAGTTAATCAGATATTTGCATTGACAATCCAGGGTTAGGGAAGTCCCTGAGATTGTAAAAGGGGTCTTTGTTTGATGGTGGTTCTCTTGAAAGAAATAGAGAAGTTAAGAAGAGGTAGGTTGCTTAGGGTGAGACAGGATGAGGACAATTGCTTAAGACTTGGGGCTGTGTTCATTCATTATTTATCAATCTCTCTACCTATCTATCCATCCATTTATTAATTTATTTGTTTTCAAATTGAAATTGTGTACATCGACAATTAATCATAAGGTTCTACGTTGCACTGGACCATGTGGCAGGGAATGGCTAAAGAAAAGCCTTCAAAATCCTGGGGCCTAAGGAGGCTCTACTCTTTCATTCTTGAAGATATAAAAGGTAAAAGGAAAAAGAGATAAAAGAAGCAGAATTTTGCGCTTCAGCCAAAGCAGATTTGAATGGAAAAACAAGATGGTGAGTTAGTTAAGATGAACCAGAAGGAACAATCAGGCAGGAAGACCAGGGTCCAGCACACCAGGACCAGCAGTTAGCCAGCATTGGCAAAAGCCAACTGGAGATCAAGAAGCAGGAAGATTCAGAAGAGGGCCTTCCATTTAGTCATTATGTCATCACTGGACAACTTGGAGAGAACAGTTTCTCTTGCTCTCTTATTAAAATTTATTTTGTTTTTAATTGATGGAATAAAACAAGTATTTCCAAAGTATATTATAATACAAAAGGTGATTGTACAGGAAAATGCAAACCTATCCTGTCCAATATGCTATTGCTTTTAAATATATAATGAGGTTATTATGGAAATTTCTGTATTTTCCTTTCTCTTCTTCAGTCACCATCCCTGTCTTAAGATGGTTATTGTAAAGTACACAAAAATTATATCTATAACTCTCTATGTCTGTCTATCTATGTATTTATATATTTATATAAAATTATTCTATTAATACTTCTGTTTATTGGTTCTTTTTCTGGATGCAGATAGTTTCTTTCCTTATAAGTTCTTTATTTTTAATTTGTGTACTTATAATAGTCACAATGATTTAGCTGCTTAGATTTATATTCAATGTATCTTGTTTCTGTCCACGATGCCCTTCACCATTTCATGCACCTATTTTCATACTTTTATAGGATTGTTGAGCTTATCATTTCTTTTAACACAGTAGTATTCCATTACTACCGAACACTACAACTTGTTGAGACATTTCCCAATTGATGGAGCCTCTGAAATTTCAGTTTTTTTAACCAGTAGAAAGAGAGCTGCTATAAACATTCCATTCACATTCAAAGTTTAAATTTCAATTTGTGAATTTCTAGCTATCTACTTTAATCACTATTTTCTTTCTTAGATTCTCAATCCCTAATACTTTCTCTTTTCCCCCTACTCTCATGCTTTCCATTCTACAGAACCCTCCAAGAGTGCCATTCCATCCTCTCCAATGAGAATAGTTTCTCTTGAAGGTGAGCGTCAGGAATGTGATGTGCAAGGACTCCCAAGAGAGCAGCTAATGACACTGAGTATACTGTCAGAGGTTCAGTAAAGCCATGGACTTTTTACTGTGTGAAAGAAAGGGGAGATGCTGTTAGTATGAGGTTAATAGGGTCTTGAAATCTGGACATAGATAAGAAGCCCACTGAATCAGTGAGAGCAGGAGAAATGCTGCTGTGGAGACAGAGATGGGCTATTGAATGTCAGAGAGAAAATAACTTAATCCCTGGAGACGTAGAAGTCACCATATGAGAAAGTGTTATGGAAAGGTGTGAAGTCAGGCTGTAGCGTTTGGCCATTGATCATCTCAGTAACACTTCACTTGATGAGGAGAAAAACGAGGTCAAGTCTGTACATAAGTGTGTCATCTCTTCTCCCAGCTTCTAATTCTCCCACAACTGCACTCCAGGGGATAAGGAAACCCAAGAACATGTCATATGACAAGCAGAAATCCCTCCAGAGGACCTAGAGGCTGGTCTTAGGCTAAGCTGAAGAACAATCCGACATGTCCAGACCACATGGTAGAAGGCCCTTCAACTCAACACCTAAAGGACTCATTTTAAAGAACTTGGACTCTTGAGTTTAGAGCACTCTTAGGGACCTCTCCTAACTCTCTTAAGGTATTTGAGTGGTGATCACTTAGTGTAAGTACTAGATGTCTTCTATTTCTCCATAAATAAGATTGTGTAGTTTCAGTGATGGAATTCCCTGAATCATCTGATTATTTTCTTTGTTAAAGAGAATGAAATATTCTTTGCCACATGGGATAACTCCAAAAAAGAAATTGTTTTCTTCCTGATGGATTTGATTCCATTGAATTGACATTAATAGAAATGTCTCCTAAGAAAACACTGGTCAATCTTTTGGAGGCATGTAAGTGACAAGTCAACAGAATGTGACTGCTGAGGGTATTTCCCTGTAAAATCCAGGAAATATATGAAAACTTGTGTACATCTTCAATGCAGAATAATGCCTGGGAGTGATATATACTACTAGAAATTCATTTTAAGGTAAAAAACAATTCTATGATTAAGAAATTTTACTGATGATCCTTGTAGTGTTTCCTCCACTCCTTGAAACAGAATTTCAATCAGTTAAAATTTAGTAAGTACATGCCAGATAGATTGGAAGTCTCGGGCTTTTTTCTCCAGGATGAATCTAAGGAATATGATTTTGGGGACAGGCTGGCCTCTGGATCTGGGGAATCCAAAGGCTGGTAGTCAGGCTGCAGAGGAGCAAAGCAGATGCTCTCTTTGCCTGGGTGATTGAATTGACTAGAGAGTTCAATTTTTGAGTGTTGTGCAGGACACCATTGCAACCATGGGTCCACTACCCCTTCGGTTAGGAGGCCTTAAGCTCCAGGTATTAGAGTTGAACACACTGTGAAGTTGGCTAGCAGAGATAGGGTCCTCCCAAGTTGTAAGGTTGTATTGAAGTGGATGGAGCTCTCTTCCTTGTGGTGGGCCTTTCAGTTGTGTTGTGCTCTAAATCTTCAAAATCCTTCTTGATAAGGACAAAAGTTGGAAGACAGCTGAATAACATATTTGTCATTCAGTCATTTTTCACATGTGTATGAATCTTTGTCAACACATTTGAAGATTTCTTGGCCATGAAACTGAAGATGTTTGCCATTTTCTTGTATAGCTCATTTTACAGATATGGAAACTGAAGCAAATAGGGTTAAATGACTTATCCAGGGTTACACCAACTATTTAGTGTCTGTGGGGACAAATTGGATTTCTGAAAGTTGAATCTTCCTGATTCCGGGCCTGGCAATTCACTGCACCAGCTAGCTGCCTCAGACAATGGAAAGTCTAAGCAAGTTCTGGCAGTCATTGCAGACACCTAGGATCTGGAAGTCACAAACTGTGAACATGACACCATGAATATGTGAATCTTTTTGAAATCATGAAAATAAAATCCCTGAGGATTTGTCCAAAGGATCTGAGAAAAGGGTTGCAGTTTATAGTGAACAAATATCTTGTCTCCAGCAAAGCAAGGACTGGGCATTATGATGTACTAAAGTGTAAGTAATGTAGAAATCACATTTTAGAAAGATATTTAACAAGGAAAGAATATGTTTTTTGGATAGAAATCTGGAGAGGTTTCACTTCTTTGCAAAAGATAAATTGGAGAGCAAATCTGCTGTTATGATTTATTATAAGTACATCAAGGTTGAAAATATCTTCAAAATGAGAAGCTGCAACCTTGGTGGTCAAGGAGGAGAGGCAAATTTTAACAGACACCTCAGCCATAATGTGTTAGAGCTGGGCAAACTTACTGGAAATAAACTATTGTTGGAGGAGTCTTCCTCATGACAGGGGAGATTCTGCATCATTTCTCAGAAGAAGAAGTCCAGCTGCTGCTCAGTTGCTGCCACTTTCAGCCCCGAGTGCTCCATAGGGATACCGTGGCCCTGTTGTTTTAGCTCTCCCATGTCACCAAGCCATAGAGGCAGATGGAATATGCATTTCTTACAAGGTGAAGGAATTAGCCCAAAGCAGGGAGGGATGAGGTTTCCATGACAGACAAAGAGGAAATGCTTTTTCAGTAGAAGCCACAGGAATAATATCTTCCACAGTAAGATGGGCGGCAGTAGCTATAACCCAGGCCTCCATAACCATAGCCACCACAGCCATAGCCACCATAGCCATAGCCTAGGCCACGGAAGCAGCCACATCCATATCCACAGCCAGGGCCATAGCCATAGCCCAGGCCTCCATAGTAGCCACCACAGTTGCACATTGTGTCAGGATTCACAGGTTTGGATTGATGTCAAAGGTAGATTGGATAAGTGTGTATGTTGCCACTTGCACAGGGACTTTTATATGTTTGCAGCAGGAAGTACAGCAAACATAGGCCAGAACTGCATAACTTCCATTAACCAAATTGCCAAGGCAAAACTCCATTCTTGTCATTGTTTGGTCCCTGACAAAAATTCTCGCCGCTCATTAACAATGTTTTCTCTGGTTTTGTTGTGTCTCTGAGAAGGATCTGTCACGTTCTTATTGCCATCATGAAAAATGATTATAGTGTTTCCAAAGCCCATGTGGTTAATGTGGCTGTTGCTTTACCCAGACATCATGGCAGCCTGCTCTCTCATTACATTATCATCCTTGATTACATTTTTCTTCCTTTGCTTCTCATAATTTATGTGGGCTGTATAATTCTTTCTCTGCAAATCAAGATTTCTTAAGACTCAAGTGACAGAAGAGTTCATGCAAATTTCTGATCGGAGTTGAGATTTTGTTGGAGCTCCACTTTGTGGAATCTGTCCATCACACAACAAGTAGCCAAAGCACCAGCAACTTCCCCAGTTTTTTCATTGTGACAGGTACTGTGCTTAGAGATTAGGATCCAATGAAATGTCAATAGGGTCCCTTCCCTTGGACAACTCTAAATTTCTAAGTTGAGTGAGAACACCAAGGCATGTGCCATAAACATGGAGAATTGTTGGGAGAAGATCTCAGATGCAGAGGCTCAAGTCAGTAGAGGAAATAGGGAAGCCTATATACCACAGGTTTGTTTAGAACTGAAGATTTAATCTTATCAGAGGATGTCACTGGTGAAGGGAGAAGGGAGGAGAGGATTCTGGGTAGGGTAAACAGTCAGCCATTGCGAAGGCAGGCAGAAGGCAGATGCCATGCATTATCTGAGTGAAAGAAGGTAGACTAATATAGGCAAGACCAAAAAATGTGGAGAAGGTGTACTTAGATCTGACAGGTAGGATTGGTGTAGCTAAGGGACAAAATGAAATGCTAGTTAGAAGCTATTTATTTAAATCAATGTAGAACAAGCAACTGTGGTTTATAAAACAGGTATGTGGCTCTGGACTTTTGGGAATTATGGGATATTGGGAGTCAGAAGAATGACTTAGGAAAATATGATGGGTAGCTAAGTGGCATACCAATTTGAGTGAATAAAAGGCTCTTTTGGAAATATGCTGTGAGCCCTTGGCCTAACATAGGAACTATATAATTGAAAAAGAAGTATTTGGATGCGAGTGATGTTATTAATGTAGTAAAACCAAGTTTTGTCAACTAATCGGATGTTTGAATTAACAATTCAGTGTCAGGGAGGTTCCTAAGATTGTAAAAGAGAATTTTATTTGATGTTGTTGCTCTTGAAAGAAGTAGAGTAGTTGAGAAAAGGTAGGTTGATTTGGATGAGGCAGTACGAGGACAATTGTTTAAGACTTGGGGCTGTCTTAATTCATTCATTTATCAGTCTCTCTCTCTATCTATCTATCCATTTATTTATTTATTGGTTTTCAAATTGAAGTTGTATACATTGAAAATTAATCACAGGGTTCTATGTGGTATCAGGCCACATAGCAGGGAATCACTAAGGAAATGTCTTACAAATTCTAAGACCCAAAAAGGGTGAGTTAGTTAATATAAACAAGAGGGAAAAATCAGGCAAGAAGAGCAGGGCCCAGCACACCAGGAACAGCAGTTAGCCAGCATTGGCAAAAGTCAACTGGAGATCAAGAAGCAGGAAGATTCAGAAGAGGGCCTTACGTTTAGCCTTAATGGCAATTGGACAACTTGGAGAGAACAGCTTCTCTTTCTCTCTTTTTAAAATTTAGTTTGATTTTATTTGATAGAATGAAACAAGTATTTCCATAGCATATTATAATAGAAAAGATGATTGTACATGAAAGTGGAAATCTATCTTGTCCAACTTGCTATTGCTTTTAAACATATAATGAGGTTATTATGGAAATTTCTATTTTTTACTTTCTCTTTTTCACTCCCCATCCCTGTCTTGAGATGGCTACCATAATAAGCTACACAAACAGGTACATCTATAACTCTCTATCTCTATCTCTATCTATGTATTTGTCTGCTTATATAAAATTATTCTATAAAGACTTCATTGTTTCTTTTTCTGTATGCAGATAGTTTCTTTCTTCAGAACTTCTTTTTTGTGGGGAAGCCAAGATGTCAGGGTAAGAACAACTATCCACCTAAACTCTAAGACAAACTCCTTCAGATACCTCTAAAAAGAGAATCTGAACATATTTTAGAGTGACAGAATCCAATAGGAGACAGAGTGTGGCAGATTTCCAACCCAGGACAGACTGGAAGTTGTGCAGGAAGGATCTATGTCACTGGGCTGGAGGAGCGCACAATGAACAGGCTGTAGCAGCGCAGACTCTGCCATGGCAAAGTTAAGCAGGAAGCCCTGAATGAGCTGAAGCAGCTTCATTACTGCACAATCTCAAACATATCCGCCCAGGAAGGGAGTCCAGTTGAACTGAGCTAAAGATAACTGCAGATCCCTCAGGTAACTGCAGCAGCTGCTCCTGAGCCTGTAGATTAAATATTTGTAAACTACCTACTTGAGCTTCTGGGAGTCAGGATGGTGGACTGATCAGTAAATGCTCTACTCCACCCCTTGTTGACCTTGAAAAACTCAGAATATTTCCCCAGGAAAAATCCAGGAATAGTGGCATCAGCCAAAGGGGTAAAGCAGGACTAGAGCTGTCCCAGATAGCCCCACCTCAGTGAACCAGGAGGAGATCCTGAGCTGAGGGTGGGGGGTAGTGGGAGGTGAAGTCCACAATAATCAACACCAGAACTGCAGGCATGCCTCAGCACAGCCAGGGGTATGGGGAAGATACCAGGGCAAACAGGGTTCACCTGAGCCTGCCTGCGCTGAGGAGAGGAGACCTCCTGTGACCAGACACCCCTCCCTCACCCTTAATGCAGCTAGCTCCAGGATAACTCCTGGGAAACTCAGAAAGACTTCACCTAGCCTCCATTTTGCACATCAGCCAGCTCAGCACCAGGTAAGCTACAGCATTCTAGTTTCTACCTGAAAGAACCATAAGTCACAATACACAAAACCTCAAGTTCAAAATACAAGAAAGATGAGACAGAGTCCCCTGTGCCCCAGAAGCAGAGATCTACTTTAAAAGTAAGGAAAAGGGTAACCATCATGAGCAAGAAGCAAACCAGGAAAGATAAAACCATAGAACCTTTGTATGGGGACAAGCACCAAAACACAAATACCATAGAGGTCAGCATTGAGACTGGACTCCCATCTGAAACTTCAGAAGGGACAATGAACTGATCTCAAATCCAAAAAGCATTCTTGGAAGAAATCAAGAAGGATTTGAAAAGTCAGATTAGGGAAGTAGAAGAAAAACTGGTCAATGATTTTAAAAATATGAAGAAAGAAATCATGGAAGAATTTAAAAGGAAAGTTGGACTAATAGAAAAGGAAGCACAAAGCCTAACTGGGAAAATTGGACAAATGAAAAAGGAAGTACAAAAACTAACTGAAGAAAATAACTCCTTAAAAGGAACAATTAGACAGATGGAAAAGGAGATGGAAAAGTTAACTGAAAAAAATTTTGATAAAAATTAAAATGAGGCAAGTGGAAGTTAATGAATCTATGAGACATCAAGAATCAGTCAAACAGAATTTAAAGAATGAGAAGATAGAAGAATATGTAAAATATCTAATTGGAACAATAACTGACCTGGAAAAGAGGTTCAGGAGAGAGAATCTAAGAAGTGTTGGTCTACAAGAAAGCCATGATAAAGAAAAAAGCCTGGACAATATCCTCCAAGAAATCATCAAGGAAAATTGCCCAGAAGTCCTAGATCCAGAGAGCAAAATACTCATCGAATGATTCCACTGTTCACTTCCTGAAAGGGATCTGAAACTGAAAAGACAAAGGAATATCACTGCCAAATTCCACAATCATCAAGTAAAGGACAAAATACTGCAGACAGTCAGAAATAAACCATTCAAATATCAAGGAGCTATAATCAGTATCATACGGGACTTAGCAGCGTCTACATTAAAAGATTACAGGGATTGGAATATGTTATTCTGTATGGCAAAGGAGCTGGGACTACAATCAAAGATCAATTACCCAGCAAAATTGAGCATAATATTTCAGGTAAGGAGATGGACCTTCAGTGAAATAAGGGATCCAGACTTTCCTGATGAAAAGGTCAGATTTCAATAGAAAATTCAATCTTCAAACACAAACCTCAAAAGAGACATAAAAAAAAGGTAAACAGTGGAAAAAACTTGTTATTCAATATGGGCAAACTGTTTACATTCCTATAAGGGAGGATGATACTTGTTAATCTTGAGAACTGTATATTTATTATGACACATAAATGGCATATACATAGATAGAGGGAGTAGGTATAAAATAAATGATGTGATGATAAAAATGTAATTTAAGGGTGTGAAGGTTTTGTAATGGGAAATGTAAAAAGGAGGAGGCAGAAAAAAAATAAATTACATCACCAGAAGAGGCACAAACACATATTACAGTAGAGGGAAAGAGGGGAGGGAGATGGGCATTGTTTCAGATTTACTCTCATTTATTTGGTTCAAAGAGGGAACAACAAACTCAGTTAAATATAGAAATCTAAATAGCTCTATAGGCAGTAGGAGGAGAAGGGGGAAAGAAAAGGGAGGGAAGAAGTAGTAAGTGAAAAGCGAGTAAAAAGGGGGGCTGAAAGAAGGGAGGGAAGACTAAGGGAGGCATTGGTCAAAAATGAAAACTCCATTGTGGAGGAGAAGGGAGAAGGGAGAACTAAAAGCATAAATGGGGGGAAAGAGGATGGAGGGAAGGACACAGATAGTAATCATAACTGTGAATGTGAACAGGATGAACTCTCCCATAAAACAGAGATGGATAGCAGAATGGATTAAAAACCATAATCCAACAATATGTTGTTTATAAGAAACATATTTGAAATAGAGGGGGGGGGGGGAGATAAACACAGTGAGTTCTTATCCCAGAAGCTGGAGTCCTTGGGTTTATCAAACAGTAGATTGCTATATTCTTTGTCTACTGTGTCTTGAGTACCTAGCCTATTCCACTTGTCTACCCTTCTGTTTCTTAGTCAGTATCAAGTGGTTTTGATAACTGCTGCTTTATAATACAATTTGAGATTTGATTGCGCTAGGCCACCTTCCCTAGCATTTTTCATTAGTCCCCTTGATATTCTGGACCTTTTGTTCTTTCAGATGAATTTTGATATTTTTTCCAGCTCAAGAAAATAATTGTCTGATAGTTTAATTGGCATGGCACTAAGTAAGTAAATTAATTTAGGTAGGATTGTCACTTTTATTATATTGGCTCAGCCTACCCACGAGTAGCTGATGTTTTCCCACTAACTTAGATATGACGTCATTTGTGTGAAAAGTGTCTTATAGTTGTGTTTATATAGTCCCTGGGTTGTTTTGGCAAGTAAACTCCCAAATATTTTATAGTGTCTACTTTTGCTTTAAATGGGATTTCTTTTTCTATCTCTTGCTGTTGGGCTTTGTTACTAATATATAGAAATGCAGAAGATTTGTTTGGATTTATTTTTGTAACCTGCAACTTTGCCAAAGTTGTTTATTGTTTCAAGTAGTTTTTTACTTGAATCTCTGGGATTTTCTAAGTATAACATCATATAAATTAGTTGTGATAATTTAGTTTCTTCTTTGCCTGTTCTAATTCCTTCAATTTCTTTATCTTGTCTAATTGCTATAGCTAACATTTCTAGTACCATATTGAATAATAACGATGATAATGGACATCCTTGTTTCACCTCTGATCTTATTGGAAATGCATCTAGCTTATCCCCATTGCATATAATGCTTGCGGAAGGTTTTAGGTAGATACTGCTTATTATTTTATGGAAAGTTCCCTTTATTCCTATGCTCTCCAATGTTTGTAATAGGAATGGGTGTTGCATTTTGTCAAAAGCTTTTTCTGCATCTATCTAGATAATCAGTTGATATGTTTTGTTGTTGATATGATCAATAATGCTAATAGTTTTCCTAATATTGAACCAGCCCTGCATTCCTGGTATGAATTTTACCTGATCATAATATATTATTCTTGTGATAAGTTACTGTATTCGTTTTGCTAAAGTGTTATTTAAAATTTTTGCATCTATATTCATTAGATAAATAATTTTCTTTTTCTATTTTGTCTCTTCCTGGTTTAGGTATCAAAACCATATTTGTGTCACAAAAAGAATTTGGGAGGACTCATTCTCCAATTTTCAAAAATAGTCTATATAGTACTGGAATTAACTGTTCTTTAAATGTGTGATAGAATTTACTTGTAAATCCATTCAGCACTGGAGATTTTTAACTAGAGAGTTCATTGATGGCTTGTTTAATTTCTTTTTCTGAGATGGGATTGTTTCAGTATTCAACTTCCTTTTCTGTTAATGTAAGCAATTTGTATTTTTTAAAATACTCATCCATCTCCTTTAGATTGTCAAATTTATGGGCATGAAGTTGGACAAGGTAATTTCTAATTCCTCCTCATTGGAGGTGAGTTCACTCCTTCCATTTTCTATTTTAGTAATTTGGTTCACAGCTGCACTTTAGAGAACAAGGAAGCTGAATGAAAATGTCACATGATACCCAGAAATCCCACTGTGACCAAGAGGCTGGTCTTTGGCTAAGGTAAAGGGCATTCAAAGAAGTCCAGACCACATGGTAGAAGACCCTCTGACTCAAGACCTAAATGACTCATTTTAAAAATTTGGACTCTTGGGTTTAGAGGACACTTAGGGACTTGTGCTAACTCTCTTGTGTGAATGGCCATCACATAGTATAAGTATGAGATCTCTTCTCATACTTAAATAGGACAATGTGGATTCAATGATGGAATTCCTTGAATCAGCTGATTTTTCTCTTTCCTAAAGAGAGTGAAAAATTCTTTGCCCCATAATATGAGTCCAAGAGAGAAATTATATTCTCCCTGATGGATTTGTTTCCATTGAATTGACCTTCATAGAACTTTTGCTGACAAAATATTGGTCAATCTTTTGGAGGCACGTAAGTGAGAAGTCAATAGAATGTGACTGCTGAGGTCATTTTCTCTTTAAAATCCAGGAAATATACAGAAACTTACATACATTTTCAATGCAGAATAATGCCTGGGAGTGATATATAGCAATAGAATTTCATTTTAAGCTAACAAACTATTCCAGGGTTAAGAACCTTTAGTGATGATACTTGTAGTATTTCCTCTACTCCTTGAAACAGAATTTCAGACAATAAACATTTAATAAACACATATTATATGGAAGGTATATTGTAAAGCTGTCTTTTTTCTCAAGAATGCATCTCAGAGATAAGATTATGGGGACAGGCAAGCCAGTTGAACTGGGGAATCCAAAGGCTAGTACTCAGGTTGCTGAGCAGCAAAGCAGGTGCTCTCTTTTCCTGAGTGATAAAATTGATTAGAGAGTGTAATTTTGAGGTACGGTGCATGACACCATTGCAACCATGGGTCCACTACCCCTATGGAAGGGGCAGCCCCAGCTCCAGATCAGTTTTTGAGTTGAACAGACTGTACAGTTGGCTAGAAGAGATGGGGTTCACCCAAGTTGTGAGGTTGCATTAAAATGTTCAGATTTTATATTTAACCTGCTTCTGTAATCTTTGTGGAGGGCCTGTGTGTTGTGTTGGGTTCCAAATCTTCAGATTCCTTGGTGACAAAGAAAAATGGTGGAAGACAGCTAGACAAGGGATTTACTGTTCATTCATTTTTCACTTCTGTATTAATCTGTGCCAACCCATTTGAAGATTTTTTGGCCATGAAACTGGAGGTGTTTCCCATTTTGTCATTCAACTCATTTGACAGATAAGAAAACTGAAGCAAACATGGTTAAGTAACTTGCCCAGGGTCACACAGATTAATTGGTGTGTGTGAGGACAAATTTGAACTGAGGAAGATGAGTGTTCCTGACCCCAGGCCTGGCACTTAATTCACCGCAGCACCTAGCTGCCCCAGACAAGGGAAAGTTTAAGCCAGTTCTGGCAGTCATCACAGACACCTTGGATCTGGAGGTCACAAACTGTGAATATCATACCATGAACATGAGAATACTTTTGAAACCTTGAAGATAAAAGCCCTGAGGATTTGTCCACATGATGTGGGAGAAGATGAAGCTTATAGTGACCAAATACCTTGCCTCCAGTAAAGCAGGGCTTGGGTATTACGATGTCCTAAAATGTAAGTACTGCAGACATCAAATTTTAGAGAGACATTTAACAAGTAAAATATATGCTTTCTGGAGAGAAATCTGGAGAGGTTTCACCTCAATGGAAAACATGAATTGGAAAGCAAATCTTCTGCAATGATTCATACAAGTACATCCAGGTTGAAAATACTCCATGAGATATTGCAACCCTGGAGGTCAAGGATAGGAGGCAAAAACAGTTTTGCTAAGCCAGTGAAACAAGTTTATTAAAAAGTTGTAGCAGACATATCAGCCATGGTGTATTAGAGCTGAGTAAAATTACTGGAGATAAGGTGTGTTGGAAGAGTCTCCATCATGAAAGGGGAGCTTCTGCATCATTTCCCAGAAGGAGGAGTCCTGCTGCTGCTCAGTGCCTGCTCCTTCTCTGCCCTGAGTACTCCATAGTAATGCCAAGAACCTGTTGTTTTAGCTCTCCCATGTCACCCAGCCATAGAGGCAGATGGAATGGGATGTCCTTACAAGTCCATGGAATTAGTCCAAAGCAGGGAGGGATAAGTTTTCCATGACGGGCTAAGAACAAATGGTTTTTCAGTAGAAGCCATAGGAATAATACCTTCCATAGCAAGATGGGCGGTAGCAGCCATAGCCATAGCCACCACAGCCCAGGCCTCCATAGCCATAACCACTACAGCCCAGGCCTCCATAGCCATAGCCTAGGCCACGGAAGCAGCCATATCCGCATCCATAGCCAGAGCCATAGCCATAGCCCAGGCCTCCATAGCATCCACTGTAGTTGCACATTTTGTCAGAATTCACAGATTTGGATGGATGTCGAAGGAAGATTTGTGAGTGTGTATGGCACCACTTACACAGGGACTTTTATACACCTGCAACAGGAAATACAGCAAACCCAGGGCAGAACTCCATAGATCCCATTAACTCAAATGCCAGGGCAAAATTCCATTCTTGTCATTGTTTGGTCCCTGAAAAACATTCTCTCCCCTCATTAAGAATGTTTTTTCTTGTTTTGTTGTATCTCTGAGAAGATACAATAAATCTTATTCCTATAATGAAAAATGATTATAGTGTTTCCAAAGCACATGTGGTTAATGTGACTGATGCTCTACCTCAGCAAGACCAAAAAAATATGGGGAAGGTATACTTAGATCTGTCAGGTAGAATTTGGCTAGATAAAGAACAAAGTGAAATGCTAGATAGAAGTTATCTATTTAAATAAATACAGAAGAAGCCCCTGGAGTTTACATAACAAGTGTGTGACTCTGTGCTTTTGGGAATTATAGGATATTAGGAGTCAGAAGAATGACTTAGGATAATATGTTGGGTGGCTAAGTGGGAGAAGGATTTGAGTGGGTAAAAGACTAAGGCAAAGAGGCCCATCAAAGGCTCTTTTGGAAATGTTCTGTGAGCTCCTGACCCAAGGTGGGAACTACGCAATTAAAAATGCGTTTGGATGCCAGTGATGTTATGAAGGTAGAAAAGACAGGTTTTCTCAACTAATCAGATATTTGCATTCATAGGTTAAGGTCAGGGAAGTCCCTGAGGTTGTAAACTTGAGATCTTTGATTGATATTGGTGCTTTTGAAAGGGATATAAAAGATGAAAATAGGTAGTGTGCTTTGCATGAGGCAAGATGAGGACATTTGTTCCAGACTTGGGGCTTCATTCATTCATCCATCTATCTTTCTATCTATCCATTTATATATTTATTTATTGGTCACAAAATTGAAATTGTGTACATTTTGAATTAATCATAGTGTTCTGGATCTTAGTAAAAGATTTTTAGTCTGCATCTGGAAATGTGTTAGAAACCCTGAGGCCTCTGGAAGGTCTATTCTTTCATTATTAGAGAGGTAACAAGTAAAAGGTAAAAGAAAGAAAAGAGGCAGAACCTTGAGTTTCAGCCAGAGTTTTTTTGAATGGAAGAAGAAGATGGTGAACTAGTTAAGATGAATAATAAGTAACAATTAGAACAGGGTCAAGACACCAGGAACAGTAGTTAGCCAGCATTGGCAAAAGACTAAGGGAGATCAAGAAGCAGGAAGAGTTAGAAGACCTTATGTTTATCCATAAGGACAACTGGAAAACTTGGAGAGATCAGCTTCTCTTTCTTTTTAAAACTTATTTTATTTTTAATTGATGGAATAAAACAAGAGTTTCCATAGCATATAATAAAATGATGACCGTACATGAAACTCTTAATCTGTCCTGTCCAACTAGCTACTCCTTTTAAATATATGAAGTTATTTTGTAATTTCTTTTTTGTTCCTTCCTTTTCTTCTCTCCCCACCTCTGTCTAGAGACAGCTACCATAAAACTACACAAACAAGTATATCTATCTCTCTACATATACATATATATATATATATTGCATATATATATATATATATATATATATATATAATTGCTCTATAAATACTTCACTTTACTGGTTCTTTATCAGGATGAAGATAACTCTTTGCTTCATATATCTTTATTTTTAATGTATGTACTTATAATAATTAAATTGATTTAGTTGCTGAGAGTCATTGCTAAAACATTATTTTTGTTACTATATGCAATGTTCTCTTGCTTCTGCTCAATTTGCCCTCTACCATTTCATGCAAGTCTTTCCATACTTTCATAGGATTATTGAGATCATCATCTCTTATAGCATAGTAGTACTCAATCACAATCATACATCCCAACTTGTTCAGACATTACACACTTGACGAGGACCCTTGAAATTTCCATTTTTTTAACCCCAAAAGAGAGCTGCTGTAACATCCCATTCACATTCAAAGTTAGAATTACAATTTATGAATTTTGGTCCATCTAATTTAAATCACAATTTTCTTTCTCAGCCTCTTTTTTCTGTATCCCTATCATCTTTTATTTTCCCCTCACTCTGCTACTCTCTATTCTAGGCACCCCTGCAAAAGTCTCATTCCACCCTCTCCATGAAAACAGTTTCTCTTGATGGCAAGGGTCAAGAATGTGATCTTCAGGGCTACCCAAGAGAAGAGCTAGTGATGCTGAGTAGGCCCTAGTGACTTCATTATAGTCATGGACATTTTATGTGTGGAAGTAATGGAAAATGCTGTTAATAGGAGGTTAATATGATCTGAAAATTTGGGCATAGATAGAAAGCCCATTGAACTAGTGAGAGCTGGAGAAATGCTACTCCATAGATGGAAATGGACTACTGAGTGTCAGAGAGAAAGTAGCTGAGCCCCTGCAGATGTGGAGATCACCAACTGAGAAAGTGTAATAGAAAGATGAGAAGGCAAGCTGTATGTAGCTGTTTGGCTGTGGAACATTTTAGAAATTCTTCAATTGACCAGGAGAAAAAAAGAGGTCAAATCTGTTGGGGCAGCCATAGGTGTGTCATCTCTTCTAGCTTCTAATCCTCCCACAACTGCACTTTAGAGGACAAGGAAGTACCATAAAGTTGTCACATGACACCAGGAAATCCCACCGTGACTTTGAGGCTGGTCTTTGGCTAAGATGAAGAGCATTCAGACACATCCAGACCACCTGGTAGAAGGCCCTCAAGACCTAAAAGACTCATTTTGTAGAACTTGGACTCTTGGGTTTGGAGGACACTTAGAGACTTGTCCTAACTCTCTTAAGGTGTTTAAATGGTCATTACATAATTTAAGTATGGGATCTCTTCTATTTATTCATAAATAGGATTATGTGGATTCAGTGATGGAATTTCTTTAATTAACTGATTATATTTTTTGCTAAAGAGAAATGTTCTTTGTCCCATGAGATATGTCCAAGAGAGAAATTATCTTCTCCCTGATGGATTTGTTTCCATTGAATTGACCTTTGTAGAATGTCTCCTGACAAATCATCGAGTCAGTATTTTTGAGGCATGTTAGAGAGAAATCAATAGAATGTGGTTGCTGAGGTCATTTCCCTTTAAAATGTAGGAGCTAAGAGGGGGCGGAGCCAAGATGGTGGAGTAGAAAGACTCACATATGCTAGCTCCGAACCCACAGCCCATGGATCTCCTCTAAAAAGAACTCCCAACAAATTCTGGAACAGTGGAAGATGCGCAGCAACGGGGTGAAGGAGATTTCCGTTTCAGAGAGCCCTGAAAAACTGATCCCACAGGTACATCATGCACTGGAAGGGAGCGGAGCCCAGCCCTGCCCTGCCCTGGCCACGTGGCACTGAGAGGAGCGAGCAGATCTGAGCAGGCTTCAGGGATAGAATCTCCAGCAGCCACAAAGGTCCCTCCACCCACAGATGCACAGGTCAGTGAAAGACGTCTGGACAGGCTGGGAGGGGAGTGGGGTGTCTCCATGACTCGGGCCCCCTCAGGAGGCAGCAGCAGAGGCAGCTGGTGTCCAGAGGCTCCCAGAGCAAGCAGGAGCTCCATTATGGAAGGTCTCTGCATAAACACCCTGAGGGAACTGAAACTAGGAGGTGGCCCTGCCCCCACCTCAGAACCTGATTTAATGTTACCCTGAATAGCAAGCAGCCAGGCCTGCCACTGAGAGCCCTGAGGCTTGGGAGCAGCATTTGAATCTCAGACCCCAAGCACTGGCTGGGAGGATCTGGAGGCAAGGTGGAGTGGAGAGGAATCTCAGAAGTCAAGTAACTGGCTGGGAAAATGCCCAGAAAAGGGAAAAAAATAAGACCACAGAAGGTTACTTTCTTGGGGAACAGATGTTAGCCCCTTTCCTTTATGAGGAGGAGGAACAATGCTTACCATCAGTTAAAGACATAGGAGTCAAGGCCTCTGTAT
>CM053771.1:346400201-346443808 GCA_028658325.1 Potorous gilbertii | reverse complement strand
GGGGGATGATGGAAGGGAGGGCAATGGGAGGAGGGAGCAATTTGAAGTCAACACTCGGCGAGGGGGGGGTAGGATAGGATGGAGGGAAATATAGTCTTACACAACAAGACTATTATGGAAGTCACTTGCAAAACTACACAGATATGGCCTATATTGAATTGCCTGCTTCCCAAACGGAATGGGTGGGGAGGGAGGGATGGGGAGAAGTTGGAACTCAAACTTTTAGGAACAACTGTTGAGTATTGTTCTTGCTACTACGAAATAAGAAATACAGGTAATGGGGAATAGAAAGTGATCTGGCCCTACAGGACAAAAGAGAAGATGGGGAGAAGAGAAGGGAGGGATGATAGAAGAGAGGGCAGATTGGTGATAGGGGAAATTAGAATGCTCAGTGTACTGGGATGGGGGAGGGGACAAATGGGGAGAAAATTTTGGATCCCAAAATTTGTAAAAATGAATGTAAAAAGTTAAATAAATAAATTTATATTAAAAAATAAAAAATGTATATAAAAAACAAAAACATTTCAGATGTGAAATACCATGGGTAATTCAGAAATATGTTGGGTAACCATTAAAAAAAATTCAGTAGGGGATGCTAGGCAATACAGTGGATAGAGCACTGACCCTGAAGTCAGGAGAACCTGAGTTCAAATTTGGTCTCAGACACTTACTAGCTGTGTAACCCTGGCCAAATCACTTAAACCCAACTGTAGTACCCCAAATAAATAAAAAATAAAATATTTTAATGACAAAAAAAATGTAGGAGATACACAGAAACATATATTTTCAATGCAGAATAATGTCTAGGAATGATACATAATAATTGAAATTAATTTCAAGCTAACAAACTACTCTAGGGTTAAGAACCATTAGTAATGATACCTGTAGTGTTTCCTCCATGTCTTGAAACAGAATTTCAATCAATAAAAATTTAGTAAGTACATATTTTGTGCCAGGTACAGTGCAAAGCTCTGACTTTTTTCCCAAAGACCCATCTGAGTGACATGATTTTGGGGACAGATTGGCCTGTGGGGCTAGGGAATTCAAAGGCTAATAGATCAGCAAAACAGATGCTCTCTTTTCCTGGGTAATAGAATTGATTAGTGGGTTTAAGTGTTTGCGTGTTGTGCAGGACATCATTGCAAACTTGGGTCTACTATCCCATGGAAAGTGACAATTTGGCATGAAGAAATGTGATCCCCCAACGGCAAAAGATTTCCTGACAATATTCAACTTTGGTACCTGGCTTTCTTGTGTGGTCCTTGCAGTGGGCCATTCAGTTTTGCTGTGCTCCAGAATTCAGATTCTTTGTTCAGGATTTGTTGTTTAGTCATTTTTCGCTTGTATGTGACTCTTTGTAACCCCATTTGGCTTCTTCTTTGCAAAGTTAATGTAGTGGTTTGCCATTTTCTTCTTCAGATCATTTACAGATGTGGAAACTCAGACAAACAGGGTTAAATGGCTTGCCCAGGGCTACACAGAATAGTTAGTGTCTGAGGTCAGAATACAATTCAGGAAGATGAGTCTTCCTGACTCTAGTTGCCCCAGACAAGGAATTTTCCAAGCCTATCTTGACAGCTACTAGAGTGTTGGAGACCATGAACCAAAAATATAATGCCATGAACATGTGAATATTTTTGAAACCATAAGATGAAAGTCCTCTCTATTTCTGTGCAGAATGTGGGAAAAAGGATGCAACTTACAGAGCACAAATGCTTTGCCTTTAGTAAAGTGGGGCCCAGATATTATGAAACACTAAAATGTAAGTATTACAGAAACAAAATTTTCCAAAGATATTTAGCAAGGAAATTATATGTTTTCTGAACAGAAATATTGAGAGGCATTCCATCATTGCTAGAAATGAATTGTAGAACAAATCTTCTGCAATGACACATACAAGTACAGTAAGGCTGAAAAATCTCTTCATAATAAGAGGCTGAAACCTAAGTACAGTGAGGTCAAGGAGGAGAGAAGAAAATAATTTTGATAAGCCAGTAAAACAGGTTTATTAGAAAATCATAACAGGCCCCTCAGCCATTGTGTATCAGAGTTGAGCAAACTTCCTGGAAATGAGTTGTCATTGGGAGAGTCTTCCTCATGACAGGTGCGATTCTGCCTCATTTTCAGAAGATGTACCCTGCTGCTTCTTGGTCCCTGCCATTTCACTGTCCTGAATGCTCCATAAGGATTCCAAAATCTTCTTGTGGGAGCTTTCCTATGCCACAGGCAGATGAAATGTGATGTCCTCATAGCATAGTGAAATTACCTCAAGCAGGAATGCATCATGCCATTGCAAGAGCAGGAGGTTTTTCAGTAGAAACCATAGGAAGAATACCTTCCACAGCAAGATGGGCGGTAGCATCCATAGCCATGGCCACCATAGCCCAGGCCTCCATAGCCATAGCCACCACAGCCCAGGCCTCCATAGCCATAGCCACCATAGCCATAGCCTAGGCCACGGAAGCTGCCACATCCACAGCCATAACCAGAGCCATAGCCATAGCCCAGGCCTCCATAGTAGCTGCCATAATAAGTCATTGTGTCAGGATTCACTTATGGATGTCGAATGTAGATTGTGTGAGTGTATATGGCACCATCTGCACAGGGACTTTTTATATACTGCCAGTAGGAGGTGTGGCAAACCCAGGAGAGAATTGCATAATTCCCATTAACCCAATTTCCAGGGCAAAATCACCTTCTTGTCATTATTTGGTCCCTGACAACAATACCCCCAGCTCATTAAAGTTTTTTTTCTTTTATTTTGTTGTATCTCTGAGAAGGCTCTGTCCCAATCTCTTTCCTCTAATGAAAAATGATTATAGCATTGTCAAAGCCTATGTGGTTAATGTGACTGACGCCCTACCTAGGCTTCATGGCAGCCTTCTCCCAGATGGCGTTATACTCCTTCCATTACTCTTGCTGCCCTTACCTTCTGATATTTTATTTGGGCTATGGAATTCTTTTTCTTTTAATCAGTGCTTCTTGAAACTCAAGTGACAGAGTATTTCACACAAATTTCAGATTGAATGGAGATTGTGATGGACCACCATTGTGGAATCTGTCCATCACACAACTATTCCAAAAGCAGTTGAAGCACAAACCACCTTCCCAGGATTTACACTGTGCCAATCATTGTGCTCAGTGGGATTGGGGTTATAAAAAATGTCAACAGAGTCCCTGTCCTTGAGCAGCTCAGTGGAAACATGAAAACACCAAGGCACCTTCCATAAACATGAAGAGCTGATGGGAGAAAATGTCCGAGGCAAAAGCTCAAGGCACTAGGGAAAGGGGGCAAGGTCATGTACCACAAGTTGTTTTTCAACTGAGAATATAAGGGACCAGAGAAAGTCAGAGGGGAAGGAAGGAGAGAGGAGAGAATTCTGAGAAGGGTAGACAGCCAGATATTGAAAATGCAAGCGGAAAAAACATGCAGTGCCTTATCGGAGTGAATGAAGGTAGGCTAGCACTGGTAAGATAAATTGTGGGGAGAGGAGTAAAGTATACCGAGATTGTAAATATTGGGATGGGTCAGTTAAAGAACAGGGTGAAATGCCAGCTAGAAGCTATTTATTTAAATCATCATGGAAGTAAAAGACACTGCAGGTTACAATATAACAACTGTCTGGGCTGGGACTTTTCAAAGTTGTAGAGGATCAGGAGTCAGAATAATGCCTTAGGAAAAGCATCTGAGTGGAGAGATTATCTGGGTAGGAAAATGATTGAGTCAAGGAGGTCAATTAAGCGCTCTTTCACAGAGGTAGTATGATGGCCTGATCTGGAACCATTTAATTAGAAAGAATTGTTTGAATGTCAGTGATGTTGTAAAAGTAGAACAAACAAGTTTAGTCAACAAATCAGATATTTGCATTGATAGTGCATGTTGAGAAAGTCTCTGAGACTGTAAAATTAAGAACTTGACTAGGTGTTGGTGCTCTTGAAAGGAGCAGAGAAGTTGAAAAGAGGTAGGGTGCTTTGCTTGAGGCAAGATGAGACATCTAGACTTCTTTGAGATGTCTAGTGGAAATCAAGTTGAAATTATCCAGTCAGATAAGTTCATGATTTACAAATGGAATTTAGGAGAGATGCAGGTATGAATCTAGAGATGTGACTAAGTGGTAGAGAAAGGTCCCTGGAGCCCTGAGATCTAAGGAGAGTCAACTATCTCACCTCTCTAGAGAACATAGTGAAGAGAAAGGAAAAGTAGCACAACTTTAGGGCTCATCTAGAGATATCAAGCCTTTTGATGATAGGGTGGTGAGCCACCTAAGGCTGACAGAAAGAGACTGTTGAGTTATGAAAGCCATGGCAAACAAACCCACAAGTACCTGTTGGGCTATGTAGGCAAAAATTGAAGGAAGGTCAAGAAGAAGGAAGACTCGGAAGAGGCCATTAGTTTTGGTCATGAGAACATCACTGGACTCTTTGGAGAGAGAAGTTTCTCCTAAATATTGAGATTAATAACTAGATTTCTAGGGCTTTCAGAGATGGTGAAAGGAAAGCAGTCATGAACTGTGAGTAGGCCACAATAACTACAATATAGTCATGGACTTTTTGAATGTGGAAGTGCTGATAACATGAAGCTGGGCAAGATCATGCAATCCAGGCATAAGTAGACAGCCAGTTGGATAACAAGTGAGTTTAGAAGAAATGGTTGTCTGGAACCGGAGTTGAGTTAGTGAGTGTCAGCCCATTGCAGATTTCATTTAACCAAGTGAAAAGTAAACTCCAGGTGGTTAGGACAGCGATAGCTGTCTCCTCTCTTCCCTCAGCTTCTAAACCTCTCATAGCTGCATGCTAAAGGGTAAGGAAACTCAATTGGATGTCACATGGCTACCAGAAATTCCACTGATACCTTGAGATTGCAAGAAGAGGTGGGTAAGAGACCAGAATTCATCAAGTTGAGGCAATTGCTTATCTTCACCTGCCACTTCAGTGTATGGCTGGACTTTCACTAAGCGGAAGAGGATAAAAAGGATTCCTGCAACCTGGCAGAAGGACTTCCAGACGAATCCCTAAGAGACTCACATGAAGTAACTGGGATTCAGGTTTACACGGCACTCTGGAGTTAATTCTTTTAAAGTGTTTTAATGGATATCTGCTTGTCCATGTACTAGATCTATTCTACTTGTAGACTGGATTCCCAGGTGGCATTCCCTACCCTACCCTGACACCCAAAGAAACAATGCCAAACTGATTTTCAACCTTGCTGAGGAGAATAAAATATTCTTTGCACAATGAGAGATGTCCAAGTGAGAAATGATTTTCTTTCTAAGGTTATTTTCCATTGAAGAGACCTCCATAGAATATCTGCTGATAAAGTCCCTTGGGAAGAATGTTTCAGGAGGACTGAGTGTAGTGTGGCTGCTGAGGGCATTTCTGTTAAAAAAGTCTGTGGATTCATAGAAATGTACATCCATTTTCTGAGTGTAGAATAAAACCAGTAGTGATATATAAGAATAGAAATTTATTTTAAGCTAACAAACAACAGAAATGATAAGATCTGTTGATAGTGTCACCTCTGATGCTTCTTCCACTGTCTGAAATACAGGTTCAATCAATAAACATTTCAAACAATACATATTTATTAAGCACTTTCTATGGGTCAAGTAGGCCCATAAGTAGGGTGCTAAACCCTGAGTTTCTTCCCAACAACTCATCTGAGGGAAATGTTGAGGGATCATGATGGCATTTAGTTGTGGAATCCAGAAGCCTTTAGGCAGATTATGGAGCAGCAAAGCAGAAGTTCTTTTCCCCTGGGAGTTTGAGTTGATTAGAGAGTTCAAGTACTGGAATGTTTTGTAGGGCATCCTTAAAACAATGAGTCTACCTCCTCCATAGATAGAAGGGCCTCATCCCAAGGGTAGTGTTGTTACTTAGAGATGCTGTTTTAGGTAGCTATAGGACATAAGACCCATCTGAGGGTAAGGTTACACAATAACTTTCAGACTTTGTATATATAACCCTCTTCTATAGTCTTTGTAGAGAGTCATTTGCTTGTGCTGGGCTCCAAATTTCAAACTACTTGGTGACAACAAAATGGTGAAGACACCTAGACATGACATTGGCTAAGCCAAATTCTGACAGTCATCAGGGACATTTTGAGTCTAGTGGTCATGAACTATGAACATGTGAATCTCTTTGAAAGCTTAAAAATGAGAGTCCTGTCCATGTTCATAGAGAACGTGGGAGAAGGCATTCAGTTTATAGAGTCATATGCTTTGCCTTTGATAAAGTAGAGGCTGGACATTATGAAATATTAAAATGTAAGTACTGTTGAAGTGAAATTTAAGAAAGACATTTAATAACAAAATAAACTTTTTGAATGAAAATCTGAAGTGGTATCACTTCATTACAAAAGATGAATTGCTGAGAAAATCTTCTACTATGACACTCAAATGTGGGTAAAGATTGAAAATTGCTTCACTATTTGAGGCTGAAAATGAAGTACAATGAAGTCAAAGAGGAGAGATAAGAACAATTTTTCTAAGACAGAGAAGCATGTTTATTAGAATATAGTAGTAGACATGGTCCATAGTGATCTATCAGAGCTGAGCAAATTCACTGGAAATGAGCTGTTGTTGGGAGAATCTCCTTCATGAAAGGTGAGAATCTGCATCATTTCCCAGAAGGATCGGTTTTGTTGCTTCTCATTTCTTGCCTCTCTGTTATTCTCCATGCTCCAGAGGAATTTCAAGACCCTATAGTTCTCCTACGACACCCAGCTGTACCGGCAGATGGAATGTGATGCCCTTATAATACCATGAAATTACCCCAAGCAGGGTTGCACAAGGATTCCATGATACTGCTGGAGTGGTTTTTCAGTAGAAGCCATAAGAAGAATATCTTCCACAGCAAGATGGGCGGTAACAGCCATAGCCATAGCCACCATAGCCCAGGCCTCCATAGCCATAGCCACCACAGCCCAGGCCTCCATAGCCATAGCCACCATAGCCATAGCCTAGGCCACGGAAGCTGCCACATCCACAGCCATAACCAGAGCCATAGCCATAGCCCAGGCCCCCATAATAACCACTGTATTGGCACATTGTGTCAGAATTCAACAAATTTGGATGGATGTCAGGGTTTGTGTATGGTACCATCTGCACTGGAACTTTTATACACTTCCAGCAGGAGGTGTGGCAGCTTCATTCCAGAACTGTGTAATTAAACAAATTAAAGAAAATTAAAGAAATTCCTATGCTGAAATGATATTTTTGTCATTGTTCATGAAAACAATTCTTCTGGCTCATTTAGGGTGTTGATAAAACACCCATTTGTTGTTTTTTTCTGAGCGGCTCTGTCATGATTTCGTTCTTGTGATGAGAAATGATTACAGTGTTGCCAAAGCCTGTATTTGTTAATGTGACTGGTGCCTTACCCAGGCTTCAGCATAGCCTTCTCCTGTTTCATACTGTCCTCCTTCTATTACCCTGTCAGCCCTGACTTCTGATTCATTAAGCAGGAGATTGAACCCTGTCTCTTTTAAGTAGTGCTTCTTGGGACTGAAATGATAGAATCGTAAATTTCAGTGAGTGAGATGGTGATGGGGCAGAACTGGATTGAATGGGTCAATCAAACAACCATTCCAAAATCACAAACCTCTTCCCCAGTGTTTACAATGTGCCAGTCACTGTGCTGGAAAGTGAAAGAAATGTTGACAAAGTCCCTGTCTTCCAGTCCCTCCAAAGTTATAAGGCCAGTGAAAAAAATGAAAACAAAAAGGTATCTGACATAAGGCACCTGGTGAAAGATGATCTCAGAGGCAAAGATATAAAACTCTGGGGAAAAGGGGCAAAGTCACATGCCACCAGTGGGATTAGAGACTCTAATGGATCTGGGACAGTAAGAGGGGAGACACAAAAAGAGAAGAGGATTTGCTGCAGGGTGGACAGCTAGTGCAAAGGCAAGCAGAATAGACATGCCTGATGGAAGGTATCTATTTAATCCATTACTGAACAGGAATCCACTGGAGTTTAGGAGAAAATGGGTGCAGGGTCTGAGGCCTTTTGGGGTTAGAGAGGGAGAAAAGTCAGAAGAATGCTTTAGGAAAATCCCCTGGGTAGCTCAGTGGAGGTTGGATATGGGATTGAGGTCAAAGTCTCTTGCAAAGACATGCTGTGAAGGCCTGATCTAAGACAGGGGACCTTGTGAGGTTGGAGAAGGATATAGACCCCAGAGATGTTGGTAAGGTAGAAAGGACAGGTTTTGTTAACTGATTGGATCTCATTTTCGACATTGGTAGAGAGAGTGAATTATTCTTTGTCCAATGGGAGCTGTCCAAGAGAGAAATGATGTTCCTGAAGAATTAGTTTTCATTGAAGTGATTTCCATAGAATGACCCTTGACAAAGGATTGGTGAATCATTTGGAGATATGTTTTGGGAGGAATCAAATGGAGTGAGATCGCTGAGGACTTTTCTGTCAAAAAACCAGTGGATCCATGGAAATAGAATTTTTTTGTGAACGATGAATAATATCGAGGAGCCGTATATAGTAGCAGATATTCATTTCCAGCTAACAGCAGGAGGGATAAGATTCATTGGCAGTGGCATTTGTACTGTTTCCTTTACTACCTGAAACACAAGTTCAATTAATAAGCATTTCAATCCATAAACATTTATAAAGTGCCTACAGTTTGCCAGGCAGGGTGCTAAGCTCTGACTCAGCTTTCAAACTCCTCATAACTTCACTCTAAAGGATAAGCAAGGCAAATAAATATGACAGCCAGAAATCCACTCTGACCTTAGGATTGCATGGAAAAGATCACAAAATAATAGAGTTCAGGAAAAGGGAGGTGATGATCCATCTACAACTTACATTGCTCAGCTAGTCCTGTGATGCGTAGTTTAAGACTGGACATTGCTGAGCTGCAAAGCACCTAGCAAAGGTGCTCTTTAGCCCTGCTGCTAGAAGAAACTCTAGTTCAGATCTTTTTAGGTTCACTGGAAGGAACTGGTGGTTTTGGGCTTTATAGGACACTCCTGAGAATGAGGTACCTCTCTTTAAGTGTTTTGAAGGTCAGTATTATAGTACAGATACTCGATCTCTTCTATTTCTCCACAAGTGAGAGAATTTGGATCCAGAGATGGCATTTCTCTCTCTCCCTCCAATAAGTGATTTTTGCCTTTCTTACTGACAATGAAAAGCTTTTTGAATAAAGTGGTGCGTCCAAAGGAGAAACCTTCTTTCTGAAGGAGTATTTTCCATGGAATTAAGCTCCAGGGAAGATCTTTGAGCAAAAGGCAAATGAACCATTTGGATCTATGTTTTTTGGAAGGAATAGAAAAGAGGGCAGCTGGAGGCTGTCCCTGTCCTGAGTTCAGCAACTCTTTCTGAGACATCCAACCTGAATCAAAAAATCACTTAAACCATCCTCTAGAAATGTGAGAGCTTTTCCCCCTTTTATCAAGGACCTGATTGTGATGGCTTCTTTCCCGACTTCTTTGAACAGCTTTGGAGCTTGGACACACTAGAACAAATTTCTATTTGGAGAGAAATGTTATATTTTTATATAGGCTTTCCTTCTGTTTGTTTCTGTGAAAATCAAATGATATGAAGATATGACCTTTTGTTTCTGTTTCAACACTGTCTTTTTGGAGTTAAATACTTTCCCCCTAAAAGGGAACCTCTGTTTCCCTGTGATTCATGGATTGCTGGGAGAGAGCTTTTGGGTGTGGAGCTCATAGAAGGATTGGACCAGCCAATCAATTTAGGTAAAGCAAAAGATTTTGTAGCTGCAGGTGTTTAGGAGTTGTTTCTGTCTGACCTGAGGATGCCAATGACTAGTGAGGTACACAGGCTGACAAAAAGGAGTAAAGAGAAGACCACTAGGATAGCATTGGAAACCCCTAAATGACCTAGTTGCCCCAGACACAGTGGAGAGAAAAAGCCAATAGATCCACAGCATTTGTCATCCATTTTATGAACAGCTTTCATAAAGCTCCAGAGCCATATATCACTAGAGAAGGTTGTTTTAAGGTAGCATCAAGATGCATTGGATGAGTTGCTTAGTGGTACTTATATTGTTTCCAACACTGCTTGGAGCACAGGTTCAGAGTTTCTTCACAACACCACATCTGAGGGGTCTTGGTGAGTGGGCCTCATTGGCCTATGGAGTTAAGGAATCCAAAGACCCCAAAGGATAGTCTGGAGCAGCAGAATGGAAGTTCTCTTTCTCTGGGAGTTTGAGCAGATTAGGGAGCTCAGGTGTTTTAATGGTTTGCAGGACCCTCTTGTAACACTGAATTCACTTCCTCCATGGAAGCACAGGTCTCAGATCTAGGGAGGTTTTATGAATTGGACCAGCTATACAGGTGGCTAGAGAATAAAAGACCCACCCAAAGAGCAACAATCTTGGAAAACCTTCAGATTTGCTATTTGAGTCTCTTCTGTTGTCTGTGCTGAAGATACAAAAATTATCAAGAGTCTCTGCCCTTCAGCAGCTCTCAAGTTGTAAGACCAATGAGAACATGTAAACAGCAAGGCACTGGACAAAGGAAACATTTGTAATGGGATTTCAAAAAAACATGGCAATTAGGAGAAATTATTGTGGACTTGGGGATGGGACTCGCAGGGTCAGAATGTTGCCAGGGAAGAATGTTAGTGGTGACCTCATTGTCCATTCTGCATATTGAATTAGTTGTCATGAAATACCAGCACAGTTCCCTTATCAACAGCAAGGCACTACTTGAAAAAATCAATTGGTCAATCATTCTATCCACAAACTTGTGTATGTTGTTTGCCTGACACGTTCTATCACACTGAAAATGCTTTGAGTATGGCTTTGGTAACAGACTAAGTCTGTTTCCCCAAGACCAGCCAACTTTATTGTAGAGTGGCACAGAACCAGTAAGCTAGTCAATTTTTAAAAATTCATTTTTAATTTTTTTAATCTGGTGTTTTATTTTCCCCAGTTACATGTAAAAACATTTTCTAAAAATTTACTTTTAAAACTTTGAGTTCCAAATTTTCTCCCTTCCACCCTGCCCATCCTCTCCCTCATTGAGAAGGCAGGCAATTCAATACAGGTGATATATGTGTAGTTATGCAAGACATCTCCACATTAGTCATGTTGTGAAAGAAAACATAGACCAAAAAAAACCTCAAGAAAAATAAAGTAAAATAAATTGTGCTTCAATTTGTATTCAGACATTATCAGTTTTTTCTCTGGGGATGGATAGTATTTTTCATCCTAAGTCCCTCAGAGCTCTCTTGGATCACTGTATTGATGAGAATAGCTAACATTCATAGCTGCTCATCTTACAACATTGCTATTACTTGGTACACAGTACATTTCACTTTGCATCAACTCATCTAAGTCTTTCCAGGTTTTTCTGAGAGCCTCCTGTTCATCATTTCTTATAGTACAGTAATATTCCATCATAGTCATATACCACAATTTGTTCAGTCATTTGCCAATTGATGGGCATTGACTCAATTTCTAATTCTTTGCCCCAGAAAAGAGCTGCTATGAGTACTTTTTAACGTATTAGTTCTTTCCCTTTTGGTAAGCTGGCCAACTATTGATGAAATTTTTTATATCATGGCAACTCCTCAATCAAAGACAAATTTAAAATGCCCCTCCATATTGTGCCCTTAGGCCCTTTTTACTTCTTCAGTAGTGGTACCAGAGTTGTAGAAGATCATGCAGAGGGTGCTAAGAATCATAAACTTTTTATACTCTTAATAATTTTTAATTTAACTGTTGACACTCTAATTGTGAGGTTCCTGTCTAAGGATCCACAAGTGAATATATTTCTGAAAGAGCTAAATCATATTATTTAATTTTTTTTTTACTATAAACAAAGTCAGAAGGAAGAAAAAGAAGTCTCAGCTAAATGAAAGGATGGCTGCAGGTATACCTTAGTCAACAAAAGGAGGTGAAGTGGCTTTTCTTGTTTTTCCAAATGATGACAAAAACTTTATTTAATGGGTTATTTGGTCATTTTGTATTATAGTACTAATGATAAGTATTTGCAAAAACTACTGTCATGAAAATAATTGTAGCTTATGCCCTAACATCAATTGCTGAGGATAAAGTGATAGAAAATTCATGAGGAACTTAATAAGCTCTTTCAAATCAAATCCTAATATATTATGATACTTGAGTTACTCTGGTGCAAATGTGGGAAAGACGAGAAAGGGAAGAAATAAATAAAAAAATATGGTTCAAGAGAAAGTAATGAAAGAAGCCAAAGACTTATTGATGATACAGAAGTCTCACACCTTTCTATCATGAACTTGATGGCTTTTTCAAGGAGCCTAGCTCAGAAGGGGGAAAAATATGTAGGAAAATAGCTAGGGGAGATAGAAGGATCCAGTGAAGGTTTTGTTTTGGTTTTTAGTGGGGAAAATTGGTATGCTTGTAGATATCAGTGAAGGAAACACAAAAGTGATGAGACAGAGAGTGATGATGGTAGGGAAAACCTTCTGGAAAAAATTGAGAGGACATGGCACCATGTAGGAGGGATTGGCTTTGATAAGAAGGATCTTATTATCAGATTGTAGTAATTGGAGATATTCAGGGATGAAATGGGGGGATGTAAGATGGGAGACAAGAGAGAGCTTGTGGAGAATGGTTTCAATCTTTTCCAGTGAAGTATAAAGAGAGGTTCTCAACTGAGAGGGAATGGAGGAAATACTATGAGGAACTTGAAGAGAGAAGAGAAAATTTTGAATAGCTCGTCTGGTGCGTAGGATAATTAATTAATGAGAAATACAAGGATTGCATCACTTTACTGAGGGCCTTAATTAGAAATAATAACTCTTCTAAATTCATTCAACATTGATTAACAAACTCCCACCCACTCATCCTCCCCATCTTACTAATCCTGAACCCTTGGTTCAACCCTACTTCAAGGTATCTCTCTGACTTCTCCCTTCCCACGTCCCTTGGATCCCTACCTCTAAAGGCTTGCTCTAAAGCTCTCTCCTCCTTTCACTGTACTTTCTGGAATATGTGTTCTGCAGAAAAATTATTTGCCTTCAATTTAAGCCCTTTTCCTTTCCTGGTCCTTTCAGATGAGGTAGGTCAATTAGAATTCTTCTTGCTCCCCATTTCCACTTTCAAGTTCTCCCTTTAACATAATCACTCAGTAACTTTTCTTCCTTTGAGCTTCATTCAATCCATATTCATCACCCAATTAAATTCTAATTGCTGTTGTCAACCCAACTCCAGGGTGCTCTCCTTTCTTCCTCGGTGAGTTCAGTGTCTGGTTCAGTTTCTTTTTTTCTTTTCCACAATCCTGTTCTATCCTGCTAGGGGATTTCATCATATGTGTTAATACATCCTCAAACATTAACTTCACAGTTCCTCAACTGACTCATCTCTCATGATGTACTACACCTCATTCCATCTCAACTACACATAAAGATGTTCTTACCCTTGATTTCACCATCACCCACAAATGCACCACTATGTTCATGAACTCTGAATCTTCTGGTCACTCTCAGGTGTTATTTAACATTTCCCTCTGTCTTGAAATTCCCAAACCTGTTTTTCACCCTCACTGTCACTTCTAGTCTCTTTACCTCTCAGTTCTTTCCTAGGTCATCATTCCAATACCCACTATGCACTCAGTTCCTCCATTGCTTACAAATATGTATGTCTCCTCCATTCTAAAAAAAAATTACCAAAAAACAAACAAAAAAACTTACCTCCATTGATCTGGTCCAAGTGAGAGTAAACACCTCCAGGCTAGGTTTTAGATCACCTTAAACAAGTGGTAAACCTTGGGATTCGCTGATTGGGAGACCCATTCTCACTAGTAATAATCACATTTTCTCTTTCTTTTTGTGGATAAACTCCTTGAAAAAAGCTATTTGCCATAAATACCTCCACGTTCTTTCTTCATATTTCTCTTCTTAACACGTTGTAGTAGGATTTCCATATAGTCCTTCATCTGAAATTTCTCCCTCTTAATTGCCAAAACTAATAGCCTTCTTTTTTGGTTCTGCCACTCTAGAATTTGTGTTGAGGTGTTTTACCATTTTAAAGTTGTTTGGGAGAAATTTGAGAAAGCCCAAGGTGGTCCCTGCCTTTAGTCTGCCATCTTGGTTCTACCCTCACCCTCTTTTTTCATTCTTGAACTCTCTTCTTTCTAAGTTTTTGTAATGCTGTTCTTTCCTTTTGCTTTTACTACCTGTCTGGCTCATCCTTCTCAGTCTATTTTGCTGGATCTTAATCCAGGTCATGTTCAGTACCTGTTATGTGGTTCCTAAGACTTTCTGCTTTCCTCTCCTCTACTTACTATTTGACTTGGGGATCAGCTCCCATGGATTCAAAAGTCTCTATGCCAATGATTTTAAAATTGATTTATCCAAACCCAAGTTCTCTGTTGATCTCTCCCCCAACCCCATCTCTCATTCCACCTATTATATATCTGAGACTGGATATCCCATAGATATCATATGCACATGAGAAAAACAACTCTTTTTCTTACCTCCAAAGCTCTTTCCCCTTCTCTATTGCTGCTAAGGGCACCACTGATGGGGATGGGACCCCAAAAGGAAAAGACTATGTCTTTGGGATCTGGACCCCAAAAAGAAAAAGCTCCTGAACTTTCCTCCATGGCCCAGGTCCCTGTCATTAGCCTGTAATCAGCCTTTCCCAGTTAATTAACTGCCCTTTTATTTTCTGTACCTGGCCCCACCCCAAGGAGTTTGCCACTGCCTTAATTCCATCTAGACCTTTTCTCTGTTCCCACAGTCTTCTGCACAGAAGATTCATTTTGCCTCCATTAAAGTGTTCAGATTCTTTAAGAATCTGGCTTGCTTGCATTAGAGATACAAAGGCTCAGACTCCTTAACAGTCTGGCCAATATAGCAGATTTTTAGAATCATACCCGCCCTCAGTCAGTGTTCTAATAAACCTTGTCTTTGACTGAAAGAAGACTTAGGTCAAATTTACTTGGGCAGGACCCACTCATTGCTATTTCAGGGTCCCCTAAACCTCAATGCAATTATTCCTATGTTTTCTCCTCTAGATCTTTTCTCCAGATCAGTTGTTTTTCTAATGAGATGTTTCACATTCTCTTCTATTTTTCCATTCTTTATATTTTGTTTTATTATTTCTTGATCTTTATGACTTCATTAGCTTCCCATTCTGAATTTCAAGGAATCATTTTCTTCCTTGAGATTCTGGATCTCCTTTTCTAATTGGTTGACTTTCTTTTCATAATCTTGTTTTTCTTGGATTGTTCTTAATTTTCTCTTACTATATCCTCATTCTCTCTCATTTGAGTTTTAAAGTCTTTTTTTAAATTCTATGAATTCTTTTTGAGCAGATTATGATTTTATGTTACTCTTTGGGGTAGAAGAGGGTTTCTTTGCTTCAGCATCCTCCTTTGAAGATGAAGCCTAGTCATCTCCATCCCTATAGTAACTCTCTACGGTTGAATTTTTTTCTCCTTTGCCTATGCATTTTTTAATTTATAGTAGCTCAGTTTTTATAGTCACCCCTAGTCTTGAAGTATGGGAGATGGTGCCTCTGGCCTCAGATCTTCCTTCAATTCTCCCCTCTGGCTTGGAACTGGAGCCAAGACCTCCAGCCTCCTGTAAGTGTCCACAGACATCAGCATCCCTGCCCCACTGCTTTTGCACTCACCAGGTGTTTGCTGGTTCTTTTCCAACTCCGAAGCTCTACAATATAGCTGGAATGCTCCTTGTCAGCAGAGGTTTCTTCAGTCTTCTCTGGCTCAGACTCCCAACATCCCTCACTGTCCCAGGGATAAAAGTTCCTGTGACTAGGGCCAAGATGGTCTCCCAACTCATCCCAGGGCTTACCACTTATTTAAATTGTTCCAGGACCTAGCCTGGAGGAGTTTACTCTTCACATGAACCAGATCAAACCTATTCCTGGCTCTTCAGATCTTATTCAATTATCCCAGGAGGACCTCTGTTCTGCCTCTACTGTTCAATTACTTTTATTGCTCAATATTTGCCCTGAGAAACTATCTCTTTTGGGGGAGAAAAATCTTCCATCATCTTCCCAGAATCCTCTCTCAAGCTCATCTTTCAAAAGAACAAGTCTGACCATATCACCCTCACCCCTAATAATTTTGGTGGCTCCCTACCAGGACCAGCTATGAAATATCTCTTTGCTATTTAAAGCCCTTCATAACATGCCTCCACTTTTCCAGCCTATACTTTAAATCCCAACATATATTTTGTGATCAATGACACTGGCCTTTCTGCTGTTCCTCTTATAAGACACTCCCGGTTTAGTATTCCAGCAGCTCCATATCACCCCTAGGATCAAATATAAAATTCCCCTGCAGATCAGAGCATACTTTTTTCTCTCTTTTTTCTTTCTTTCTTGTGGTTTTCCCCTTTAGTTCTGATTCTTCTTTGTAACATGACTAATATGGAACTACATTTAGTATGATTTTACATGTACAATATTAGATTAATATTATATTATATATGCTCTATTATATTATAATATTATATATATTAGATCACATGCCATCTTGGGGAAGGGGACGGGGAGGAGGAGGGGAAGGAGGGGGAAGAAATTGAGAACTCAAAATCTTATAAAAGTGAATGTCAAAAATGAAAAATAAATAATTTTTTAAAAGAAAAAACCAAATATATACATATATCATACCTACATGTATATGTGTATATACACATACATACATACATGTATACATATATATTATATATAATTCTCTGCTGTTCAAAGCTCTAGTCTTCTTACACTTTAAACATCACTGCATATTTTGTGATGTTACCCTGGCTTTCTTGCTGTTCCTTGCCCCTTTACCATCTCTAGACTCTAGGTATTTTCACTAGCTATCCTCCATACTTGGAATTCTCTCTCTCCCCCAGCTTTACCTCCTGGTTTCATTGGCTTCCCAAAAGTTCCAGCTAAAATCTCATCTTCCATAGGAAGCTTTTCCCAATTCCCCTTAATTCTAGTGCCTTCCCTCTGTTGGTTATCTCCAATTTATCCTATATATAACTTGTTTGTATATATTTATTTACATGTTGTCTCTCGCATTAGATTGTGAATTCCTTAAGAGTAGTGCCTATCTTTTGCCTTTCTTTGTTTCCCCAGAACTCAACACATTGGTCAGCATATAATAGACAATTGATATTTATTGGCCAACCGACCCTTGAGATATCCTTTCTGACCCTACTACTTAAATGAAATTGCCATCTCAAAATTACCAATTTCTTCATTCTAAATATAAGGGATATTTTTTAAGTCCTCACTCTTCATGATCTCTCTGCATTTTTTAAAACAGTTTTGACTAGTTTCTTTTCTTGATTTTCTTAGTTTTTATATTTTCTCCTTTTTATGACCAATCGCTGGTCTCTGGTTTGGGCATTTAAGTACGTGCTTAAAATTGCTTATTTGGTGGGTTAGATTACCTATCTGACTCCATGCTCCATATCCTATATATTTGTGTTCCCTTCCCTTATGCCTCTGAGATCTGTCCTGGGTTGTTGTTGTCTTTTCTTCTATATACTCTTAGTGACTTCATCAACTACTATGAGAGCAGATACTCATGCAGACCCTCATCTCTCCCTTGAATACTATATGATTATAGATTTAGAACTGCTAGAGACCTTAGAGGTTATCTAGTTTAACCCCTTCATTTTCAGATGAAGAAACTAAGATCGATAGAGGCTGAGTCTCAGTCATAATGGGGTAACCATCAAGGTGAGATTTGAATTCTCTCTTTCCTTTGTACTATTCTGCCTCAACACCAAGGATCCAATACTGCATCATTCATTGCCTGCTAGGTATCACCATATGAATATCCCACAGGCGCCTGAAAGTCAGTATATGTAAAATGGAATTCATTATCTTTTCCCAAAACCTCTGCTTACCTTCAACTTCTGCATTTATACTACGGGCATCAACATCTTTCCAATCCTCCAGATTTCCAACTTTGGATAATTATTCACTTTCCTTCATTTTCTATGACTGGTTAGGTGTCAAGTCTTATAGATTCTACCTCCACAACATCTCTCTCATCACTCTCCTTCTGTCCACTCAGTCATTTGATTTTTATACCATTACAAGTGAAAATTAATTTTGGTAGTATAGTCATTTATATTATATTGACATAGCCTAGCTGTGAGAATTGAATGTTCTTCCAGTTTTTTTTTATTTAAGGAGCACATAGTCATTGAATCTATACAAGTGTTTTGTGAACTTTGGTAAGGAAAATTCCAAGATATTTTATAAATTTATAGTTATTTGGAATGGAATTTCCCCTTTATTATTGATTTTAGTGTTTATAATTATTATATAGAAGTACTGTTCATTTTTGAGCATTTATTTTGTAACCTACCACTCTACTGAAGATATTCTCAATTAGTAGCTTTGCTGATTCTCTGTGATGTTCCAAATATGTTATCATATCATCAGCAAAAATGATAGTTTTATCTCTTCCTTATCTATTTTTATGCCTTCAATTTATTTTTCTTGTCTTATTGCTTTTGCTAGCATTTCCACAACTATATTAAATAATACTGGGGAAAGTGAGCATCTTTGTTTAAACAAGATTTGCTGGAAAAAATTCTAGTGTTCCTCATTCCATATGATGCTTGCTTTTGATTTTAGGTAGATTTGATATTTTTTTTTTAAAGTTGCTTCGTGGCTATGCTTAAATTCCACTTGGTCAAAATGAATTATTTTTTGAATAAATTACTGTAGTCTATTTGACAGGTTTTTGTTCAATTTTGAAGAATGTTCAACAACTCTGAATCAATGTTCATTAATGGTACTTTTCTATAGTTTCCTTTCTGTGTACTATCTTTCCCTGGTTTAGGAATTCAGACTGCATTTGCCTCATAAGAGGATTCTTGTAGAGTTCTTCTCAATTTTTGAGAATAACTTGTTAAGTATAGGTACTAACTATTCTTTAAAAACTGATAGAATTCTCCTATGAATCCATCAGGACCAGAGGTTTTTTCTTTAGTAATTCCTTTACAGCTAGACCTAGTTCCTTTTCTAAGACCAAGTTATTGAGATATCTGTTCGGTTTTCTGATAATTTGGGTATTTTATGGTTTTGAGGGGATTCATCTATTTCTTTTATGTTCATATTTTTGCTAGCATGTAACTGTGCATAATATGCTCTGAAAATTCTTTTTATTTCTTCTGGTGCTGTGATTTCACCTTCCTCATACGTTATTTTATTGAGTCAGTTTTCTGCTCTATTCTTTTTAGAGTAAATGTATATCAATTTTATTAGGCTTTTCAAAGAATCAACTTTTAATTTTATTTATTATTTTTATGTTATTTTGTGTCCAATTTATCTATTTCCCTTTAATATTTAATATCTACTCTTTTTGTCCTTATTTTTGATATGTTTACTTTTTTATTTTTTAAATGTATAATTCAGTTAATGAATCATTTCTTTTGCTATTTTTTTAATGTATCTTTATAGGCATATTATTTCCCCCCTGGGGAATGTTTCCTGAAATTTTGGTATGTTGTTTCATCATTATCATTTTCTTTTACATATTTTTTTTGTGAGAACAAACCCCAGAATCTGAAATAGTTTTATAAAGAAATTTATGAGCATTCCAAGGGTGGAGTGATACACCCTTTCTTTGTTTCTTGCACATGTTATCTGTAAATTAGATAAACATACCATTGATGCCTCCATAAAATAGCTAAGTGCAACTAGGATCAAAGTTGCTTTGGCCTGAGAAAAGTTTCCAAAGTCTGATTTCCCTCTTTCCAAGATAAATAATGAGAATTAAAGACAGGTGTGTAGGGCATAACTGCCTCAGTAAGAGGCAAATAACAGCTCCACCTGGGATTAATTTTTGTTTTCTGGCAGCCCAAGGTGAATCCCATTCACATGCTTAAGGAGAGGAACTTGGTAAATAGTTGACATGCCTGTACAATTCTTGGACCAACAAGGCGTTATTTAATCAGTACTTCTTAAGAGCTTATTATGTACAAGGTACTGTGCTTAGTGCTAGATTCAAAGAAAGGCAAATACTCAATCCGTGCCCTCAAGGAGCTGACATTCTAATAAGGGAGACAATATGCCAATAACTATGTACATAAGCAACACATCTAATATAAATGGAAAATAATTTCAGAGGGAAAGCTCTAGTAGAGAATAGGAAATGGGGATGGGAGTAGGGAGGAAGACCAGAAAAATCTCCTGTAGGTGACATTTGATTTTATTCTAAGAGACAAGGAAGCTAGACTATGGAGTTCAGAAAACGGAGTACCACGTTGAAGAAATTTGAAATAATCTAGTGTATCTGATTCACAGGATATTTGGATCAAGTGTAAGAAAATTAGAAAAGAAGGTAAGGTCTAGTCAGGGGTGGAGAAACAATTGTTTCATGAAGTTTGGATTTAGTCAAAGGGTTGCACTTGAGGACCTAGAAGGCCACATGTGGCCTCACAGCCACAGGTTCCCTACCCCTGATCTAGTGATGAAGGGCTTCAGATGTCAAACAGAGGATTTTATATTTGATTCTAGAGGTAATAGGAAGCCACTGCTAACCCTGTTCTGTCTTGAGTAATTTAATCTGAGTAGGCAAACAACAGGTGCTTCTCTTGTATCCAATGAAATTTGGTAAAAGCTAGAGGCAGACTTACCTCCCTATTGACCTCAGAAGGGTGATCAGAGCAATAAATATTAGTCAAGTAAATAGGCAGATCTAGAAACCCAAGACTTGATAAGAGGTTATTGGATGCAGATGGAAAGGAAAAGTACTTATTAAATGCATACTATGTGCCCAGCATTGTGCTAAACACTGGGATATAAATGGAAAACTGAGTCTTTGCTCTCAAAGAGCTAACAATAGAGTAAACAACACACAACAGGACATTTCAGCTGGAGGGTGGATATAAAAACACAAGTCTTTAGAGTACAGCAATAGGGCTGATGGCAAAGCCTAAGGATCTTTAGGTTGTACTTTGGGAAAGGGAGATCTTAGTGGGATCTTTGGGAGGGCAGAGTAGGGCAACTGGGGGCAAGTTTTGTTTTTGGGTTTTTTTTTGCAGCGTTTCCGGTACCAGTGGGACTCTGGCTGGAGTGATTTGGGGGTTGCATCTGAAGGAGTTGTATGTAAGTAAGGTGGATTTTAGGGTGCATAAAGTGAATTTTTATGATTATTTCTGAGTTCAATTTCCTATAATATAATAGCCATAACAATCTCCTGTTCCCAAGTACTAGGTATGAGCTCCCACAGTTATGGTTCAAAACATCTCCACCACGGCTTGTGCAGCATTATATGATGACAAATAATGTAAACATCCACTGTGGTTGCACAGTGACATACAGGGATGAGGTGATGCGAATTTGGAAGGCTGTTGCTAGCAATATACCTTCTTTGTCTGTTGGCCTATAGAACAGGTGGTCACTAGAGAGTGAATGGGGAACTCTTAGGGTTGACTGCACAAGAGCTGGCCCCCATTGAGGCTTGGGGGGAACCTTAGGGTTGACTGCACAAGCTGGAATGCTGTGCATGCCTTGATCGTCCCCCATTGAGGCTTGGGGGAAATCTGTGTTTGCCTCAGCTGGGCCCCTTTGAGACTTGAGGGGATTTAAAGGAAGCACAAGTTGTGCCTGTATCGATGGATGCCATCGAGAAGTAGGGGCAGTTCCCCCCCATCCCCATTCTCGCTGGCTCCTGCAAGAAGAGCGATTAGGGAATGCTGTAGGAGTTTGGGCTCCCATTATCCACATTACTCTTCTGAGAATAAAATAAAATTATTTTCCCTTTCTTAATGTCTTTCCTGTCTGACCAAATCAAGAATGAACCTGTGCTAGCAGTCCTCAAGTGTTCTATGTTTATCTGTCTTACAGGAGTGCAGGATCATTTCTTGTAGACTCTTGTCTTTTGGCTAGTAGTGTTCTTTGGGTCAGTGAGTCTCTGGTTAGGGCAGTAGTGGGAATATCTGGTGGGAGTGGATTTTAGAGTCCCCTCTGCCTGCTAGATAAATTTACAGTCCCAAATGACCTCTGATCTCTTACCCTGGGGCTCTTGTGGTCTCCAGTGATTGCCTCAGGGGTTCAGGGAATCTAGGACTTTATTTGATAGAGGGATATACTTCCTCAGAATAGTCTTAGTCAGAGTTACTTCAGGGCCTTATAGTTATAGGAGAGGGCAAAAAATGAAAAGAAATAGGATTATAGAGAACAAAAGTTCTCCCCACTCTCTTGCTTTATGAACTAAAGAAAGATCTTTTAAAACTCCTCTTACACTGTATTTAATGTTTGTAGTATCCAGAAAAGATCATCAGTCAGTAGACTTTGTGGTTCCATGCTTGCTAGTGCGTTGGTGACAAGGTTATTGGGCTGTCCAATGAAAAGATTTTCCCACGGTTTTGATTGTGGGAGGGTAGGATGAATGAAATCTTCAGTGAAGAAACTTGGGCTGTGGAGCCAAGAAGAGTGTTACATAGGAAACTTCATCCATAAGTATTTCTGACAAAAACTTAATCAACATTTCCTTGGCTATTAAAACTAGAGAACACATTTTGAAGAGGAAGAGATATTGTGTCAGGGTAAATAAAAGAAAGTACCAGTTTATACAGCACTTCCTGAATTTTTCCTCTTTAATCAGGGAGAAGACCTAAACATAGAATTTTCCTTTAATATATCTCTACCCTAATGCTACTGTAAATAGACTCTTACTCTTTCTTTGTACAAACTTAAAAGCCTATCTTCTTTGGAGGCTTGGATGAATTACCCACCTGTCAGCACCCTAACCCTGTCAAGATAAAACATGTACAAAACACAGAGTAAAACAGCAAATGTGATATGTTCCTGAAGCTAAAAACTGTATCTTGTTCTGGTTCCCCTGACCTCTCCACTCCCCACTTCTACTCAATATGGTAAATAAATTTATAAACAGTTAGCATAAAGTAATAATAGCAAGAAATAAGATTGCCAAGGAGAATCTAGAAGTCATATGCAGACTGTCTCTGGACCCCAATTAAAAAAAATTTAAAAAGAAAGAAATTTATTAGGTCATTCAGTAGAGGAGAGAGCTGGAAAGAAGGAATGACTCTCCTTCCCAAGTTCTGGAAGATTTACATTCTATAGAATTTTGACAAAGGTATCTGAACATGAGTCACACATAAATCATCTGACAAAGGTATCACACAAGAATCACACGTAAATCACATGATGAGAACCCAAAACACAAGCTTGGATGAACCCAAAATAAGATATGGGTGTGGGGACCAAAATCCAGAATGTTTTAGGGGGATCCAGGATCTGGGGGAACCCAAAATGCCTAACCATCTTTTCTGGCATTCCTGGAGACTTACTGAAGTCAGGCAACATTATAGGAGCAAACTCTGAGCATCTAAAATTAAGTTCAAACAATATTAATAAATGATAAGAAATGATCCATACGTATTTATAAATTCTCTGTGATTTTTCCTTGATATTTTCACAGTTAGAATTTGAATCTTTAAGTCTCCATTTGACTCTTTATCTTTTGTTTGTGATCCCAGGAACAATTGCTATTTTTATTGTTTTATGGTCCGCAAAGAATATTTAACTATTTCTGTCTTGTTACATTTGTTTTCAATATCTCTGTACAATTGTATGTGATCAATTTTTGTATTTTCTTTTCTTTTTTGTATTTTGTATTCTTGTGTATTTTGCAGTATCCCTTTTGTTTATCATTCTGTTAGACTTATCCAATACTGAGCGAGGAGTATTGAAGTCTTCTGGAACCACTGTGTTACTATGTCTCAGATAATGTTTTCTTTATGAATGTGGATGCTAAATCATTTGGAACATATATGGAACATTGCCCTGTTATGATTCCTTTCAGTATAATGTAATTTCCTTATTTATCCATATTTACTTCTTGAATGTTTTTGCTTTGAAAAATATCATGATTATAACTTTTGATTTTTAAGATTCACTTGATGTGTGTTAAATTTTTTCCATCTCATTTTATTTTGTATATGTCTGTTGTTTTATTTCTTGTAAGGAATAGATTGTAAAGTATGGCTTTCTTATTTTTTTTCTTTTTATTAGATTTTTTTTTATACATTCACACTTAAAGTTCTGAGAGTTATGTACACATTTCCCTCTATCTAGCTAATACTGGTTTTTTTTCCAAGTGATTGATTTTCCCCTCTCCTGCTTTAATCACAGTACTCTATTCATCCAAGCTTTATCTTAATCTTTTTATTCTTATTTTTTCATTTATTTAGTATTTTCTTTTCCCTCAATTACATGTAAAAGCAATTTTAAACATTCATTTTAAAAATTTTGAGTTCCAAATTCTCTCCCTCCCTTGCCTCCCCCTGACCTCATTGAAAAGGCAAATAATTTGATATGTTATACATGTGTAGTTATGCAAAATAAATTTCCATGTTACTCATTTGTAAAATTAAAACACACTCCCAAAAATACCTAAGAAAAATAAAGTAAAAAAGTGTGCTTCAATCTGTTTTCCAATTCCATCAGTTCTTTCTCTTTCTGGGAATGGATAGCATTTTTGATCAGAAGTCCTTCAAAGCTGTTTTGGAACATTGTATTGCTGAGAATAGCTAAATAATTCACAGTTAGTCACCTTACAGCATCGCTGCTACTGTGTACATTGTTCTCCTAGTTCTACTCATTTCACTTGGCATCAGCTCATATAAGTCCAAGTTTTTTGAGAGCATCCTAGTCATCATTTCTTATAGCACAACAGCCTCCTATCACCTTGTTTAGCCATTTCTCAAAAGATGGGTATCCCCTCCATTTCCAATTCTTTGCCAACAGAAAAGAGCTGCTATAAATACTTTTGTACATAGAGGTGTTTTTCCCTTTTTTAAAAATCTTTTTAGGAAAACAGTCCTAGTAGTAGTATTATTGGGTCAAACGATATGCACAGTTTTATAGCCCTGTGGCAAAATTCCAAATTGCTCTATGTAATGGTTTGACTCAGTTCCCAACTCCTCCAACAGTACAAGTATCTCATTTTCCCCCCATCCCCTCCAATATTATTTTCCTTTTCTGTTCCATTAGCTAATCTAATCAGTGTCAGGAAGCACCTCAGAATTATTTTAATTTGTAATTCTCTGAACAATAGTGATTTAAGGCATTTTTTTCATACAACTATAGGTAGCTTTGATTACTTCATCTGAAAATTGTCTATTCATATCAACCATGTATCAGTTGGGGAATGATTCTTGTTTTTATAAATTTGATGCAGTTTTCTATGTATTTGAGAAATAAGGCCTTTACCAGAGAAACTTGTTTCAAAATTTTTTTCACAGTTATGGCTGCTGACTCTATTTCTCTCCTTATTTCTTCCCTATTTATTTTAATCTCTCTCTCCTTTTATCCTGTCCATCCTCAAGTGTTTTTCTTCTAACTAATGCCTCCTCTAATTCTTCCTCCTTTCTATCAGCCCCACTCCTCCTTCTTTAATCCCCTTCCCCTCCTACTTTCCTGTAGGATACAATAGATTTCTATACCCACTTTAATGTGTGTACTATGCCCTCTTAAAGCCAATTTTTCTGAGTAAAATTCAAGAATTCCCCACAAAGTCCCCCATCTTCCCCTTCATTGTAAAAGCTTTCTTGGCTTTTTTATGTGAGATCATTTACCCTATTCTGCCTTTTCCTTTCCCTTTCTCCAAGGGCATTTCTCTTTCTCATCCCTTAATTTAATTTTTTAGTTATCATCCTATGTGCATATTATACACACACACACACATTCCTTTTAACTGCCCTAATGAGAAAGATTTTATGAGTTACAAGTATCATCTTCTTATGTAGGAAGATAATAACCTTATTCAATCCCTTATGATTCCCCTTTTCTGTTTACCTTTTAATGCTTCTCTTGAATCTTGTATTTGAAAGTCAAATTTTCTATTCAGTTCTGATCTTTTCATCAGGAATGCTTGAAAATCTTCTATTTCATCGAGTGTCCATTTTTCTCCCTGACTGATAATATTCAATTTTTCTGGGTAGGTGATTCTTAGTTGTAATCCTATCTCCTTTGCTTTCTGGAATATCATATTCCAAACCCACTGATTTTTTCCTGTAGAAATTTATAAATCTTGTATTGTACTGACTCCATCCATTTCTTTCTTGCTGTTTGCAATATTTTCTCCTTGACCTGGGAGCCTGGAATTTGGCTATAATATTCCTGGAAGATTTTATTTGGGGATCTTTTTCAGGAAGTGATTAGTGTATTCTTCAAATTTCTATTTTACTTTCTGATTCTAGAATATGAGGGCAATTTTCTTTGATAATTTCTTGAAAGGTAGGATGTAGGCTCTTTTTTGGATCGTATCTTTCAGTTTGGATTCTCCTCTTTTTCTTCTCTCCTTCAATTAGTAATGTTCATTAGGTTCTTTTTAACTCTCCTTCTGCTTTAATCTGAACTAGTAACCTTTTCAAAGTTAAATAATTTACCCTCAGTTTGGTAGCTGACCTCAATGTTCTTTTCATCTCCATTGAAGGCCTCTAACAATATTGCTAAAAATGTCAGGCTAAAAAGCATGGGAGTGAGGACACAACCTTTCTTCACTTTATTGGTTACTGGGAAAGTGTGAAAGCCTTGTTCATTATCTAGAATCCATGCAAATTTGCCATCATGAAACTGACATACTATATGAAATAACTTCTCCAGACACTCAGTAATTTTGTCATAATTTTCGACAAGGCCTCATGATTAACAGTATCCAAGGCCTTAGTTAGATTTATAAACATTGTGTACAGACTTCTGTTCTGCTCCTGGCGTTTCTCCAGGAGTTGCTTGGCAACAAACAGATACCTACCATTCTTTGGTCCTTTCTGAAACCACACTGCCCCTCAGGTTGGTGACCATCTTCCAGACACAGAATCCTCCTATTAGGGAGGATTCTGGCAAGAATCTTGCCAGCAATGATGAAGAAGGAGACCTCCCTGTGATTGTCACTGGATAAACTATTTCCTTTATTTTTATAGACAATGAAGGCTTCCTTGAACTTGCTCAGTGAAATAATCCAGAAAATTTCAGTCAGCTTTTTTATGAGCAATGGACCCACACACACACACACACACACACACACACACACACACTTTATAAATCCCAGCTGGGATAGAATCAGCACTAAGTGTTTTGACACACAACAGGAGCCAAATGGCATTCAAAAACTCTTCTTTAAATGAAAGTTTGGGTAAAGAGGGATTGATTTCAATCTGAGCTATTCAGTCCATGGCTTCAGTATTGTTTGATGCTGGTCTGTTGACAATACTATGGAAGTATTCAGCCCATCTCTTTAGGATCCTGTCCTCACTAATCAACGTGACTCCATCAGTACTGAGTAGTTGAGATACAGTATAGGTCTTTGACCCATAAATAGTCTTCAGAACATCGCAAAAGCACTTCAGATTGTTACTCTCAGTATAAAACTGAATTTCACCTACCTTCTTACTGAGACAAGCATCTTGAATTTCTCTAAACTTGACTTGTACTTTACTTCTGATGGTGTTAAATGCTGCCTTCTTAGAAACAGATGAACTATGCTGCTGCAAAACCTGTGGAGTTCTTGTTTTTCATTTAGCAGCTTCTGAATTTGCTCATAATTTGAATTAGTTACTTTATTTGTTTTCAGTTTTCTACAATCACTTCCATATATCTTACATTTTTTCTCCCTCCTTCCTCCTCTCTCCCTATCCCTCCCACCTCCCACCACCCCAAGACAATGTGCAATCTTATATAAGTCCTACATATATATTCTTATAAAATATTTTTTACATTAGTCATGATGCATAGAAGAATTAAAATGAATGGGAGAAACCATGAAAAACAAAGCAAAACATAACGCAAGAGAAAAATGATTTGCTTCATTCTGCAATCCAGTTCCATAGTTCTTTCTCTGGATGTGGAAGGCATTTTGCCTTGAGAGTCCATTGGGAATATTTTAGGTTCTTGCATTGCTGTGGAGGGCTAAGTCCACCAGAATAATTCCTTGCACACTGTGACTGATGCTGTGTACAAAGTTCTCCTGGTTCTGCTCCTTTCACTCAGCATCAGTTTATATAAGTCCTTCCAGGCCTCTCGGAAGTCTTCCTGTTCATCATTTCTTACACCACAATAGTATTCCATTACATTCATATACCACAACTTTTTCAGCCATTCCCCAATTAATGGACATCCTCTCAATTTCCAGTTCTTGGCCACCACAAAGAGATCTGCTATAAATATTTTTGTACATGTGGGATATTTTCCCATTTTTATTATCTCTTTGGGATACAGTCATAGAAGCGATATTGCTGGGTCAAAGGGTATGCACATTTTTTTTAGCCCTTTGGGCATAGTTCCAAATTGCTCTCCAGAATGGTTGGACCAGTTCACAGCTCCATCACCAACGAATTCATGTTTCAACTCTCCCATGTGTTCTCCAACATTTATCATCTTCCTTTTTCATCATGTTAGCCATTCTGATAGGTGTCATGTGGTACCTCAGAGTTGTTTTAATTTGTATCTCTCTGATCAGTAGTGATTTAGAGTATTTTTTCATATGACTATAGATAACTTTAATTTCTTTCTCTGCCTGTTCATATTCTTTGACCACTTATCAGTTGGGGAATGTCCCCACCATTTTTGTCAAAGAAGTTTTGATGTTTGTGAATGTTTTGGTCCAGATGAGTAAATGTGGCAATGTGCACCAGATCTCTGAAAGCTGCTCACACCTTTTCTGCTCCACTGTGGCCAGTCATATGTTGTCTCAGATTTCTACTCAAGTTACCATGAACTGTTTCTGCTGGAAATTGTGCCTTAGACTGTTAACATTAAGTCTTCTGGAAGTCTTCTTACCTTGGGGCTAAAACTTCTGTTGAATGTGAAAATTTTACTTGGAGAGGATAAATCTATGATCTATCTAACACTCTGTGCCATACATCACCTTTGTCACTCTTACATCCTATCTCTTCTTACAGTGACATAGTCTATTAAATGCCAATATTTGCTGCACAGGTGCATCCACCAAGTTTTATTGCATTTAGGTAATTGGGAGAGGCTGTTGGTGATGAGGTCAGGAGATGCACTGATCTTCAGTAGTAAGAAATCATTCTGTTGTTCTTTCCACGCCATTCCTCCCAAGTATCCCTTGTCAAGTCCAGTAGTCTGTGCTTACTCTTGCATTAAAGCCACCTAGAATTATAAATTGGTTTCTTTTGGCACATTGATGATGAGGGTCTCCAGGTCTTCATAAAATTTTTGTTTAATTTTCTTTAATTTCATCATGGTGGGACTATACACACTGATAATGGTGGCATGAAGTTTTCCTTCAAGTGATAGTCCCATTGTCATGACCCTGTCTTTCACTCCTTTTGGGAGGTATACACGTTCGTTGACCAGATTAGTTTTGATTGCACAACCTATGCCAGCTTCATGGTGCTCTTTCACTGTGGCCACTTTAGAAAAATTTGTATTTAGCTCTGATTTCAGAAAGTTGCCAGCCTTGTTTCACTATGGGCTTTTATTTGGATATAATATCTACTGAATTCTCTTGGAACAAGAGTTGTTCACCTTTCAGGTCTGGATTTTCTGTTGTTCTTAAGCATATGCACATTCCATGTACCAATGGTTAGTGAAATCATATTTGCTAAAGTTTTTGAACCTTTTTTTTCAATTCTGGATGAGATCTCTGCCTACAGTGGTAAGCAGACCAGGGTTGGATGAAGAAGACAAATTTTAGGGCACTGTTTCTAACCCCTTCCTTAATCTGAGTGGTGAGCCATGTAGTCACACAAAAAAGGCTTTTCAGATACCCAGGGAGTTGCTAAATCTCGCTGCTGCTTCAGTCCAGTGAGATGATGCCCCTATGACTTAGGTTGTATGCAGGATTATGACTACAGCTCCCAGTGTATCCACAGCCACTGCTTTGTCATTTGCCCATCACCACAAAACAAACTGGTAAAATGGTATGGGTGGTATCTTTTGCTTTGCCCATAAATTGGATTTAAGTGAAGCAGAGTTGAGCAAAGTCATTGGCTTCACTCTCTTCCAGTCATAAATCCAGTGGCAAGACAAAAGTCAAGATGGCTGGTAGTGGCTCACAATGCAGAGAATGACCATCAGACCTTTGATGTATAATCAAGCTCTAAGCACCTCACAGCACCTGCTTCAGCCACCTTTATGGCCATTAGAACAAATTGTTCACATACACCCATTCTGGCAGGGTCAGTCTTCCCATGCTTGGGCTCATGCTCTAATTACTGTGCCACCTAGCTGCCCTTTTGGTGCACTTCTGAAAGGAATTTCTGGGCTATGTTTCTGTCCTTGTGGTCTGTGCTTGTGCTTTCTTGGGGTTATTGAGTTTTGTGTTTTACCCAAATCTCAGAAACCACTTAGGTGGGGGCCTGGAACCTTTCCTGAGTCTTCTTCCATTTTCTCTCTCCTTAATTTGAGGAATCAATACTATATATGTATTATAAAAGGAATTTTGTAAGATCCCTTTTTTGTATCTTTACAATAAATTTATATAATGTTGGAATTAATTGTTCTTTGCCATTTGAGATAATTCACGTATAAACCCCTCTTTTCTTGAGTTTTTCTTGGGAGTTCTTTTAAGGCTTGCTCAACTTCTTTTTCTGAAATCAGATTATCTATTATCTAAGTCCTATTCTTTTTCTTTTAATCTCAGAATTTTACATTATTGTAAATATTTGTCCATCTCATTTAATTGATTAGTTTTATTGGTATATGATTAGACAAAATAGTTTTAAATAATATCCTTTTCTATCCTTTCATTGTGAATTCTTTTTCCATTTTTGGTGCTGATAATTTGGTTTTCTCTTTCTCTTAAAAATTAAATTAATTGTGTTTTATCTATTTTGTTTTTGTTCCCTCTCCACCTTTTTTGCCCCATAGCCTGTAGCATGATTTGGTTTCCTTAATTAATAGAGAGAAGAAGTGATTAGCTCCACATGAATTCCAGCTCACCCTTCCTAGTGTAATCAACTGTAATGTTCCTGCTCCAACTCTACAACCTATCACTTTTTCTTCACACTTACCAAAACCTATTCCTTGTAGTGTGTCAATAAAGAGGGTCACTGGCTTTACTGAGGTTGCCAGTCTGACCTTCTTTGTTAAGTTATATGTATCAATTTTAATATACTGATTTATCTCAGAGCTTTGCACTGCGGTTTACCTTTATTAATTTTATTTGCCATAACAGAGAAGTGACAGACTGAAAATCAGGAATGAGATTTTTTTCTGGACATGATCAATGTGGGTATTTGTTTTTCTTGGCTATGTACATTTATTATAAAAATTGTCTTTTTCTTTTTTTCAGGGAGGAGGGAAGTTAGAGGGAGAGAAAATAGAATTTTGTTAATTTTTTTTAAATTCAATTTTAAAGGAGTTGACTAGATCACTAAATTGTTCAAATTCATAAAACCATTATGTACCAGAGGCAGTTACCCTTTTCATATTAATATATTAGATCAAATTTACTTACTATGAGGATAAAGAGCCCCTTAATTACACAATGTAAGACAGAGCTAAAATAATGGCACAAGCAGAGTGATTATAAAGTCAGAGACTTTCCAAAAGAAGGAAGATATCACAGCATTATAGAAAAAGTGATCAATTTAGAGTCTGGCCAATTTCTAATACTATCTCTGCTATTTATTCCTTTTTCATTTTCCTATTCATTTTTTTTTTAAATCTGTGGGTTAGACTAGTCTTTTTTTTCCTGCTCTACATCTAAGATCCTGTAAATAATTGTGCACATGAAAAAAGGTGCAGGAGCTACTGGAGTGGGGTAAGGGAATCCATCAAGACGGAAAAAGAATATAGGAAAGGGAGGTTGCTAGCGTTAATTTAACCTTTGCTTCACAAATTTGCCTAAGGCTAGACTTGAGCATTACAAGATTACTCCTGGGTTCAACTTACTGTAGATAATTCTTGCTTAGAAATTGTATGCCAAGAGAATTAATTTGTTACTCTTTTCGTTGGACTTATCAATTGGCACATGGTGAATAGGGCTGTAATTGAGAGTCATCTAAGGCTCACAATGCTTCCTCTCAACATAACTATTTCCCATGGCATGCCTTATGATCTTCTAGCAATATGTGTTACTCCCACCCCAAGAAACTCCTCTTCCAGATCCCACCTTGTCTTCCTCTTTCAATCCCCACAAGGATAAGAGCCATAATCTGTATGGATTGGCTCACCCCCTCACAGAAAACCTTAGAGCTAGTCATAGCTCTGCTTTCTCTACCTGTTGCAGGGTTGCAGCAAAAAACTTATACATAGAATGAAATGAAACTATACTTTAGAAAACCATTTCTTATGCAATCTGAAAGAAGTTTATTGAAAATTTAACAGATCAAGAAGACAGAGAAGATCAAAGTAATGAAAAATTCATGAGAATGGTAAGATAAAGTGCTGACATTCCATAGATGTCCAAATGAATAACATCTAGTTCATTCAGCTTGATGTTAAGTTGTTCCAGCATATTAATCTTTCAGGCTGGCAGGCTCTTCTTACAGCAGACAGGTATTGTCAAAAGAACAGCAGTGTCGGAGATGGTGAGCAGATGCAGACTCAGTAAGTTTCAGCTGTTTAAGCCAATCAGTAGAGTCCAAATGACCAGTTTCTTCTGTAGCCATATGGTCCACAACCACAGTATCCATAGCCAAGGCCATAGCCGGCTGGTGAGTAGGTGCTGCCATAGCCACAGCCAACACTGTAACCCAAGGGGTAGCCATAACTGCCCCAGTAGCAACCTGGGTTGACAGCGCCAGGGAAAACGCTATACATTTTGTCAAGATTTGAAGGTTCAGCTAGGTGGCAAACTTGCTTGGATGTGATGAATTTCCTCAGTCCTAGAACTTCTTTATATATGCTCACCAAGAGGTGTGGCAAAAACGTAGGTCCTTTATTAACATTCTTCATAACAATCTGAATGAAAAGAGATCATTAACTTGTGCTTTTATGTCATAATTGTTAAGGAACTTTTCATGTGATTTACTACAGAAAATAAATCTCTTGAACACATTGTTTTCTCTCCCTGAAAATTGCTTACAGTATGTTCAAAGTACTTGGTCACAGAGACCCTCCATAATGAGTCCCTACAGAACCCCAAAGTACTTAGAGGTTGTTCTTACCTTCTAATTAAAAACTACTATTGCTCCTTGTCATTCCAAAGCAAGCAAAATCCTCTCTGAAGCCAAGGACTTATCCTCTCCTTAATTTTGAATTGTTTGAAAGAATCCTTATTTATTTAATGTGAGATTCTCAGTTCTTTAGCACCGTATTTCACACAACCAAAGCAACATGCAACTGTAATTTTTTTTTGTTTTTCTTTTTGCTCCATTTGTATGAAGTATGATGCTAAACAATTGAGAATCAGATTCCTACTGATGAACCCCTTAGGACGTTATCTCACATGTTTCAGATTAAAAAAGTGATTTATTCAAGCAGGACAGGTAAACTACTAACACATGTCCTTTGACAAAAATCTGATTCTTGATTGACTATATTATGTTGCAGAGACTTTGTAAATACAGAAGACAGGTTGGGGAAGTGAACAGGTGATAGTTTCTTTCACATAGTCTTTTGTTGGTAATGAATAGAAAGGTGAGAAACATTTGCCTTATCTAGACCCATGAAGACTTTTCTTTTCAGTTACTAATTTGCATGTATATACACGAAAGATGGAACATACCCTATTAGTTTTGCAGCAAAAATACATAGTGCTTAAACCTGTATAAGAGTGTAATTCATTCATTATGAATGTCCTCAAAGTGCTATTGTACCAGAAGTTCCATTAGTTTCTAATGGGGCACAAAAGCAGAATCATCCTAAAGTCTGCGATTGCTTATGCAGAGGAATTATTCACTTTTTTCTTTTGATAATATCTTGGAATAGATGACAACTCTGCAAACCCCAACGTATGATGCACAAGATGTCACTTCTATTTGAATTTTTCAATAATTTGCATATGACATTTCACTACTCTTGAGTAGTGATATGTGGTAAATTATCACTGATGCTAAATTAAGACTTATTTTCAAATTGATCTTGCCTAAATAAATGCTAATCTACTGCAGCATAAATTCTAGTGTCAACTCTGCTGCTAACTAGCAGAGTGTTGCCTTGGTTAAATCATTTAGCTTCCCTGGAATAATTTTTCTCATCTAAAAAATGAAGAATATACAATAGATTTCTAAGATCTCTTTCTTTTATAAAATTCAAAATTTCTATAATTCTTACTCTTACTTCCATTAATCAACTCATTCTTGTAATTCAAGTCTCTTGGTCAAAATTTAGTCAATTAAATGTAACTCTGGAAGTATTAGGTATTATTATTTGGGACACATTCATTCTTTCTGACATTGTATCCTCAGTTAGAATTTACTTAAAATAATTAGTTAGTGTTATCCTTTCTGACAAAATAAGAGAGAGGAAATATGGCACGGTAGATAGAAAGCTGATCTCAGAGCTGGGAATGGAATAAACATTTATATACTGCTTGCTAGGCGCTAGGCACTTAAAAATATATATTTCATTTGATTTCCCAATGACCCTATAAGGTAAATGCTATTATAACTACCAGTAAGTGACTTGTCCAATGTCACCCAGCCAGTAAGTGTTAGAATCAGGTATTCCTGATTTCAGGATCAATGTATTACTAGCTACTTCTGAAAGGAATTCAGAAGACCTGAGTTCAAGTCCTGCCTTCAACACATACTGAATGATCTTGGGCAAGTCACATTCCCTCAGTGTCTAGGAAACACTGTTAAGGTACAGAATTTAATTGCTAAGTTGTAGAGAAGGTATTGACTTGTGTTAGTAGAAGTTCCTCAGTGGCAGTTGCCTATATCAAGCCAACGAAAGAGAGGAAGAGGAAGAAACAATTCGCCAATCGCTGCAGTAAGATCTGGGTTTCATCTGATAAACACATCTTTTTGCACACCTTAGCTGAATCTCTAGGTACCCTGAGTTACGATGATTTACAGAGCCAAAAATAAATGACCACATCCTTCAGTCTTGACGTTTTTGTGGCTGAGCTACTTTTCAATTTCTCTGTGGTTGCTCCAGATAAACATGACTCTACCATTTGATGTGGAACATGTGAGGTATTCTTGTGAAACATTTGAACATTTTCGTTCTGTTCTGCTTTATTGTGAGCTTACTAGGTGCTATGTAAAGCACCTCAAATAAATAATTATCAGGTGTTTCACAATATCATTTATAGGAAGAAATATTTGCTTTAATGCACTGTATCATTGGTAAGTTATGAGAAGTGCTGACAACACTGAAGTGGTTTGGGAATCCACCCACTTTTGAATTCTGGTAGTCATATCCAACGGCAGAAGAACTAGAACCTTCTCCTTATGGTATCATGGAGTTGTCAGAGTAAAAAGGTAGAAGCATAAAAATAAAACAAAAAAGTAGAAGTGTAAAAATAAATTTACATGCATATTTCTGTACTTGAGCTCAAATACTCTGTATTTGAGAATATTACAGAAACACAGGAAGAAAAAAATAGAAACCATCTCAGCCACTAAGATGACATAATTAGGAACATGACACTCCATCCCATCTCTTCCTTGGTTTTTTCTTTTTTCTAAAAATTAAAGGCATATCCTGTGGGTAACTTTTTGAAATACACACACACACACACACACACACACACACACACACACACACGTTTCATTTTTGCCATGACCCATAGACCACGGCCCTTCTGGGACTCTGACCCCATGGGGTCTGATTCCAAGAGGGTCAGCTGCTACAGCAATTTTATCTTTCTCTGGTCTCTATCCAACTCTATCCTTCCCTTCCATTATAGCCCATGGCACTCTTTCCCTGTCTTTGTTGCCTTGTTCATTCCTCCCTCTCTCCCTTCCTACTGTTCTTTCTATTAGACTTCTTGGGCATCTTTCAATCACAGAAACCTGACTTTCCTTTGAAGACACTCTCCTTGTCTACCCTTTCCATTACTGGATTACCTTCTTTCATGACTTCTAACAGTGGAAAATGAAGGGACATAGGGATGTACTTCGTTCTTGAGTGAAGTCCTTTCTCCTACCACCTTTATAAAGTGATTTTTCTTTCTTTGAGACTGATACATCATACTATCTTGATCCTAGTTTTCATCTGCTGGCCCCCAAATCATTCCCTCCTTTCTCAAGGAATTTATATATTATTTATATATTTTATATATAATTTATACATATACATATGTGTATGTGAATAAGCAAATCCCTTATAGGGATGCTCATTCACTCTACCTTGTCGTCACCCACAAGGGTTCACTTTTACAATCCATAACCCTGAAATTCCATTATCTGATATAATTTTCTTTCCTTCAAGTTTTCTCTGTGACTTACCACTCTTAAATTAGATACAGCTACAATTTCCAATAGGATATCACTCCTTCTCTGGCTTCCCTTTACTCCCTCCGAGATACTACCCTTTTAGTTAACCATTTCAAATTTACACTGTTCTCTACTTTTGAATGTCCTGTAATCATTTCTGGACTCCGTTTCATTCCAGAGCCTAACTCTGAATTATTCCAATACTACTCTTTCTTTGGTCTGTGTAGAACATAGCTAGATGAAATCATATAACTATGCTGATTGGTTCCTCTATAAACTTGTATTATCCAGCCTCAACTGGGCTCTCACTATTGCATGTGGAACGTTTCCTCTCTGCAACTTCCAATTTTAATTCATTCTCACAAGTTGGATCCCTACAGGATAACTGATTACTACTCTCAAGGTTCCAAAGGAAATGCTATGGGACTAAATTTCAAACACCTGTAGCTTTCCATTAGCAATCAGATAGTAACCTCAATTAGTTTTTAGGAAGGTATTTACTAAGAGAGAATAACGAGTAGTAGTTTTAAAAGCATCCCCACTGCAAAAGGCTAGAGTCTAAATTTCTACAACATTGTATCCTAAATTTGAACCCACCGTTTCTGTGTGTGTGTGTGTGTGTGTGTGTGTGTGTGTGTGTGTGTGTGTGTGTGTGTGTGTGATGAGGAGGCTCAAACTTAGAATGCAATGTTAGTGAAGCATGTGAATTGATTTGCTATTTTTATATGCAGATTCAAGATGTGTGGATGTTTCTCTTGGCTCGTCATGTTTCCGGTGGGATGCAATATGCTTTTATCCACCAACCAAAATCCTATAATTTTTTTCTGATTAAGGATCTAATCACACTTTTAAAGGAAAATTATTTGACACCTTTATCTATTGATTCTGTTATTGATTAATCATTCCCACCTGATAAGGGCATCAATGGAATAGGTCTTTCTTATTCACACATTAAAAACCAATCATATCTATAGATTGAATGGTTGAATTGAGGCCTTTTCTGATAATATTAATTGAGATAGGGCTAGAAATCTCCTTGTTTTTGTCTCTGGTTCTAAGAGATTTGGGCAGTTTTCTTTCATGGTTTCTTGAAACATGCTATTTAGGCTCTTTTTTTGTGCATGACTTTTATGTAGTCTATGATTCCTAAGTTATCTCTTCTCAATCTATTTTTCAGGTCAGTTATTTTGCAGATGAGATAGTTCATATTTTCTTCTATTTGTTAGATGTCTGATTTTGTTTTATTATTTTTTGATATCTCATGAAGTCATTAGTTTCCATTTGTTCAATTTTTATTTCCAAGAAGTTATTTTCTTAAATAATTTTTTCTTTTTTTAAGCTGTTAACTATCTTTTCATACCTTGCTTCTATAGCTCACATTTTGTTTTTAAAACTTTTTTTGTTCTTTAAAAAAAACCAACTCTTTCATTAACTCTTTCAAGTAATGTCTATTGGGCTTGTGTCTAAATTGCATTTTTCTTGGTGGCTTTGTTTGTAGATGTTTTCAAATTATTCTCTTCTTCTGTGTTTATGTCTTGAGCTTCCTTTTCACCATAGTAGCTCTTTATGATGGGGCCTTTTTCAGTCTGCCTAGTCTTCTTGCCTACTTATTGACTTTGAACTGTATGTTAGTCCTGGACTCTATATGCTTTAGGAGACAGGAAAGATGTCTGGCCTAAGTTTATGTCATTCTACTGCTTTTGAAATTCAGTCCAAGGACTTGCAGATTTTCAGTACTCCCAAAGTAGTATGATCTGAGGAGAGATCTGTTCTTCTGGTCTGAGGTCTACAAGTTCATGACTCAAGTTTGGGTCTTTTATCTTGTTTGTGTTATGAATCAGTAGACTGCTACTGGACTCAGTCATTGTCAGCCTACTGGGACACTCTGTAGGTTCAAGTGACTAGACTGATTGCTTAATTTTTGTATGAGATTCCAGGTCTGGTTATTCCACTGCAGGCTTAAATGTTGAGCTAGAATTGAGTTGTCATTTAACCTGGGATCAGAGCCACACAGCTACTTTCCCAGAACTTGTATCTGTTAGAGCCCATGCTTGGCATGGTTCCTTTCCACCCATATCCATAATCTGGAACTGTATAATGAATCACAGAGCTGCCAGATGGCAACCATTCTTTCTCCTAGTGACAGTTCAGGGATACTTTTGGGATCTCCTTCTGTCCTGGTGCTTCCTTAATGGTGCTCTGTCTTGGACTTCATTCTATCCCCAGGTGCTGGAATGTTCTTTACTTCCACATGCTCCTAGTCAGACCACAGGTCTCTCTGTCTCCCAAAATTTCCATGGGCTGAAAATGTGACTTTTCCTTGGCTTTTCAGTCAGAATTTAGATGGGTACATTTTCTAGATTGGTATAGAGAAAAAATAGTAGTGAGCTAGGTTCTCAACTCTGCCTTTCACTCTGCCATCTTGATTCGATTAGTTGAGTCCTTTCCTTACAAATATTGCTCCCTTTAGTAATGGCTGGAATCAGAGGCAGTTTAAAAAAATAAACAAAAATAAAATCACCTTCTCTTCACTAGCCTTTCAAGCTGTCCTTTTGACTCTCTTTCCTTTTCAGTCAAACTCTTGAAAAATATCATCTATGCTCACTGCCTCTACTTTAAACTTCTTGCCATGAGTATACAGGTAAATAAGGGTGGGATGTGGGAATAAAGAAAAGGGGATCAGCATTTACATAAATTCTATTACATGCCATACACTGTACCAAGCGCTTTTTATAATTGTCATCTTACTACAACAATCTTGTAAGACAGGTACTGCTGTCATTCCCATTATACAGTTGACAAAAGTGAAGCAACAGAGATTAACAGACTAAGAGTAAACAATCAGTAAGTGTCTGAGATTGGATTTGCACTCAGGTCTCTCTAACTTCAACTCTAACCCTCTATCCGCTATACTACCAACAGCCTCTATCATCTTGCTTTAAAAAAGTACACAAGACACATTTCCAAATTTTAAGCTACATCCGCATTATAACTTTCTTAAATTTAGACAATCAGTAAAGCAATCAAACTCTTATGTGTAGTGTTTGCCTATTTTGGAGATATAAGTTCTCACCCTGAAAATTTGACAATTAGTTCTCATTTAATCTACATCCAGCATGTTCCTACTTTCCACTCATTTCTTATATCCTGTAATCCGGCTTCCCTTTCCACATTCATCAATGCTATCTTTAATCCTAAATACCTTTTCCCCATTTGTCTTTGCCTCTCCTGTGGTATTTGTCATTTTTGATCATAAGTTTTTATCAACTTCTCTTTATTCTCCCCCTGTAAGTTTTATAACATTGATTCAATATGTACCCTTGCCACTTGACATAGATTCTTTTCTTTCTGCTTTGCTGATTCATTGCCCGACTGCCTACATGAGAATGCACCCCTGGTTCTGTCCTTTTTTCATTCTCTCTACTTCCTTTATGATCTGTTCAACTCTCATGGGTCCAGCTATGATCTCTATGCAGATGACTTCCAAATCTACCTACCTCTCCCTCATCTCTATAAATTTCAATCTTGAATTTCCATCTGTCCATTAGACAGATGCATGTGTATGTCCCATGGACATTTCAAATAACATCCAATATAGAACTCATTAGTTTTACTCTTCCCTGCTCCTAAATCCCCATTCCCATTGAAGGCCACATAAATTTTCTAGTCCCTCAGATTTATAATCTAGAATTCATCCTCAACTGTTCACTCTCCCATATCTTATCATTTACCAAATCTTGTCAGATTTCCTGAATTCCTAAGCTTCCCCTTTTCTCTATTTTCACCACAACCATTCTTATTGCCTTTCACCTAGACCAAGGGTGGAGAACTTGCTGCCTGAACAAATATATCCTCTTATTAAGGGGATTTGTCCTGTGAAATTTGGACTTAGCCAAAAGGCCAGATCTAGAAGGTAACCTGTGGCCTCAAGGCTGCAGGTTCCCTACCCCAGATCTGAATTATTGTAATATAGCCTCCTAATTCATCTCCTGGTATCCAACCATTTTTTATTTATTTTTATTTTTTATTCATTTTTTTATAATATAAATTTATTTATTTAACTTTTTACATTCATTTTCACAAAATTTTGGATTCCAAAATTTTCTCCCCATTTGTCCCCTCCCCCCTCCCCAGTACACTGAGCATTCTAATTTCCCCTATCACCAATATGCCCTCTCTTCTATCATCCCTCCCTTCTCTTGTCCCCATCTTCTCTTTTGTCCTGTAGGGCCAGATAACTTTCTATTCCCCATTACCTGTATTTCTTATTTCCTAGTAGCAAGAACAATACTCCACAGTTGTTCCTAAAACTTTGAGTTCCAACTTCTCCCCATCCCTCCCTCCCCACCCATTCCCTTTGGGAAGGCAGGCAATTCAATATAGGCCATATCTGTGTAGTTTTTCAAATGACTTCCATAATTATCCAGTCATTTTTTAATGCTCCTTTCTCCACATAGCTACACGATAGATATTCTTGAAGTACAGGTCTAACCATGTCAGCTAAAGAAATCTAAGTGGTTTCCCCATTGCCCTTTAGGATAAAGGACAAATATCTCTCTCTTTGGAACTTAACACTGACTCCTGCCTAAATTTTCAAGCTCCTCACACATTTTCCAGTTCAGTCAGACTGACTTACTATAACACAATATTACACTTTTAGCCTTAGTTTCTTGGAATTGGCTATGTCCCATGCTTGTAATGTGCTGCCTCCTCATCCCTACCTCTTGGAAACTCCACTTTCTTTCCAAGCTCAGCTCAAGGATAACCTTTTTCCAGAATAATTTTTTCTCAATTCTCCTAGTGGTTCATGCTTCTCTAGTATTGTGTATTTGTTTCCCATAGATACTGTATTATGTATTTTAAAACATGCTCTAGTCCTCTAATGGAAAGTAAGTTCATTGAGAATAATTTTTTTCTCTGTGTAGTTGGTACCTAGAACACTGCTTGGCATATAGCAATGGTCTGTTGATTGATTGATTTATGCTCCTTCTGATTTCGCTTCCCTCAAATTATATTCCATGGAGGAGCAGCTAAGTGGTACAGTGGATATAGCATCGGACTTAGAGTCAGGATGACCTGAGTTCAAATCTGGTCTCAGACACTTATAAGCCATGTGATCCTGGGGAAGTCACATAACACTAATTTCCTTCCCCCCTACTCCAATCCATGGAAATCTTAAAAACAAAAACTCCTGTCTAGGCTTCCTCAGATTTGTGCAATATAGCCCCCAAGCACTCAGACATGCAATGTATCAAATGCTTATTGAGTAATAGACATTTATTTTACCATATAGAAATTGAATAAGATATAAAGGACATCTGTCAACAGATATAGAAATCAACTATTATATTCTTTCTGAGTGATACACTTTGGAGGCTTCTGAATAAGTAACCTCTTTTTATCAGTCCGAGAAATTTGCAGCATTATCAGCAAAGGTTAGCAAGAAATCATATACTACTTTATATACTCTGCATAAGATTTACATGTGCAATCATATTAGTCATTTGGAAGAAAATTTGAACAAAAAAAAGAAAAAAGAAAGTGAAAAATAGTATGTTTTGGTCTGTATTGAGACATCATCAGTTTTCTCCCTGGAGGCAGATAGCATGTTTCATCACAAGTCCTTTGGGATTATCTGGGATCATTCCATTGCTGAGAAGGGCTAAGTCATTCACAACTGTTCATCATACAATATTGTTATTATTGTGTACCATGTGCTACAGGTTCTACTCATTTCCCTTTGCATCATCTGTTCATGTAAGTCTTTCCAAGTTTGTCTGAAACCATTCTGCTCATCACGGTAATATATCACAATAATATTCCATGATATCTATGTACCATGTCTTGTTCAACCACTCCCCAATGGATAGACATCCCCTTAATTTCCAGTTCTTAGCCACCACAAAAAAAAGCTGCTATAAATATTCTTGTACAAGTAGGTTCTTTTTTTTTTTATGTTTTTGGGATACAGATCTGGTAGTGGTATTGCTGAATCAAAGGGTATGTACATTTGATTGCTCTTTGGTTGCATTGGTTTTGCATGTGCAAAACACTTTAAATTTAAAAGGCTTAACAAGCCCTCACACCAGAGGTGCTAGTTACCCCTGAATACCCCCCACACCCCTGGTATTCTAGATGTACTATTCTAGTACTCAGTCAAGTAGCATTTATTATAAATACCTACTATGTGCTAAGTATTGGGAAGAAATACAAAGAAAACCAAAGGACAGTCCTTGTTGTCAAGGAATTCACAGTCCAAAGTGGGAGAAATGTACAGATAGCTATATTTAAGGAGGTTCAAGAGTCAACAAAAGGTGAACAATGAGATGACACTTCCCTTTACCCAGGGCATTAACTCCCAGAATATGGTCATAGTTCTCCATGAAAGTTAATAAATTTGACTGGTAAATTAGAATAAATAAAGAGTACACCATGATATAGACAGTCAAGGCAGACAAAGTTGGTATTTCAAATGCAGTAGTTTTATTAGTAAGCTAGATCCCCAACACCCTTCTTACTCCCAACTTGAAATACATCCAGGCAGAAATAGAGAAAGAAAATCACAGAGAAAACTTGAAGCAAAATATTTGTTTCATTGTTAACATTCAGGAAAAATGAGAGTCATCATATGATTTTAAGGGAGGTTTAGTTCACGTGAAGAAACTCAGGTCTCAAGTGCTGAATTCTCAGGAGCATCATCAAAGTGCTAAGTCATTGCTGATAATCTGGCAAAGTGTTAGTGAGTAGTAGTTGAAAACTGATCCTTCCAACGCTTCCTGGAACCTCTTCCTGGTCTACAGAGTATGCAGTTGATATTAAAATTGTTCATTCTGTCGGCTGTCTTCATGTCTTCAATAGGTGCTGTAGCCATATCCAGAGCCAGAGCCCCATGGCCGATAGAAGCTGCCTCCATAACCACAGCCTAGGTTGCTGTAGTTGCTACCCCCAAAGCTATAACCTAGGGAACTGTAGCCATTGCATCCTTGTCCATAGTTCAGGGGAGATCCCAGTGGCACAACGCAGTTCAGGGGAGTGGCTCTGAAGCTTCTGTGCCAGTTGGTACCATAGCAAGGATACCCTGGGAAATAGTTCCCACAGCAGAAGAATCGGGTCATGATAGCAGACTGAAGACTTGACTAGACTGCTAGGAGCAAGTTACTGAAGTTTGAATTTCTTCTTCTTCATGGAGCTTTTATATATTTGACTTGGGCATGTGACACACCTCTCTTGATTTTTTTAAATGCTAATTTGCATAAAGATTCCCATTATTTTCATTCATAATGACATATAGAGAGGTTTTTAAACTCATTGTAAAAGACTAAGGTAGCTTTG
>CM053771.1:346366821-346400101 GCA_028658325.1 Potorous gilbertii | reverse complement strand
AAACATCTTTTGTTCATTGATAAATGTAGTATTAGAGAATGTGGTTCAGTAGAAAGACCACTGGATTTTCTCTTGACCCTTTCGGGCTATATGATCTTAGGAACATCATTAACTTTTCTGAGTTTCAGTAGTTTCATATATAAAATAAAAGTAAAAACTAAAAGGCAGAGAGATGGTATAATGGATAGAGCACTGGTCTTGGAGTCAGGAATATCTGAGTTCAGATCTAGACTCTGACATTTACTAACTATGAGAGAACTGGGCAAGCCATTTAACCCATATTTGCCTCAGCTTGTCATCTGTAAAATGGGAGGACATTGGAGAATGAAATCGGAAACCATTCCAGTATCTTTGCTGAGAAAACCTCATTGACAAAAGTCCATGAGATTGAGCACTGGCAGACATGACTGAACAACAATATTGATATAGAATATTAATGTTTTCAAAGTGTTTTAGATTATGGTATCAAATTCAAAATGGAAATGGAGGCCACTAAATCACATGTAAGGTTCCTTCCAGACAGCATATTGACTTAGAAAGCCACAATTAACATATCTGTGTTATACTGTATTTTTGTTTATTTTGTTAAATATTTCCCGATGGCATTTTTATCTGATTAGGGTTTTACTAGGGAGTACTGCAGGAACACTGTGCCTGCTGGCCCCCTGCTAGACCCCTCTGCTTCAGATCATTAGATTCTCACAATAATACTTTGATATAGGGGCTATTATTTTTATTGTTCTCATTTTATTGATAAGGAAACTGAGTCCAAGAAAGCAAAGTGGCACCTTAGGGTGCCACAGCTTGTATGTGTGGTAAGATTCAAACTCAGGTTTTCTGGACTCTAAATCTAAAGCTGTAACCACGATACCATGATGCTATATGCACTGTTTACTTTACAGGGTTGTTGTGAGGAAAGTATTTACAAAGCACTATGTAAATATGAATTATTCATGTTTTTAGAGTAGTATATATCTTTTGTATGTGGCTTTGGGTTTTGTTTGATAACGCAAACAATCAGTAGACATGGATATTGCCATTTAGATGGCAGCATCAGATGAGGCTGTAATTGTCTCAAATCATGGGATAGCTCCAGTTAAGCTACAATTCTTGTATTTATGGGCATCCATCTAGTTAATAGCACACTGTTTGAACTATCTTACCCCACCTTTTTTCACCAAATCTCTTTAAACATTCTGAAGCCTTGTTAGAGAATGGTTACGCTGTTGAAACTTGAAGGAACTCAGATATCAAAGTATTATGCTTGGTGGTTAATAATTCCTGGGAAAGCAAGCTTGAATGTTTTAATCAATTATGTCTAAGAATGTACCAACACTCTTCTCTCCTTTTCTTTTATGACTCCTGTGACCATTGCTTGTCATTGTGATGAAAATAAATCTGAAGGACCAGTTTTTTTTTCAATGTAGCTAGTGCTATAAATTTAAAATCTTTTTTAAAACGAATTTTCTTCCTGATACAACTTAGAAAATTTTACATTGACTTTTTGTTGAATTTGACAAACATTAACACTTATTCATACAAAGAACAAAAGATGATTATATATGATTCCATGGACCTTTATCACGTAAAAGTCTTTTTTCAAAGTCTATTTTAAATTTAACATGATAGCTTCAACACTGCCGATCTGAACATCCTTCAACTTTCCTGTTTGTTTTAAAAATATTTCATTGGCAATATTTTCTTTCTTCTTTTTCTTTTGCCATTACTATCACTACCCTCTCCCATTGCCCTCCAGATTGGAGAGTGGAGAGAGTGTTGCCTGCCTCCCGCACCTTGTGACAAATTATAGTCAAACAAAACAAATTCACACATTGACTGTATCTTAGATCTCAGCCTCCGCTCTGCCTCTCTGCCAAGAAGATAGAATTATGATTCATCATCAGTCTTCTGTATTTAACCAATCAACAAGCATTTATTGTTAAAGTCATTCCAAAAATGCACCAAATAGCATATGTATAGTTAAGTATTTAGCTTGATTATCCCTGTGGGTCAGAGAAAAGGTCCAAAATATGTTGTGGTTATGAGAGACCATTGTCCCACCTGCCTGGAAGAGGCAGGGACCATCTGAGCTCTGAGATTGTGGAAGATGGAAAATTCAGAGTCTTACAGCCCTGGGAGTTTTTGACTGTGGCAACTGAAGAATGAAGATGACAGTTCAGGATATAATACTGGCAACCACATCAGATAGTCACAAAAGAGAGTGAAGAGGTCCCTGCAGCTGTTGTACAATGCAGATTCTGGGACTTGACACTGCTATTTGCGGTTCTTCCTATGAGAATTGCAATAGGTTTAACTCCATGATATGCTTCCTCCACATCTACAGCTTAAAGCATTTTCTATGTGATTTTCTCTGTTTAAACTGTTACTGTTTAATTTTTTCCTTGAAAAAAAGTGTAGTGTATTGTAACTGTTTTGTGATGCACAGTGCATCACACTTGTGATGCACAATGTATAATTAATTGATGTATTAATTTCATTAATTAGTATAATTAATTTTCTTTTGGATGACAACTTTTTATTCTTTGTCTGGAGAGAGGAAGAGTTACATGTTTGGGGTATCCGAGCTCAGGGCCCCAAGGCCTTAAGATATTTGGAAGATCTTTTACAATTTTCTCCTAGTTTATACTTGCCAAACAGGTATTCCCCAGCTCTGTTTTCAGGCAATCCCAGTCTCTTTAAGTTAGTGATGTGACCTCCAAGCATCATTCATGTTAATAACTACTTAATATATTTTAATTTCATTGAGTGTGTGTGGGAGGGCAGGGTTGGGGATTACAATGGAAATGAAGAGGTTAACCCTTGTCTAAAATAACCAGGATTTCATCCCAGTTGGAGAAGTTTGGGTTGAAAATAAGGGCAAATTTTTTAGTGATTACTTACTAGTAGTTACTACTTATAAGGATAGGGATGAGACCCGTGACTTCATTTCATAAGGGACTCCTGGATGAGCAAACCCCTGCCGATGTAGGCAGGCATCTTCTCTACATCTTTTTTTTTTAAGAATTGTCCAGAGCAGGAAGAAATTCAGGGACTTGCCCAGGGTCACATAACCAATTTGCATCAGCAGTAATACTTGAGCTATGTTCTTCCTAACTCCTTCTCCAGCTCTTCGTCCTCTATACAATGCTTCCTTTCATAATAAACTTTTTATAAGCTCTGAAACATAGCTGAGAGAGATGTTCTTCCCTGTTTTCATGGGTGAATTATGACCATTGCTCTAGGCTAAAAATGATTCAGTCTTGAACAGTTTCAGATATAGCTTAGAACATAGGCAACATCAGGGAAGCCTCAACTTCTAATGAAGAGGAAGTGAAGTAGGAGCAAAGACCAATAGAAGGTCATGCATCTGGCCTGACCCATTAGAACAAAACTATGGCCTGGGAAATACTTGCCAAACCCACATTCCTACAGTGGGAAAGCCTGTTCTATATAAACCTAGTCTCACAGTGACACCTGCTGGTTACATATGGGAATTATATCTAGGTTAACCACACACACAAATAATTAATGTATTTACATGACAATTGCTTAATAAGAATTTTAAGTAGTGTGTGTGTATACATATACATATAGATGGTAAGATCCAATTTAAAGGACGCTGCATATGATAAGGCATAAACTATATTATATTACACATTATAAATATATATATATATATACTATGGTTGATTTTTAAAATAACATGCTGAGAAATAAAAAAAATACACACATGCACATATTTCTAAATATATTTCTGAGCATTACATAGCACTGTTACAAAAATTAGCTACATGGTATAATACAAAATGCTCAAAATAAAATGAAGAAAAGATGAAATATTAAATCCATCTTCTACTGATATAATAATATATAATGAAGGAGAATTTAAGGAAAGGATTCAGACTTAAATGGAAAGGAAATCATATTAATAATTTTATTAATTATATTAATAAGCTTCAAAATGAGTAAGTCAAAGAAAAATCATAAAATCAAGCAAAATTCTATCAAAGAAAATAACAAAAATTACATAAAATAGCAAAATTTTGAAGATGCATCCAAGTTAATCCTTTGGGAAAATTGTTTACCCCTAAAAACTTACACAAACAAGTCATCAAAACTTTTTTAAAAATTGGAAAGGAGAAATCACTGTTAATGGAGGGCAAATAAAGCAGATTGTCAAAGCAGTATTATGCTAAATTATATACTAATCCCCCCCAAATAAATTACTAGGATTTCAACAAAAATACAAAGTACTAAATCAAATCATCCAAGCAGAATATGCTGAGAAGATTGCTTCCCTGAGAAACAGGATATATGAAAGTAGCATCTTGGAAAGATTGTGGAGCATGCATACACATTCTGTAACTAGTTTCATTTGACTTATCACATGGTAAGGAGAATTTTTTTAATTTGTAGTCATAACTATTGAATTTGACAGTTTCCCTTTTCTTGGTCCATATAAACAAGCTGATACAATTAGTTTTATTCCTACAGGTTTTGTCCCCCTTTCTTTGATCTCTTTGGGGTATGAACTTAGTAAGAGTTTCTTTAGATTAAAAATTAAGCATGTTTTACTTAAAGCCATTGATTTTCTTTACAAATTATGAAAATAATTTGTGTAGTACTGGTATTATTTTTTCTTTAAAAATTTAAATGAGGAAATCTGCCAAGTCCAGGAATTTTTCCCCCTTTAAAAGTTTCTTTACAGTTAATTCTAATATCATTTTCCAAGAATTGGTTATTTAAGTTCTATTTGGTCTTTTGTTAGTCTGGATATCTAATATTTTTGAAGACCTTCCTCCATTTCTTTTGTATTTTCAGTTGTGCTGACATATATGCTAACAGAACTCTCTAGGTGCCACTTACCTTTTAAATTCTTCTGGTTTTGTCATGATTTCATCTTGAACTTTTGCTGTTTTTGTTGTTTATATAATTTTCAGCCTTCATCTTTTAAATCAGATTGAACTAAGCATTTATCAAATTTATTAATTATTGCAAATAATTAGCTTTTGGTTTTACTTGTCATTTCTATGGTGTTTTTTATTCCTATTTAATCTCTGCCTCCTCTAATTTTCTATCTCTTCTTTTGTGCTTATTTTAGATTTGTTTACTTAGAGGTGTTCTAACTTTAAAAGATGCACATTTAGTTAATTAATTCTCTCCTTTTTGTTAATGCATGTTTGTAAGGATATGATTTTTCCCCTGGATATTGCTTTAGCTACATACCAGAAAATTTGGCATGTTGTTTCATCATTATCATTTTCTTTCACACAACTATTCATTGATTCTCTGAATCATTCCTTGACTCATTCGTTATTGTTTTCCCTTGGGTCTATGTCTTTTTCTTGTTCTCCCTGAATAATTACTATATTAATTACAGTATAATCTATAAAGGATGAATTTACTATTTCTGTATTTGTTTGTAATATCTATGTTGCAATACATGGTCAATTTTTGTAAAAACTCTGTGTGGTGCTAAGATATATATTTTTTATATTTTTAACAGTCTCATTTAGAAGATGCCATACATCTTTTCACTCTAGTTTTTTTCCAGTCTACATTTTCCCTTTTATCTTTCTGCTAGACTTAGCCAAAACTAGAGATAAGGATATTGGAATTGCTTATGTGTTCTTGTTGTAGTTCTGGTAATGTTTCCTTTATAAATTTATAAATTTTCCTTTATAAATAATGTTTCCTTTATAAATTTCCTTTATAAATTATAGGCACTTTGAGCCTATAAATTTAATACTGATATTGGTTTCTTATAGTATATTGTGTTTTCTTTGATAGCATGATTGCAATTCCTGCTTTTTTTTGGCTTAACTTGCTGCATAGTAATTTTAAGCCCCTAATTTTTATTATATGTTTACATATTACATATATATGTATTATATATATATATATATATATATGTATACACTGTGTTTCTGATATGCAACAAATTGTGGGGTTTTATTTTTATGCATTGTGATTTTTCATTTTATTGGCATGTTTAATCCATTCACGTTTAAAGATATGAGACAGGTTTGTATTTTCCTTTGTCTGTAATATTTTTTCTAAGTTATGATTCTTTCCCTCTTGCTCATACTATGTCTCCAGTTATTTTTGCTTAACATTTTAGGGTAGATCTTTTCTCACTATTTTCTCCTTACTTTCAAGTGTCTCCCCCTTGTTTGTTACCCTTCTACTCTGTTTTGGAATGTTGAATATTAGCTGTTTTTGTTTAATTTTACTTAGTTATTTAATTCTTCCCCTCTACCCCTATCATGGAGCAGTCAACTAGAATCTCACTTCCTTTCATCCTCTTCACTTATTTTTTTCAATTGTTATTAAAATTTCATTTTCTATACCTTTTTCTAAAATGGATTTTTCCCCTCACTCTATTCATTATTTATTTTCCCATTCTATCTATTCTTTCAATTGATTCATGACCCTTATGCTTACTTAGTCTTTTATTTTTCATTTAGTCCAACTTTATTTTCTAAGTTTTCTTTTCACATCATGTCTTCAAGATAATATTTTTTGGCATGGAGATCCTATTTTCTTCCAATATTATTTGCTTTTTACTTCTTCCATGTTAACTTTCATGATCATATATTTGTATTCTTCATCAGTTTCCGGGTTGCAACTATGGATTCAAATTTTTCTATTTTGGAAATCCTTTCTGGTTTTGAAAGCCATAAATACTACTTTCACAGGTTAGGTATTCAAGGCATAGTAGTCAATGAATATAGCAGTCTACTATTTGATAAACCTAAGGACCCCAGCTTCTGGGATAAGAACACTGTTTAACAAAAACTACTGAGAAAACTGGATTATACTGTGGCAGAAACTGGGTATGGACCAATGCCTAACACCATACACAAGAATAAAGTCCAAATAGATAAATGATCTACGTATAAAGGTTGGTACTATAAGCAAATTAGGGGAATAAGAGATAGGGTATTTGTCAGATTTGTGGAGAATGGAGAAATTTATGGCCAAACAAGAGGTAGAGAATATTATGAAGTACAAAATGGATAATTTTGCTTACTAAATTGAAAAGTTTTTTTGTACAGACAAACCCAATGCAACCACAATTAGAAGGGAAGCAGAAAACTGGGAAAGAATTTTTGCAACTAGTGTCTGTGATAAAAGCTTCATTTCTAAAATTTATAGAGAATTGAGTCAAATTTGCAAGAATGCAAATCATTCCTCAATTGATAAATGGTCAAAGGATATAAGCAGGTAGTTTTCAAAGGAAGAAATTTTTAAAAATTGAAATAGTTATATGGAAAATAGTTACAAATCACTATTGATTAGAGAAATGTAGATAAAACAACTCTGAGGTATCACATCACACTTATAAAATTGGCTAGTATGACAAAACAGGAAGATGATAAATGTTGGAGAAGATGTGGGAGAGTTGGAACACATTCATTGTTGATAGAGCTGTGAGCTGATCCAGCCATTCTGGAGAGCAATTTGGAACTATGCCCAAAGGGCTACAAAAACATGCATGGCCTTTGATCCAGAAATAATGATGTATCTCAAAAGAGATCATAAAAATGTGAAAAGGTCCCACATGCACAAAAATACTTATAGCAACTCTTTTTGTGGTGGCCAAGAACTGGAAATTGAGGGAATGCCCAGCAATTGGGGAATGACTGAACAAGCTGTGGTATATGAAGGTAATGGAATACTATCGTGCTATAAGAAATGATGAACAGTCAGACTTCAGAAAAACCTGGAAAGACTTATATGAACTGATGCTGACTGAAATGAGCAGAACCTGGAAAACCCTATACACAATAATAGCCACACTGTGTGAGGACTGTTTCTGACAGACTTAGCCTTTCACAGCAATGCAAGGACCTAAACATTCCCAAAGGACTCTTGAGGCAAATGCCATTCACATCCAGAGCAAGAACTATGAAATCGGAATTCAGAATGAAGCAGACTCTTTTCTCTTACGTTACATTTTGTTTCGGTTTTTTTCTCATGGTTTCTCCCATTAGTTTTAATTTTTCTGTGCAGCATAATTAATGTGAAAATGTGTTTAATAAGAAGGTATGCGTAGAACCCATGTAAGATTGCATACTATCTCAGAAAGGGAAGGTAGTGGGAGGAGAAAATTTAAAACTTATGGAAGTGGTTGTTGAAAACTGAAAACAAATTTAATTAAGCAAATTAATTAAATTTGAAAAATAAATTTAACAAGGTAGTAGCAAAAAAAATAAACAAAAAATCCTACTTTCACAATTCTTATTTATGTTCTAAGCATTCAGGAACATCTTGCTGTGGTCCCATTACATTTTTTTAAATCTATAGGATCCTATGCCTCACCAGTTCATTTTCCTTTGTTTTATAATACTTATTCAAAGATGCCTAAACTCTTTTACTAGATTTGGAGCCCATTTTCCCTTCCATCATTTTCACTTTTTGTTCATCTGTTTATATTCAAGTCCCTTTATTGAGATCTTCAGTAATTTCAACATTTTGCCCCTTTATTTTCCTCTCTTGCTCACTTTCTCTCTCTTTTGATAATACTTTAACTGGGGATGGCAGCACCCAAGTTGTTTTTGGCTCCCATCTTACTGGGAAATTCATGTTTCACTAGCCTAGATCTCTGCTTCTAAGTTACTTCTTTTTTTAATTTCTTTTTTTAAATTCTAATTTATTTATTTTTAGGTTTTAGTATTCATTGACACAAAATAAGTTCCAAATTTTCTCCCCACCTCTCCCCTCTGCCCACCCCAAGACAGGATGAAGTCTTATTACTCCTTCCCCCAAGCTGCCCTCCCTTCTATCACAATCTCCTTTCTCTTATCCCCATTCCCTTAATTTTCTTAGAGGACAAGAAAGATTTCTATACCCCATTACCTGTATATCTTATTTCCTAGTTGCATGTAAAATAATTTTTAACATTCATTTTTAAAACTTTGATTTGAAACTTCTCTCCCTTCCTCCCTCCCAACCCATCCCCACTGTGAAGCCAAGCAATTTGATACATGTCATATATGTGCAGTTATGCAAGACTTCCATAAAAGTCATGTTGTAGAAAACTAACAATATTTCCCTTCATCCTATCCTGACCCACATTTATTCTATTCTCTCTTTTGACCCTATCCCTCTTCAAAAGTAGTTACTTCTAATTATACCCTCCTCCCATTTGCCCTCCCTTCTATTATTCCCCGATTCCTCACTTATCCCTATTCTCCCCTACTTCCTTGTAGTGTAAGATAGTTTCATAGCAAATTGAGTATGCAAGTTATTCCCTACTTAAGTCAAATGTGATGAGAGTAAGGTTCACTTTTTCCCTCTCACTTCCCTCCTTTGTCCCCTCCATTGAAAAAGCTTTTTCTTGCCTCTTTTATGAGAGATTATTTGCCCCATTTCATTTTTTCCTTTCTCCTCCCAATATCTTCCTCTCTCACCCCTTAGTTTTATTTTTTTAGATATCATCCCTTCCTATTCAACTCACCTGTGTGTGTGTGTGTGTGTGTGTGTGTGTGTGTGTGTGTGTGTGTGTGTGTAATCCCTCCACCTACCCAAATACTGAGAAAAGTTTCAAGAGTTACAAATATTATTTTTCCAGGTAGGAATATAAACAGTTCAACTTTAGTAAGTCAGTTGTTTTTCCAGTGAGATATTTCACATTGTCTTCTATTCTTTCATTCTTTTGATTTTGCTTTGTAATTTCTTGGTTTCTCCTAAAGTCATCAGCTTCCATCAGGTCCTTTCTAATTTTTAAAGAACTATTTTCTTCAGTGAGAAGAAACTTTAAACTTCCTTTCCCATTTGGCTAATTCTGCTTTTTAAAACATTTCTTCTCCTCATTGGCTTTTTGGACCTCCTTTGCCAATTCAGCTGGCCTATTTTTAAAGGTATTATTTTCTTCAGAACTTTTTTGAATCTCCTTTAGCAAGTTGTTGACTCACTTTTCATGATTTTCTTGCATCACTCTTATTTCTCTTCCCAATTTTTCCTCTACTTCTCTTACTTGATTTTCAAAATCCTATTTCAGCTCTTCCATGGCATGAGACCATTGCTTATTTATTTTGAAGGTTTTGGATGCAGAAACCTTGACTTTCATGTCTTCCTCTGATGGTATGCATTGCTTTTCCTCACCTGAAAGGATGGAAGAAAATACCTATTCACCAAGCAAGCAGCCTTCTATAGTCTTATTTTTTTCCCTTGTTTGGGGCATTTTCCCAAGCAGTTATTTGACTTTTGAGTACTTTTTTAAGAGGAGAGTATACTCTGGGGGACCTGTAAGTTCTCAGTTCCTCTAAGGTGGCACAATCAAGGTGGAGGAGTTTACTCCTCTCCTGTCCTGCACTCTCTTCTGGGAGGAACCATAAGAACTCTTCTGCCCAGGAGAGCCTCCACTAGCTCCACCATGCCAGAGCTCCTCCTCACCCTAGGGCCACCACTCAGAGCTGAGACCCAGATCAGTCACTCAATTCCCCCAAGGTCTTTAAACCAAGGGTTCCAAAAATGGACACTGCTGCTCCAGTGGCTGCTGCTGGCTGATCCAGATGGTGTTCCCTTCTCACCCAGGTAAAAGAACTTTCTCATTGACTTTTGAAACTGTCTTTGGCATTTATGGGTTGAGCAATTTGGAAACTGGTGCTACTGGTGGCACCCTAAAGCCTACCTGGGTCCTGTCCCTGCTGCTGTGCAATCCACACTGGCTATACTCCACTCCAAGTCCAGTGAAATAGACCTCTCTAAGTAACTTCTAATGGAACAGAAATAAACCTAGATGGATGCTGAACTCTTTCCCCTAGATTTGATGGAGTACTGCCTACCATCTTCCACCCCTAACACACATACATACACACACACACACACACACACACACACACACACACACACCTCCTATCCCAATCCCTTTTGTCCTGGGTTCTCTGACCAGGTTGTTTTGTTACAGAGGGAACCACTGCTTCTTGCTGCTATGAGTCTACATGCTCTTGCAGAGTCTGAGCAAATTCTTATGAGCTATATGCCCAAAATGCTGGAAGCTGAAAGTGAAGAGATGTAGGGTTGAATTCTGTTGCAAGTATTTGAGTTGGCTTGTCCTGCTTTTTAAGCATAGTGGCTGGTAAGGAAGTGACTATTGAGTGAAAGAACTGGAATTAGGGGTTAGAGTTCTTTAGTGGTAATTTATGAAGTTTTTACAGTATTCATATTCTTAGTATACTAGATCATGGAGACAGATGATGTTGCTTTATTTCTGATGCATAGTTACAATATTAGAAAAATTTGAGGTGTTGTAAGGATTGGACAAAAATATCCAGTTTTCCATCTTATTGTTCATGTGACCCAGATGACCACTAATTTTTTTTACTTATGGCTTCTTTGTAAGAAGGCTATAGAAGAAGTATCACTTAATAAAATGTAGAAGGAAATTATGTCAGCAACTTGGAGGGATTTGTGCTATAGAAGTAGGTCAAAGGTTGAGTTTGAGCAGAAAAAAGTGGTTGAAATTTTGGAGAAATTCAGGAAAATTTAAAGAACAATTTGTAGTTCAAATATTAGTCTAGATTTAATTTCTGAGTTGAAAATGAAACAAGAGCATAGGATTAAGGATAATTTAGGAGTTCCAAAGAGGATTAAGGAACATGGAGAGATGAACTCTAAGAAATGGAAAAGACAAAATTAATATAACCTTGTATCAGAATCTGCGCTTTTGTCAAAATAACCAATAACCATGGAGATGGAGGTGATTTTCCCAGTGATGTACATTATTTGCTCCCCATCAGTGAATACCAATAGCAATTCACATTTCCCCGTGATTCTAATGTTATATAAAATATGCTAGCAAATGGAAACTCTCTCTTGTATTTTTGTGTTATATGTAGCAATGAAAGTCAGAAAGATTTCCCCTGTACTCCCAGAGGGAAGTATTGGAGTGACTGATGAGCAATGAACTCTCCTTGGGAGCTCAGAGAATCAGTGGAGCTATCCATGACAGTATTCTAAAGTCAGTCCAAAAGAAGAAATAAAAGCAAACAGAGAGATTTGCAATCCAAAGTTATGAATTTCCCCTACATTACTGTGATTGGCGAGCTGGAAGCCTATAGCTAATGGAGAAAGGAAAGGTACTTGCCATATCAGCTCTCCTAGGTTTCTCTATCATATGCCTCATTCATTACTACATGTGGGATTACCTTACCATGTAGGTAATTATCTATGTTACATTTTATGGTTATTCAGTCATTCAGTCATGTCCAACTCTTTGTGACCCCACGGACCGCAGTATGACACCACTTGTTTTCTTGGTGAAGATATTGAGGTTTGTCATTTCCTTCTTTAGTGGATTAAGGCAAACAGATTAAGTGACTTTCCCAGGATCAGAGCCAGTAAGTGTCTGAAGCTGGATTTGAACTCAGGTCTTCCTGACTCTACACCCAGTTTTCTATTCACTGTACCACCTAACTTCTCTAGGCTTAGTATGGCAGCACAGCCAGCTAAACCCTGGTCTGAGCCTAGTGGCTTACTCTTCAATCATGCTGAGAGACAAATAATACAGGCCTAACCCTGATATGACCCCCAATATACTGCTCTTGAGTAAAAACTACTGCACTACTGATGACCCCCAAACCCACCATGCTCCACATTTCCTGCCCACTACCTCCTAAGGTTGTTGTAAAGATAAAATATGATCATATTTCTAAAGAATTTAGCATAATGTCTGGCACATAGTGGGTGCTACATATATTTTAGTTACTGTTGTTATTGTTTATTAATTCAGCACTCTGGCTCAGACTAAGAATAGGCAAGACAGTGGTCAGGAACATGCTACTAGAAGTCCACCCAGAGGTCACTCTGCAGTAGTGTTCATTAGACACAGAAATAGGTCTAGTCTCGAGGAAGTCTAAGAGGGCATAAACCAGACTATACTGGATTGATAATGTTTTCAGTACATTGGCCTGAGCCATTCCTGTAATCCTCGAATAATGTAGCACTTGATAGATCACTAGAGAAAGTAGTAGCAAGACATAAGAAAATACAATCAGGACAAAATAAGGCCTTGGAATTAACTCCAGAAATTTGCAGATCCTGCCCCTAAAATAAGATCCAAAGTGAGAAAAAAGGCTGGAAGAATGAGAGAAAAGAAATCCAACCATAAAGTGCTATTTTTGTGCCAATGACAGACAAAATAAAAACCCAGTAGAAAAGGAGCACCTATTTTCAAAACACCTACAAAAAGCAGCCTCAAAGAAAACACAGTGTGGCTACAAGATCAATTAGAATTTCTAGAAGAAAGGAAGCAAATCTTTTTTAAAAAGAATTGAAATTGATATTACGAATGATACAAGTAGGCAAGAGGAAAAAATTTAAAAAGAAATGAGAACTATGAAGGAAAGACTTAGAAGAATTGTCAGATTAACAGAAAAAGTATACAACCCTACCCAAATAACAGAGTCCTTGAAAATTAGGTGGAAGAAATAGAAACTGACTACATGAGAAAGTAAGAAACATTAAAGCAAAATAAAAAAAGAGAAAATACATCAGTTATCAAAAACTGAGGAAGTCATCTTTCACTTACAGGATGAAGAAACATATCAAGAAGGGCTAAGTTAAGAATCATTGGACTACTTGAAAGTTCTGCCAAGAAAAGAAGAACACGGTCATCACATCTTAAGAAATAACAAAAGAAAATTGTTTAAAACTATTAGGAGCAGAGAACGAATGGAAAATTGAAGAAATCCACTGACTATTTCCAGAAACACTAAAAAAACTGAAAACTCCCAGTAACATTACAGACATAATCCAGAGCTTCCAAGTTAAAGAAAAATATTGCAAGTAGATAGAAAGAAATAATTCAAATGCTCAGAGCCACAGTTATGATCACATAAGGCTTAGCACTATAAGAGAACAGACAGATTAGAGTACAATATTCAGAAAGACATAGTAAATATGTGTGTTTAATATATGTATATGTTTACAATAAAGAATAACTTGCCCATCAAAACTGAGTATAATCCTAAAGAAAGAAGAATGGACCTTTAATCATAAAAACTTCCAAGTATTCCCGATGAAAAGATCAGAGAAAAATTGGAAATACAAATGTGAGAGTCAAGAGAAATATAAAAAGATAAGTATTGGTGAGTAATTAGAATGAGTTATACACATAAGGATGAAGTGTTCATAATCTAGTAGGTAGCAGGACGGTACAAGTGTCCTCTAATATCCCTAGGGTCAGCAGTCAAAGAAACAGTTAAATAAAAAAGAGAGACTTGTAGTAGTTTTGTTACATTTTGATGATCTTAAAAGAAAAAGAAAAGGAATACACTAGAGAATGAAGGAGGAGAAATACAAGGAGAAGTTGTTATTTTGAATTATATGAATGCCTAAATATGAGGCATCTTCCCTAAGTGGAGGATGTCCCCCTTAAATTGGGATCTCCCTTAATGGATAATTAATTAAGGATGATTAATGGATGATTGATCAAGGATCCATCTTTCTTAAGCAAGCCCCTCTCTACCTTGGGAGTCTTCTACCACCTTAAGCTGGGGACCCCTTAAGCTGTGTCTCCCCAGGGGCAAAGAAGCCTATTGGTGTGTTGTATGCTACTTACCATAAATGCTGATACTTGAAAAAAGAATAAGAGTGCACAATAGAGTATATACAAGGCAGAAGGAGTGGGAGGAATAGGCATCATTTGCACCATATTTTGATGTGAACCTGTCAGAGATAAATAGAATATACATACACATACACATGCATGAAATCAAATGTAGATATATAGTCTACTCAACAGGGAAAGATGAACTATCAGGGAAAAGAAGTAATAACAGGGTAGATTCAAGGTAGGATTAGTCATAAATAAAACATACTGTAAACTCAGTAGAATAAAGAGGAAGGGTTTAAGAGAAGATTAAAAGAGTGTAAGAATCTGTGATTAGGGTCTGGTTGAGGGGATAAAAAGATGGGAAGACTGTGGAAGTAAATTGCATCAAGCATAAAGCACTGGTGATATATGTCTGTGTGCACACATATATACACAACACACATACACATGTACATACACACACATATATATTGTATCAGATTCTGTATCAGATCACACAAATTTTCTTATGTTTCTCTGAAACCATCCCCATTATCATTTCTTCTAACACAATAGCATTCCATAATATATATATATATATATATATATACAAGTAATGTCTTATTCACCATCAATAGACTCCGCCCCTCCAGTTTCCAATTCTTTGCTATCACAAAAAAAGCTTTTAAAATTATTTTTATAAATATGGTGTCTTTCTTTCTTTGATCTCTTTGGGATATAGATCTAGTTGTGGTACCAATGAGACAAGGAATATGCACAGTTAAATAGTTCACATTTAGTTTGAAGTTGCTTTCAAGAATGTCAGAGTGAGGTCACAACTTGACTAACAGTTTGTTAATGCACCTACATTTCCCCCAGTCACTCTAGTATTTGCGATTTTTATTTTATATTTTCAATTTTATCTTTATGGTGGAAGTAAGATGGAATTTAGGGCTGTTTTAACTTTCATTACTCTAGTTATCACTGCTATAGGGAACGTTTGTATAATTTTATAATTTCGCATCATTTGTATAACTATTGATAGGATTTCATATTCTTTATTGAATTATCAATGGGGGAATGCTTCATTCTCATAAATTTCAATCATTTTCTATGTATCTTAGAAATAAGACTTACAAACATTAGCTACCAAGTTTCTGTTTCTTGACCCCTTTATTTATTTCTCATCCAATTTTAGCTGCATTGGTTCTGTTTGTGCAAAAGCATCTTAATTTAATATAATTAAAATTTCCTCAAAGGGACAATTTTGTGATCATCCTCATCTATCTCTTGTTTGATCATGAGTCTTCTATCCACAAATCTTACAAATAATGTCTTTATTGCTTCACTAATTTGTTTATAATGTCATCCTTAAATGGTATTCATTTCTGGAGAAAAAAACTGATGGTGTCTGGCTGCATATTGAAGTATACGTTTTTTGCTTTTTTTATTTTTCTTTCTTTCTTTCCTTTCTATCTTTCTTTGGTCAGTGCTTTCTTTCACAACATGATTATTATGGATATAAATTTTGGATGATTGCACATGTATAACCAATATCAAATTGCTTACCTCTTCAATGAGATGGGTGAGAAAGGGAGGCAGAGATAGAATTTGGAATTAAAAAATTTTTTAAATGAATGTTAAAAATTATTTCATATGTAATTTTAGAAAAAAATTAAATAAATCTACTCTTAAAAGAAATATTGCATCCAATTTTATGACAATTAAACTAACAATCTAAATTAAATGGATGAATACTTACAAAAATATAAAATGTCCAGATTAATAGAATATGAAATAGAATACTTAAATAGCACAATCTTAGAAAAACCTATTGGATGGATAAGGACTAATAAACTCCCAAAGAGGGGGGGAAACTGAGGACCAGATGAATTTGCAAGTGAATTCTATCAAATAGTTAAAGATCAATTAATTCCAACAATAAACAAACTTTGAAAAAATTAGGAAAAGAAAATTTCTAACTGAACTCCTCCCATGATTCACATATCTTCTTGATACCTAATCCAGATAAAGTCAAAGCAGAAAAACCAGACTTTAGACCAATATCCCTCAGGAACATACATGCAAAAAAATTTAAATAAAATGTTAGCAAAGGGACTATGATGTCATATACCAAAAAATATGCACTTACAACAAGCCTCTATTTAAATCAGAAAGGCAGGACTAGTTTAATATTTAGACAATTATAAACAAAATTGATCACATTAATAGCAAGCACAGCAAAAATTATATGAATATATCAATAGATATGGAAACAATTTTTGATAAGATACAACTCCTTGTTCTCGCTAAAAATGCTAGAAAGCATAAAAACAAATTGATTTTTCGTTAATATTTATTTCTGTTCTTTTTTACTCAAAGTTTCTATGACATCATGATGTCATTGACCCCAATGGGGTCAAGATAAAGTGTGGTCTATTGTAGAAGTAGTATCTGTTTAAAATGGAGAGCCAGCATAAGACCAGGAATGAAATGAAGACATCCATTTTTGCCATTGCAATAGATATGATGTTAGAAATTCTAGTTATAGCAGTAAGAAAAGACAAATTAAAGGGATAGACACAGGCAAAAAAGAAACAAATGATCTCTTTTTTCAAATGATATGGTGGATTGCTTACAGAAACTTGGAAAGCCAACTAAAATTTAAATTAAAACAATAATTTTAACAAAGTTGCAGAAAATAAAATAAATCCACACAAATAAGCAACATTTCTATAATATCACAAAAAACATCAGCAGGAAGAATTAAAGCGAATTTCCTTTAAAAATATTACAAAAAATACAAAATAATTTGGCATGTTCCTGCCAAGACACACACACACAGGAACTATATGGATACAATTACAAAGTATTCTTCGTGCAAATATAGTTATAAATAACTAGATAAATATTGATGTATTATGATTACACTGATACAAGATGATAAAAACGACAATGCCACCTCAATTAATTTACTTATTCAGAGACAGACCGATTACTTTTTATATATCTTGGCAAAAAAAAAATTAAAATTCATCTGGAGGAACAAAAGATCAAGAATATCCAGGGAACTAATTTTTAAAATGTGGGAAGAAAGGAGTCTAGTAGTGCCAGATCTCAACTTAAACTGCAATGGTTTTGTATTGGGAAATACAGAGGTTGAGCAGTGGAACAGATTAAGTACAGAACATACAGAGTAAGCAAATGAGCACTGCAGTCTGGTGTTTGATAAACCCAAGAACCAGCTATTTGAGAAGAAATCAGTTTGGTAAAAATGTCTGGGAAAACTGGAAAAAAATCTGATTGAATGTAGGCATACAATATGCCATATTATTAATACACCATATGGCCAAAAAAAATAGTCCAAATGTGTACATGATTATCCATAAGGGGTGACATTATAAACAAATTAATAAAGCAATGAAGACACTACCTGTAAGATTTATGGATAGAAGAGTTCTTGTTTAAGCAAGAGATAGACAGGGATGATCACAAAATTGTCCCTTTGAGGGAAATTAAGATGCTTTGGTGCAAACCGAACCAATACAGCTAAAATCGGATGAAAATTAAATAAAGAGATCATAAAACACAAAACAGAAACTTGGTATCTAATTTTTCCTAAATCTTATTTCTAAGATATATAGAAAATGGATTTAAATTTATAAGAGGGAAGCATTCCTCAATTGATAATTCAATAAAGAGTATGAATAGACAATTTGTAGAGGAAGAAATCCTATCAATAACTTTACAAAATATACAAAAGTTCCCTATATCACTAGTAACTAGAGTAATGAAAGTTAAAACAGCCCTGAATTTCATCTTATTCCCACTATAATGATAGAATTGAAAAAAAATTAAAATTACAAATGCTAGAGGGACTGAGGGAAATATAGGTACATTAATGAACTGTTAGTGGAGTTGTGAATTTATCTTGGCATTCTTCAAACTTCACACTGTGTTTCCAAGACTATTTGACTGCACATATTGTTTGACTCATTGGTCTATACCCCAAAGAGATCAAAGAAAGATACCATATTTATAAAAAATAATTATGAAAGCTTTTTGTCATGGCAAAGAATTAGAAACTGGAGGGTCAGTGCCTATTGATGGGTGAATAAGATATTACATGCATATTATGGAATGCTATTGTGATAGAAGAAATGAAGATAGGGATGGTTTCAGAGAAGCATCAGAAAATTTGTGTGACCTGATACAGAATGAATTGAGTAGAACCTGGAGAAAAATTTGTACATGAACAGTAATGTTGTAAAGACCTAAATACTCTAATCATCACAATAACCAGCCAAAATTCCACAGGATTCAAAATGATACATGCTATCCATCTCAATGAAAAGTAATGAACTTGGAGTGCAGATAGACACTTTTTTCAGACTTGTCAAATGTTGGAATTTGTTTAATTTTATTATAAATGTTTATAAGACAGGTTTTATGGTTCTTGCTATTGGAATGTAGAAGGAGGAAGGAGAAAATGTTGAAAATGAAATCAAATGTTATCAAATGTAGGGGGTTTGTTAAAGATTTGTTTTGTTTTATGTTTATGATGTCTACATAGGTATGTCTATATGTGACTTATTGGGAGGAAAGGATACGTAATTCTAGATTCTCCTCCTTTTCACCCTCTTCCAAGGAAGACTTTGATTCCTTCCAGGAGGAGGAACATGGGTTTGGGGCCAGAGGCTGGCCATTTCACTCTCCTATGAGAATGGGGCCACTGGGTTAGAATCATATCTATATGTTCTCCTAAATATTGTTGGTCAAGTGGAAATAAGTTTTTTGGTTTAGGCTGCACTCTTTATTGCTATCCCTTACCAAGGAAGGAGGGTCCCAAGGTATGTAAATCCAAAACTAGACTCCTTCACAGAGATTCCATTTCCACAATGTCTAGAGAGGGAGGGAGGGAAGGAGGGAGACAGAGAGAGAGAGAGAGAGAGAGACAGACAGAGACAGACAGAGAGACAGAGACAGAGAGACAGATTCAGAGAGAAAGAGAGACAGAGAGAGAGAGATGGGGGGGTGGGAGAGGGACAAAACCTATTTATGAAAACAGAAATAAGAAAAAGTATACACATGAGACTTTATTATAGATAAAGCACAGAGTGAATAAGCTCTCCCTTTTGGAGTAGGTTATGTCACCTCAATTGAAAGAGAAAATCACAGATCTCTTCAGGAGAAATTCCCTGGAATTTCAGTTGTAGTAATCTAGGAATTAGGGACATGATTGAAGTGCTAGCTCCTCTATCTGTCAGTTTATTCCAATGTTCTTTCTCCTTTCAAGGAACTGGAGAGAGTCTGGAATGGCATAACTTCTCTCATGAAATTTGAAGCCAAAAGACCAGAATGTGTCTTCTCTTTAGCTTTCCCAAATTCTACCTCTAATGAAAGCATGAAGTCTTGAGTAATCAATTTCCATCAATGACAAGAGAGTTCCATTCTAATGAGATTTAAAGCTTAGGTTATACACAATTTAGAAAAAAAATTAACAAAATTCATCTGGAGAAACAAAAATGTTTCATTATCTCAAGGGAAATATTTTTTAAAAGTGAAGAGTGTCAGATCTCAAAGTATGTTATAATTATAAGAAATATTTTGCTTAAAATTTTTGTTTAAAAAGTAGAAACATCAATGAGACAGATAGGTACAAAACAATGAAAGTACACACTTAGTAGACTAGTGTTTGATAAACCCAAAGACCCCTAACTACTGGTTTAAGGACTCAGTATTCAATGAAAACTGCTAGGAAAACAAGAAAATAGTCTGGTAGAAATTAGGTTTAGATCAGCACCAAAAATAACCAAAATAACTTCCAAATGACATATGTAAAAGTAACAAATTATAGGAGCATGAAATGTTACCTTTCATATCTATAGACAGAGGAAGACTCCATGATGAAGCAATGAATAGAAGATAATAGAAATGAAAATAGTAATTATAATTACATAAAATTAAAAAGTGTTTGCATATGCACGGTAATGCAGCTATAGTTGGAAATAAAACTGAGGGCAAATATTCACAGCAAGTTTCCCTGATAAAGGTCTCATATTCAAGTTATATAATAAACTTCTACAAATACATGAACAAGCGCCATTTCTGAGGTGGTAAATGATCAAATTTTAAGAACAGGAAGTTTTTTTTTCTTAACTTTTATTTCATTCAGCATAAACTGGGTTTCTCTATTTTTCCCATTCCACCCCACCCTCCAATTGAGAAAGAACAAAATCCCTGTTACAGATATGTAGAGTCACACAAAACAAATTTCTCCATTGGCCTTGTCAAAAGGACTATCTGTACACACACACACACACACACACACACACACACACACACACACGCACGCACGTACGCACGCACGCACCCACTCATCCTATGTTTTGAGATTTTCACCTCTCTATCTGGAAGTGAGGAGCATATTTTATCCTTAATCATCTGTGATTGATTGGTCATTATCGTAGAGTTCTAAGTCTTTTGAGGTTGTCTTTACAATGTTTCCGTATAAACTATTTTCCTGGGTCTCTTCACTTTACTTTGCAACAGTTCACAAGTGTCTTTCCAGGTTATTTCAGTAATTACCACCTTCATCATTTCTTATAGCAAAATACTATTCTATTAAATTTATATACTATAATTTGTTCAGCCACTGCCCAGTTGATGAATACCCTGCCCTGAAACCAGATTCCCATTCCTTACCACCTTAAAAAGAGCTTGAAGTATTTTTGTACATCCTTAGAGTTTATTTTGCTTAAAACTAATCCATACCTTATTCTGACCTCCCTCTTATTTCCCCCTTTCCTTTTTCTTTCTCTGTTATTACCCTTTTGAGTGAAATGTATTTATTCAACCGTGTATTAGTTTCCTTTCTCCTTTGAGAAGTTCAGTGACATACAAGTGTTATCTATTCCCCTGACCTCTTCCTCCTCTTTTGTACAAACTTCTATTTGTACCTTCCAATTATGTGAGACATTTCCCTTTCCTTCCTTTCCCCTCCCTCATTCTAGTTTATTCATTTTCCCCTCTTTTTTTCATTCCTCTTATAAGATCATCAAGATATAATAGAATCACTTCCAGGCATTCTGTATGAATTGAATTTATTTTAGACACTTGATGATGATATACTGCAGAGAGGACACATGTATTATCTCCTCCTATTAAAGTGTAAACAGTTCATTTCTTTGAGAACCTAATCACTATTAATTTTTATTAACACTTTTTGTGTTTCTTTTAACTCCTGTTTTTTCAATGTTAAAGTTTCTTTGCAGTGCTGGTCTTTTCATCAGTCTATTTCATTAGTCATTTATTTCATTAAAGATCAATCTTTCCCCCAGTAGGATTATATTCAGTTTTGCTGGGTAAATTATTTGTGACTATGAACTTATATCCTTTGCCTTTTGACATATAATTTTCCAAGTTTTCCACTCCTTCATAATGATGATTGCTAAATTGTGTCCGAGACTGAGGCTCATCAGTCCTTAAATTCTTATTTTTTTCCCTTAGTATTTTTTTCTTTGTCTGGAAAGCTTTGAATTTTGGCTTTAACATTCCTGAAAGTTTTCATTGTGGGGTTTCTCTGAGGAAGTAATTTGCAGATTTTTTTCTATTTCTACTTTTTCTTATAGTGCTAAGCAATATGGGAAGTTTTCTTTTATGATTGCTTGAAATAGATTTCTTGGCTCTTTTTTCTTTTGCTCATGACTTTCAAATAGTTCAGTAATTTCTGTTTTCCATGTCAATTAATTTTTCTATAAAAGAAGTCCTTAAATATTCTTCTATTCTTGCAGTCTTTTGACTTTGTTTAAATATTTCCTTTTATCTCAGGAAAATGTTGATTTCTATTTGGTGCATTATAATTTTCAGGGAGTCTGTTTTGTGAAAAAGGTTTTATGCTGTTCTATTAATTCCTTTTTGAATTCTTTCTTCTATTACTCTAATTTCTTTTGCATTTTTCTCCTCTAACTTTCATCATTTATATAAAAAATTAAATTCTTTTTTAAAATTTTGATTCATTTATTTTAGGAATTCTTGTCAAACATGCCCAAGGTATGATTTTTTTTGAGGTTTTGCTTAAAACATTTAGAGTCATTACATCAGGATTTGGTCTAGTGAATTTTCTAGTTACGTTTGAGAGAAAAGGTACATTAATGCACTATTGTTAGAGCTATGAATTAATCCAGAACAGTTGTTCTGAAAAGCAATTTATAATTGTGCTCCAGAAGTTATTAAGATAGGCATTCTTTATGATCTAGTGATACCACTGCTAAGTTCATAGCCCAAAGAGATCAAAGACAGAGGGGAAAGGACCCATATGTAGAAACATACACACACGTATGTATGTGTATGTTTTTGTTTTTTCATGGAGGCAAAAAAATCAGAGACTGGAGTGCCCATGAACTGGGGAATGAATGAACAAGTTTTGGTATATGAATGTAACAAAATGCTATTGTGCTATACAGAATGATGAAGGGGATAATTCCAAATAAACCCTGGGGAGATTTATATGAATCAATGCAAAATAAAGTGAGCAGAACCAGGAGAACAGTTTGTATAATAACAATATTTTATCTCTGAATGGAAAGATCAACTAGCATTCCAGGGGACTCATGATGAAAGGCATTACCCACCTCCAGATAGAGAAGTGATAAATTAAGAGTATAGACTGAAGTGTAAATGTGTATATATACACACACATTCACACACACATACATACACAAATACATACATAAACACATACACAAACATATAAATACACAGATATATACATGCATGTATATCTATGGTATTACTAATGTAGGGATTAATTGGTTGGGCAATGGCTTAACAAACATATTAACTCATTATTGGTGGAGCTATAGAATATGAATGTTCTAGCCATTTTGGAAGAGCAATTTGTAGCTATGAACAGAAAGTTACTAAATTATTCACACCCCTTATCCCATTGAAACTACTACTTTGATCTTCCAAAGGGTTGAAAGAAAAAGAAGCACCTATATATACAAAATTGCTTACAGCAACTCTTTTTGTGACATAAAAGAATTGGAAAGTTAGTGGTATGCTCATTAGTGGGTGAATGGCTCAACAGAATATGCCATATTAATGTGAAGGAATGATATTTTGTTATAAGAAATTATGAAGGATATAGTTTTAGGGAAATTGGGGAAGACTTCTATGAACTGATATGAAGTGAAGTGAACAGAACCAGAAGAAAAATTTATAAAATAACTACAATGAAAAGACAAATCATTTCAAAACTCTTAAAACCTTTTGTAAATGCAGTATTATTTGTGATTGTAGAGGATCATCTATCTTCTGACAGAGAAAAGATGGGCTAAATGTGCAGAATGAGACACACCATTTTGAACATGGCCAATGTGGGAGTTTGTTTCGATTGTCTCTGCATATTGATTACAATTGTCCCAAAAGTCATACTCCTCTCTGTCACTGAGGGAAATGCCTTTATACCAGGAAGTATGGTTGAACAGAAAAGGGTGGACCTTTTACCCACCTCTCTGGCAGTGTCATATGTCAGAATGCCTAAGTGAGTCAAAGAGGAAAGGCAATCCTAGGCTAATGATTATTTCTACGGCTGAAATAGCACAGTAACATAGCTGAAGAAAATACAGTACCAACCAGTCCAGCTATTGGCTGAAGGTGGTGAAAAATCTTTTGATGTCTAGTGGCTTAATGACCTACTTGAGCTGATCTAACAACCATCTAGCAGCTAAGTGACCCGCTTAGCCCAACTCAACATTGGACTGACCCATTCTACTGAGCCAACGTACCTTATGAGGAGCAAGTCCACTTGCCGTGGAGATGTTATATCCTATGTGGAGCTACCCCAGCTAATCAGTGGAATGTTTCATGTGTCACTGAGACTGTGCCCCTTAGAAAATTTTGTGTGGATCCTCTGGAGAAATCAAGATTCTACCATTCCAGAGCTGTGAGTTGTCTTGAACAAGTGTTTTCCCTATGTGTTTGCCACCATTGCACATTAAGTTTCCGTCTATTCTTCACTCCCACAAAATCTATGTATGTTTTTGGGAGCGTGAGTCCCTTTATTTAAGGAAAATGTTTTAAAATTAAAATTTTAAATTTTAAAATGATCAAGTACTTGATAAACTATTTGAGTCAATGCTTTTGAGTCAATGTTTGAGTGCACTGGCTCAATTAAGGAGAGGTACACTAATACTTTGGGTTCTAAAGGAAGGCCACCCCTTCAAGGGATGAAAGAGCGAAAGAAAGTCTTCTAACATGGAGAGGTTCCCTCATTTTCTCTGGCATATTGGTAACTTAGTCTGCCTCACTCACTAGTATTATCTACTGCTTACATTTTTGATAAAATATGCGATGCTCTTCTTGTGAAGAAGATGGAAATATGTTGACTAGGTGGTAATATAATTGGATGGAGTCTGAACTGGTTGGATAGTGAAACTCAAAAATTTGTTGTTAATGCGTAATGTCAGTGTGGCAGGAGATCTTCAGTGGACTGTTCTAGTGATTTGTGTATAGCCGTATGCTGTTTAAGATTTTTTATCAACTAGTTGTATGAAGTTAGCATGCTTAGCAAATTAGTTGTTGGCATGAAGATAGGAGATATGATTATGACACTGAATGGCAGAGTCAGGATCTAAAAGGACTTTAACAGGCTAGACCATTGGGCTAAATCTAATATAACAGGAATTAATGTAAAGTCCTATATTTGGGCACAAAATTTAACTTTACAAATATAAGATGGAAGAGGCCGGGTTAGACAGCTGTTGTTCTGAATAAGACCTAGAGGTTTTATTGGCTTGCAAAATCCGTAGTAGTTGGCAGAGTGATGGGGCAGGAAAATAAAAATAGTATCTTCTGCTGCATTAAGAGTTTCCAAGAGTAGTAGTCTCATTGTACTCTGTCCTTGTTAGACCTCCTTGAGAGTATTATTCTTAGTTCTGGGCAGCACTACCTAAGAAAGACATTGAAAAGATGGAAAGTGACCAAAGAAGTGCAACCAGGAGGGCGAATAGTATCGAATCTATATCATAAAAGGAGCCGTTGAAAGAAATGATGCTTTTTAGATGAAAACAGAGAATATACACTGAGATATGTTTAAGGGCTCTCCTGAGGAAGGAACACTAGAATTATTGTGTTTGGTCCCAGATGGCAGAACCAGGAGCATTAGATAGGGGGTGCTGAAATACAAATTTAGTATAATTGTCATGAACAACTTCCTATTATTAGAATTGTCCCAAAATTGAATGAAATGTTTTGAAAGGTGGTATTCTCTTTCTTTGAATATCTTCAAGCAGAAAATTTATTAAGTATGGTATAGTGGTGATTGCTTTCATGGAAGCATTGATCTAGATGACCCTGAGCACACTCCCCACTCTCAAATTCTGTGCTGCTGTTCTTGTTAGATTTCTGAAGAAAAATGGTTAGGCTACCTGCTGAGTCACAAATCCATGTCTTACTCTGTGAGTTTGTAAAATAGTTTTTGAGGAGGGCAGTCAAGGTAATAGCTATGGCTATTTAAGAGGTATTTAACACCAGGCTACTTCAATGAATGTTCTCTGAGCAGAATAGACAGAGTTATACAGACAGAAGATGGCCTGCTTAGGATAATGGGCTCTCATCTTTCATGATATTTCCAAACATATATGAATTGATAATTTTCTTAATCTAATTATAGTACTAAAGAATAGATTTAATTAATCAAATCATTGCATGGGGAAAATTGAAAAGGTGACTGAGTTGTTGTGAGAAAAATTTATAATTCCTAAGTCATCTAATTAATTTAACATTCTATATTATTCTAGATAGTCTTCAGAGTCCAACTTTATTCCCCCTGCCAATTACAAGATTTCAGACCTGAGTCTCTGGAAATGTGGTGATGATCTTGATAGAAATAGGGAATTTTGATAATGATGATGAATGACATAATTAATAATAATAAAATAGCTCACATTTATATAACATTTACCATGTGCCAGGTTCTGTGCTAATCACTTCACAAATGTTACCGTATTTGATTCTTACAATTACACTGTAAAGTAGGTGCTGTTGTTATTTCCATTTTACAGTTAAGGAAACTGAGTCAAAAAGAAGCTAAGTGACTTGACCCAGAGTCACATAGCTAAGTTAGTGTCTGAAGGCAGATTTTAACTCAGGTCTTCCTAACAGCAGATCCGGCTGCACCTGATCCACTGTACTACCTACTTGCCTTCACTGGATGGGTTTAGAGTAAATATAATGAATTCTATTTTAGACATTGAGCTTGAGATGTGTCTGGGACATATAGCATGCAATGTCTGTTAGACGCTGTTGATGGGAAGCTGGTGCTTCAGAAAGAAGGTTGGATAAAAATCCATCTATCTATATCTATATATTTATATCTACCTATCTGAGAATTATCTCAAAAAGACAATAATTTCCAAGACTTGCTAGCCAACTTCTGTGGAGGAAATATGGAGTATTTTCAGATGTCATGCTTATCTAGCAAAAGGCAAAAGGGGAAATTTTTCTTATGGTTCCTTTTTTATGCAGTTGTCATTTTCAGATTTCCATTATACCCTCTTTTAAACTTTAAGTTCCAGTGAAGTGAGAACAAAAATATATCCAAACTGTATTAGAAAATCCAATACATTGCCAGATATCTCCTGACTGGCACAGAATATCCTGTTCTTTCTTATTTTTTTGTATAACAAATTTATTTTGTTTTCAATTCAAAGAACAAAACAGTCATTTCCATAACACAGTATAATAAAAATGATGATTGCATGTGGAACTGTATGTACAACTTGCTATTTCCTCCAAACATACAACAGAATTATCTTGTAAATCTACAATTTTTTAATTTTTTCTCCCTCTCCCTGACCCAACACGTGTACTTCCCCACCTTTACACACAAAAGGTATATGTAAAATTATACTATACATACTTTTATTTATCAGTTTTCTCTCTGGATGAAGATAGCATCTTTCTCCATATGTCCTTTATTTTTAATTTGAGCATTTATGATAGTCAAAAATTACTTAGTTGCTCAAAGTTGTTCTTAAAACAATATTGGTGTTACTGTATATGATATTTTCTTGGTTCCACTCTCCTCACTCTTCATCAATTCATACAAGTCTCCTCCATTCTTAAATTTTTAATCTTGGGATCGTGTTCTTGAAAGGTTTATGTATCTGACGAAAGAGGCTCATGTACATAGCCATCTTACAGAGTTTTAGCTGATCTTTTTTGATGGGGTAAATTTTGAAGCCTTAATATTCAAGAGTTTTGTTTTGCTTTTACCATCAGGGAATGGCCAAGTGATTAGGCAATTCTTTGAATATCTAATTGCCCTCAACATCACTTATTGTTCCACCAAACTTGGTGACTTAGAGCCATAAAAAAGGCAAGAATCATTTCAATATAATCACATTATTAAATTTGAAACATATCCTCACCATGCTTCATAAGAAGTGCTGCTCAGAGCAAAAAGTTGTCCTGCTGTGCATATGCTTTGATCAATCAAAGAACTCGTGTCCAATGAATACATACTATGTCTTCAGCAAAGTCAATAACTTATTAACACCTGGTAATTTATTGAATATACATATAACTATAGATAAACTAGATAAAGAAGTCCAATGAGACAGTTTGCAATGATAGTTAATGCAATTTTATTCAGAAATACAGCAAGACACTAAAGCAAGAGAAATAAAGTAAGCTTGAAATATCAAAATCATCCAAACATTTTCTTACATGGAGAATGTCTGGAAATATTTGAAGATTGCAGAGACTTAACGATCAGTCTTTAAGATAAGCTTCACTTGGCCAAGAAAATCTTAAGTGGCCAAGGGTAGTTTGTACATAGCTGGTAGTCAGAAGTAGTTCAAGCAGAAGTCAGCAGTTCATAATCAGTTGCAGGTTGGGTAGTAGCACGTGGGCAGATCCTTAAAACACAGTTGATGGGTCTTGCTCATTAGGTCCTGAATATTCAGCAAGTTGGGCGACAGCTGGATACACAAGGTCGTTCGTATGTCCTGGTGATGCTGCAGGTTGGCTGGAAGACACTGGAGACACCACCGCATGGTCGGCAGCTACTGGAGACAAAGGTGCTTGGTCGACTGAAGGAAATTTGGAGGGGCCTAGAGGCATGACAAGTTGTTTGTGAGCAGGTAACTACTTGGCTAGTGCCAGAGTTGCAGGTAATATTTGGATAGCAACTTGGCTGGCAGCTTGTGGGCTCACAGCAGCTTTCCCGACAGTGGTCTAGAAGCCAAGAACTCCCTTGGAAGGAGCTTGGTAAATAGATACCACTCTGGCACTCTGCCTCCCTTGGCACAGCAGAGACAACTGGAATGTTGCATTGTTCTCCACGAATCCTAGGTAAGTAGTTTCTAGAGGAGCAACTGTACTGCATGGTGTCAGAAGAGAAGGTTTGGTTGGGTTACAAAGAACAAGCACCCGAAATATGAATGTCACCATTTGCACTAGGGCTTTTATACTTCCTTGCTAATGGGTGGAGCATATTATTCAGCCTCTCTTTCTCATAGCTCAAAAGAATTTGCCTTACAACACCACATTAATCTGTGGATTAATTGCCTGTACTAACACTCATAAAGAAAGTTTAGTAGTTTGGTTAATAATTATGAGTCTCCTGTACTGAACTTTGTTCCAAGAATCAGAAGTTTATAGAACTTCAAAGCTTGGCCATTTAGACCCAAATTTCATCTCATAATATTCTTATTCATCAAAATGACTGTACTCCTAAGAGTGCCATGGACCTATGATTACATACTCTCTCCTTTCTGACTGGGAGTAATTATATACATGAACCATATCATTTGTACATTTTAAATATGCTCTAACTAGTCATTGTTCTAGAACTAATGGGACTTGTATCCTCTTGATAACTCAGTATCACTAACAAAATACATAAAGGTAAGTTTCTCAAGTGTATTCTGACTTTTAATATCAAACAAGAAAACTATTTTGTTTAATCTATTAGAAGTAAAACACTTAAGAGTGAACTTAGATGATAATACAACCTTAGTGTAGGTTCATGATACGAAGCAAATTAAAAGTTCCATGCGACTACATTTGTAGCCAGAAAAGATTCCTTTTAATAATCTTGACACTATTTTCTATGATAAATTTTTAATTTATTAACTAAAACATAGAAATAACTCAGGAAAGCTATTTACACATGATCTAAATAAGTCAAATGGATTTTTAAAATTGTTAACAATTGTAGTTTGAATAAATCTAGTTCCTTTATCTCAAGAAATAAATATTACTGAAAAGTTATTTATTCGCCACAACTCCAGGGGAAATATTTTGAACATGAAATTGATTGAGACAGTAACATCATATTGTTGCCATAGCTCAGACATTGTAACATCATTATGCAATATCACAACACACAATTAACAAACTCAGAACCAAGATCTGAATGTGTGGGTGAGTCCATCACCTGCCCCTAGCATATACTTACATTCCAGATGGATTTAGGAGAAAATAATATGGACTAGTATGTACACCACAGCTTTATTTGTTTTTCCTTTCACAGCTATTGATGGACTTACAATTCAGAGGGAAAAAAAGGAATATCAAAGAAAGGCCTGAGAGCCTAAAGTAACTTGATCTTTTAAAGTAGCATTCCAAAGTACAGCAAGGGCAGAAAATTCTTCTATTAGACATAATTCAAGGACTACTTTTCTCAAAATTTTTCAAAACATGTGTCCTATCTTCAAAAAATCTGTCACTCGGTCTTGTGAAACTGAATTGGAATAGAATAATTTTTTTCTTCTCATATCTTCCTACTGTCCTGAATCTACCAACCTAGTTGCATTCTTGGATGTAGATTAACTTTGTCTCCTGAGTTGCTCTATCAACTTTTTCCTTGCTTTTATAATATTTTGGTTTTTTGATACAAAGTAAAGTTTAAATGTCTGATATGGGACTATCTAAGGATTCATTGATAGAGCCTACTGCCCATCATACTTATCAATATAGAAACATTTTAAGAACTGGTCTTTATTACATATGCTTGGAGCACAGTCTCAGGGTTTCTAAAAAATGTCCCCTGAATACCAGATAAAGTTTTCATAAGTCTTATATAGTTACCACTTATCCCAAAGGAAAAAAAATGATACAGTTAGAAATTACATCTACCAAAAGGGAAAGGGAACATTTCAAATATAAATTTTTTTAAAAAAATTATAGCTGGCCAATGGAGAGCAAAGAGGTTTTCATGTCAAAAATTAGAAATTATCAGCAACATTGAAAGGAGTTAGTCTGAAATTTACAACTAGCAGTGGCTGTCTTAAAACTGAGCCAGAAATTCTTTTATCCCTAACCAGTTAATCATTGGAGGTCTTAGCTAAATTCCACACTATGAGGAAAGCTTTCCTTGAATATGTTATTTTTCTTGCAAATAAGCAACTCATGCTGGATCCAAACAGAGGGGGAAAATTGAAAATTTTGGTCATAGATCAACATGAAAATCAAATTTGTTACCATATTTTTATATATCCTATCAAACTCCTCTCAGGATGCTTCTGAACAAATTCTCCTACATGCATTTCCACAGGCAGATATTAAGTATTGGAAAGCATTGAATACAACAGAAAAACAAAAGCAATAAAATAACAAATATTGGCATATCATAATTTCCTTGGTATAGACTGTTTCTAGTACCCAATCCCACATGTCACTTAAACACCATATTTCTTTTTCTGTCATCTTAGATTTACTGTCCTGGGAATTCATTTACTTCTGGGAAGCAGTTTACTTTGGAAATTCTGCGTCAAAAATGTCTGTCCTAGACCAATGTTGACAAAACATCCTGGTGTCCTTCATTGGAATATTAGTTGTTAATAGTACCCAGAATAGACCTTATTTCCAGAACAGTGCTTAATAGGTGTTTCTGTTACCAGATCCACTTCCTAGGTACCACCTGATGTACAGAGTTTCCCTAGATAATACTGATTTTTTTGTTGTTTGTCCTACATTTTCAAAGAGAACTAATGACATCATGGTCTAATGTTTTGACTTGTATGTGAATTGGATTTTAGTGAAGCAGTGTTGCACAAAATCATCAACCTCACTCTCTCCTTCAGTCATCAAAGTGTAGTGGCAAGACAAAAGTCTAGATGACTGATGATGGCCTAGGGTACAGGTGATGACTTTGGCATCTTCAATGTTTGCCCAAATTCTAAGCACTTCACAGTGCTTTCATTGATTGTCTCCATGGCTATCAGAATAAATTGTTCTCATCTGCCCATTGCAGAAAGAAGTCTTCACATGCCCTTAACTCACCTATGAGTTTGAGGCCTGTTGCTTGCCCTCCACCTAGTTTAGCCTGGTTGCCAAAATGGTTGACCAGGGTATGGCTGGTATGAATGTTAGAGCTTCTTGGAGACACAGGGGATAGTTGAGTGCCAGATAGCTGAGATCCACCAAAAATGAATAAGCAGTTCTGAAAATGACTTGGCAATCCATAACAACAAAGATGTTAGTCCTCCCTGAACATCCTATACACCTCAATGGTGCTTAAATGCTGTTTAACGCTTCTAGCAATAAATCTTGGTATAATTTAGTAGAACCTGACAAATCTAACCCCATTGTGCCAATTTGTAGTTAATACATATGATGAAAGCTAGTTCAGACCTTATGGAGCTAATTTTATAAACATTAGAGTTAAAGAAAAAATATCAAATTAAGCTACCTGGAATTCATCTGGAGACAGCTAGATGGCTCGGTAGATAGAGTGCTAAGCCTGGAGTCATTTGGCCTCAGACACTCACTACCTGGGCAAATCACTTACTCCATTGGAGAAAGAAATAGCAAATCATGTCAGTATTTTTGCCATGAATAGTATGGTTCATAGGGTCATGAAGAGGGAGACATGACTAAATAAACTAAACAGCAACAAAAAGTTCACCTGAAAGTTCAAATAATTTCAGTCTTCACGTACCACTTACTGTTTCGATCTTTATCTGAACCCTGTACATGATATGAATAATGCCATCCACAGACTATAGAAATAGTCAGACTTTGTAAAATAGTCACTTTTGTCTCCTGATATTTTCAGAAAGACTTCAAACAGGAAAAAAATCTTCCATTTAAAAGCAGCTCACAAAATAAGGTAAAAAATGAGTTTTTAATTGGTAACACTCTGGTCTAATATGAAAACTGGTCCTTTAATCCAACAATTAGAACACAGTACAGACTAATTTTTTTTCTTTAATGAAATGATATGAACTAATTCACGTGATATATAAACTTTAACAAATTGAGATACAACTTTTTCTTAAAGTTAAGTACTTTGCAATTGTCCTATTTCTGATAATATTGAGGACCACACTTATTTTCTTTTTCTTTTCCAAATGTATATACATATATGTACTTGCAGATATAGTGATGAAAAAATTTCTTGGCAATTAAAACTAATCCTATAATAGAAGTTTCAAAAAATCACTAAATTATACCTATGATAGTTGCTAAAAAATACATCTATAACTTATTACTAAAAAACATCCAAAAGGTATTACTAAACCATATTTAAAGCCTGTATATTTTGGCATATGTATGGATAGACATCTATAAATTTACAAATGGATCTGAAAGAAGCTTAGTGGTTGCTTATTATCTCGGGTACAATTGAAACAATATCATTTAAAACCATCATTGCTACTTGGCCTTTTTCATTGTTTTTCACTAGGATAATAGTGGAAGTTTCAAGGCTACTAATACCATTAC
>CM053771.1:346343866-346366321 GCA_028658325.1 Potorous gilbertii | reverse complement strand
TTTTCATGCTTTTCTTGCATCTCTCTCATTTCTCTTCCCAGTTTTTCCTCCACCTGTCTAACTTAATTTTCAAAATCCTTTTTGAGCTCTTCCATGGTCTGAGCCCATTGAATATCTATTTCAGATGTTTGGGATACAGAGGCCTTGACTCCTATGTCTTTCCCTGATGGTAAGCATTGTTCTTCCTCATCTGAAAGGATGGGAGAAGATATCTGTGCACCAAGAAAATAACCTTCTATGGTCTTATATTTTTTCCCTTTTCTGGGAATATTCCCAACCAATTACTTGACTTTTGGGTTCTTTGTCAAGAGTAGGGTATATTCTGGGAATCTGTAAGATCTCAGTTCCTCCAAGGTGGCACAATCCAGTGTGTACACTGATCTGGAAGCAGAGAGAGACTTTTGTGTCCAGAATCTTAGCAGTTATCTCTCCACAGTCACCTGGCCTCCAATTCCACCAAGTCAGCACTGGAGGTTGATTTTCAGATAAGCTGAATGGGCAGGGCCACCATTCAGTGTGAGACAAAGACCAGCTCCCTGAAGGCCTCTACATAGAGCTGAGGTAATATTCAGCTCCTAGGTGCCCCCAGGGGTTTTTACAATCCAACAATGGATGCGAGCTACTGTAGGGGCTGCAGTGGGAGCTGCTGCCACCTACCCTATGTGGCCTTCCTGACCAGCTGAAAAAACCCTGGTCACTGACCTTTGGTGCCTGTGGGCTGAGGAATCTGTGGACTCGCTACTGCTGTGACTGCAGATTCTGCGCCCAAGGTGTCCTCCTCCCAGAGTTGCACCATGGAGCCAAGGTTGCACTGGGCTCTGCTTTGCATCTGGTGCAACAGATGTTTCTGTGGACCTTTCGGGGGCACCCTGGGCTGGAAATCTCCTCCACACTGTTGTTCTCCACTTCTCCTGCTCCAGAATTTGTTGAGAGTCTCTCTCTACACATACTTTATGGGCTGTGTGGGGAGAGCCTGCATATGTGTGTCTTTCTACTCCCAACCCTGCATTCTTTAACACAGATGGGGGACCAACAGACACCAGTGCAGAAAACCACCACTTTCACAGTGGGTAGGTGTCCACCAGTGGCTGAGACTATCTGTGCTTTAGTGCAGCCTCAGACAACCTCCAGTGACTACTCCACCCCACCCTCATACCTCACCTTGTAAGATTCAATGTAACCCAGGGGAAATACAATTAAATAAATGCAATAAACTGGCACATACTAGTCACTATCAGCAGCTCCAGCTCAGCACCAGGTAAGCTACAGCCTCCAGCTGCCAAAACCTGAGGCCCCAGCAAACAAAGCCAGTAACCAGATCCCTAGCCACCAGCACAAGGAGCATAGGACAGTGCTTGTTGTGCCCCAGAAATCTGTCCTGTTTCCTTTCATTAAAAGCCAGGAGAAAGGCAAAAACCATGAGCAAGAAGCCACATAGAAAATTAAAGACCATAGGTTCTGACTATGCAGGTAGGCAGGATCAAAACATAAATTCAGAAGAGGACAGCATTGTCATTAAACCCAATCTATAACCTCAAAGGTGAATATGAACTGATCTGAAGCTTCAAAAGTCTTCTTGGAAAGACTTAAGAAGAATTTTAAAAGTCAAATTAGAGAAGTTGAAAAATGGAATAATTTTTTTTTAAGGAGCTGAAGAAAACAGCTCCTTAAAAAGCAGAATTGGTCAAATGGAAAAGGAGGTACAAAAGCTAACTGAAGAAAACAATTTGTTAAAAATTAGAATTGGGCAAGTGTGAATTAATGACTTTATGAGACATCAAGAATCAGTTAAACAAAATCAAAAGAATGAAAAAATAGAAGAAAACATAAAACATTTCATTGGAAAAGAAACTGACCTGGAAATAGATCGAGTAGAGATAATTTAAGAATTATTGGTCCATCTGAAAGCTATTATAAGAAAAAGAGGCTGGACAATATTTTCTAAGAAATCATTAAGGAAAACTGCCTTGAAGTCCTAGAATCAGAGAATAAAACAGTCATTGAACGAATCCACCAATCACCTCCAGAAAGAGATCCTAAACTGAAAATGCCAAAGAGTATTAGAAGCAAATTACAGAATTTTCAGGTCAAGGAGAAAATACTACAAGCAGCAAGAGAGAAACAAACAAATACTGTGGAACTACAGTCAGGATCAAACAGGACCTTACAGCTTCTACAATAAAAGATTGGGTGGCTTGGAATATGATATCCCATAAGCCAAAGGAGCTTGGATTACAACCAAAGATCAACTACCCAGAAAAATTGGGCAATAAATTTTCAGGCAAGGAGATAGACATTCAATGACTTTGAGACCTTTCTGATGAAAAGACCAGAGCTCAATGGGAAATTTAATCTTCAAATATAAAACTCAAGAAAGGCATAAAAAGGTAAACAAGAAAGGAGAAAAAAAAACACATTGCTGTTCTATAAAGACGGATGATACTTTTAAATCTTGAGAACTGTATCTTTATTATGACATTTAAAAGGGATATACACAGACAGAAAGTGTGGGTATCTGATGTGATGACAGAATACCTAATTAAGGGATGAAAAAGGATTGAATTGGAAGAAGAGGAAAGGATGGGACATAAAAAGGTAAATTACATCACATGAAGAGGCACAATAGCATGTTACCAGAGAGGGAAAGAAGGGAGATGAGCATTGTTTGAACTTTACTCTCATTGGATTTTGTTCAAGAGGGCATGACGTAGTTAGTTGTAGAAATCTAACTTGCCCTACAGGCAGTAGGAGGTGAAGGGGGAAAGAAAGGGGAGAGGATGTTTAGAAGGGAGGGAAGAATCAGTAAGGGAAAAGGAAAAGGAGAGAGCTGATAGAAGGGAGGGAAGATTGAGGAAGGTGGTGGGTGGTCAAATGGAGGGAAAGGGAGAAGGGATAAATAAGAGCATAAAATAAATAATAAAAGGGGAAGGAGAAAATAGGATGTAGAGAAAGACATGGATAGTAATTATAACTGTGAATGTGAATGGGATGAACTCTCCCAGAATGTATTAAAAATTATAATCCTACCATATTTTATTTACAAGAAACACATTTGAAACAGGGGGATACATATGGGTAAAGATAAAAGACTGGAGCAGAATATATTATGCTTCAACTGAAGTAAAAGAAAGGCAGGAGTAGCAATCCTTATCTCAGACAAAGGAAAAGCAAAAAAAAATCTAATGAAAAAAGATAAGGAAGGAAACTAAATCCTGCTAAAAGGCACAATAAACAATGAAGTAATATCATTGCTAAAATATATGCACCAAATTGTTTTGGAGAGCATCCAAAGTTTTGGAAAAGTAAAGGAAGTTACAAGAAGAAATAGGCAGCAAAACTATACTAGTGGGGACCCTCAACCTCCCCTTCTCTGAAATAGATAAATCTAGCCTCAAAATAAACAAGAAAGAAAACCAATAAAATAGATAAATCTTTGGTTAATTTGATTTAAAAAAAGAAGAAAAGCAAATTACCAATTATCTAAAATGAAAACAATGAATTTACCACCAATGAAGAGGAAAAAATTAAAACACTAATTAGAAATTAATTTGCCTATCCTTTTATAATACAAATATAGTACTGATACCTAAACTTGGAAGAGTCAAAACAGAAAAAGAAAATTATAGACTAATTTTCCAAATGAATATAGATGCAAAAAATTAAATAAAATATTAGTGAAAAGATTGCAGCAACTTATCATGAGAATAATTCACTATGATTAGGTAGGATTTATACCAAGAATGCAGGGATGGTTCAATATATGAAAAATCTATCAGCATAATTGATCATATCAACAACAAAACTAACAGAAAACAAATGATTATCTCAATAAATGCAGAAAAAGTATTTGACAAAATATGACATTCATTCCTATTAGTAACACTAGAGAACATAGTGGGAATAAATGGGGCCTTCCTTAAAATAATAAGTAGCATTAACCTAAAACCACTAGCAAGCATTATATGTAATATGAAGAAGCTAGAAGCTAGAAGCATTTCCAATAAGATCAGGGGTTAAATAAGTATGTCCATTATTACTGTTATTCAATATGGTACTAAAAACATTAGCAATAGAAGAAGAAAAATAAATTGAAAGAACTAAAATAGGTAAAGAAGAAACTAAGCTATCATTTTTTGCAGATGATATACCTAGAGAATCAGGTAAAAAAATTATTTGGAATAAGAAACAACTTTAGCCAAGTTGCAGAATATAAAATAAACCCACATAAATCATCATATATCTATATATTACTAACAAAGCCCAACAGCAAAAGATAGAAAGGTAAATTCCATTTAAAATTACTGCAGACATTATAAAACACCTAGGAGTATAATGTCAAAATAAATCCGGGAATGATATGAATACAGTTACAAAACACTTCTCACACAAATAAAGTCAGATCTAAATAATTGGAAAAAACATCAGTTGCTCATGGGTAGGGTGAGCTAGTATAATAAAAATGACAATTCTATCTAAGTTAATTTACTTATTCAGTGCCATACCAATCAAACTACCAAAAAACTATTTTATAGAACTAGGAAAAATAATAACAAAATTCATCTGGAAGAACAAAAGGTCTAGAATATCAAGGGAATTAATGAAAAGAAATGCTAGGGAAGGTGGCCTAGCCATACCAGATCTCAAATTATATTATAATGCAACAATTATCAAAACCACTTGTTACTGGCTAAGAAATAGAATGGTAGATCAATGGAATAGATTAGGTATACAAGACACAGTAGTCAATGACTATAGTAATATACTGTATGATAAACTCAAAGATTCCAGCTTTGAGGATAATAACTCATTATTTGACAAAAACTGCTGGGAAAATTAGAAAATAGTGTGGCAGAAATGGGGCATAGATCAGTATCTTACACTGCGGTACATGATTTAAATATAAAGGATGTTACTTTAAGCCAATTAGGAGAGCAGGAATGTCAGATTTATGGAGAATGAAGGAATTTATGACCAAATGAGAGATACAGAACATTATGAAAGGCAAAGTGGATCACTTGGATTACATTAAATTGAAAAGGTTTTGCACAAGTAATGCCAATGCAACCAAGATTAGGAGGGAAGTTGAAAATTGCAAAATAATTTTTACAACTTTTATCTCTGATGAAGACCTAATTTTTAAAATATGTAGAGAATTGAGTCAAATTTATAAGAATATAAGTCATTCCCCAATTGATAAATGGTTAAAGGATATGGGCAGACAGTTTTCAGGGAAGGAAATTGAAGCTATCTATAATCATATAAAAAATGCTCTGGGTCACTATTTATTGGAAAGATGCAAATTGTAACAATTTTTAGGTACTATATCACACCTACTGGATTGGCTAAGATGACAAAAACAGGAAGGTTTTAGATGTTGGAGAAGATGTGGGAAAATTGGAATAGTAATGCCTTGTTGGTGGAGCTGTGAACTGATCCAACCATTCTGGAAAATAATTTGTAACTATGCCCAAAGAGCTTTAAAAATGTGCATAGCCTTTGACCTAGCAATACTACTCTAGGGCTATACCACAAGGAGATCATAAAAATGGGAAGAAGACTAACATGTCTAAGAATATTTGTAGAAGCTCTGTTTGTGGTAGAAAAGAACTGGAAATTGGGGTGATGCCTATCAATTGGGGAGTGGTTGAACAAGTTTTGCTATATGAATGTAATAGAATACTGTTGTGGTATAGGAAATGATGAGCAGGCGGACTTCAGAGGTGTTGGAGGGATTGATATGAACTGGTGCTGGGTGAGGTGAGCAGAGTGAGGGTGAGGAGAGTGTTGTACACAGTTATGATCACATTGCGCAATGACTGACTTTGATGGACTTGTCTCTTCTCAGCAATACAAGGACCTAAAACAACTGAAAAAACTCATGATGTAAGGTGCCATCCACATCTACAGAAAGAAATATGGGGTCTGAATGCAGATCAAAGCATACTATTTGCTCTTTTTTTTTTGTTTAGTTTAGTTTATTCTTTCCCATGGTTCCTCCCATTTGTCTTAATCCTTCTATACAACATGACTAATGTGAAAATATGTTTAATAAGAATGTATATGTAGATCCTATGTCAGATTGCACACCATCTTGGGGAAGAGGGAGGAGAGAGTGGAAGAGAAACTTATGGAAATGAATATTGAAAACTAAAAATAAATTATTTTTTTTAAAAAAGGCACTCCTTTTTCAATGAGAAACATCAAATGGCCCAAGAACAAAAAAATGTTCTTGAAACAAGTTAAAAAGGACTTTTACAATCAAATAAAAGAGATTGAGGAAAAATTAGAAAAAAAAAGTAAGAGCAATCCAAGAAAATCAAGAATATTATGAAAAGAAAGTCAATCAACTTGAAACAGAGAATAAAATAAAAACCTAGTAAGAAAATAGTTCCTTCAAAACTAGAACTTGGCAAAAGGAAATAATGACATTCTAAGATATTAAGAAATAATAAAACAAAATCAAAAGAATAACAAAATAGAAGAAAATGTGAAACATCTCATCAGAAAAACAATTGATCTGGAGAACATACAGAGGAGAAATAACATAAGAATAGTTAAACAACCTGAAAATTATGACTAAAACAACTCTTGTTACATTAGAGTAAATTATCAATGAATGTTGCCCTGAAGTTCTAGAATGAGAAGCAAAGCAAAAAATAGGGGGAAAATCCACCAATTACCACCTGAAAGAGAACTCAGGAAACTTAATGGAATATTATAGCCAAGTTTCAAAGCACCCAGGTTAAGGAGAAAATATTGCAAGCAACAAGAAAAATAAAAAAATATCACCAAGCTATAATAAGGATTACACAAGACTTAGCAGCTACTATATTGAAAGACTGTGGTCTTGGAATATTATATTTCATAGAGTAAAAAAGTGCAGTTATGTCCATGGATAACTTACCCAAGATTAAGTATATTTCTGAATGGAAAAAAGGACACTTAACCAACTGAAAGACTTTTAGGTATTTGTAACAAAAACAGCGGAACTTAAGGGAAAATTCAACATATAAAACATCCAGGAAAAATATAAGGTGAACATTAAAGGTCAATTACAAGGGACTCAATAGAGTCCAATTCTTTACTTCTTACATGTGAAACTACCAATATTCTTATGACTATCATCATTATTTCAGTAGTTTGAAAGAAAGGCTTGGGCTGAGTTGAGGATACTGGGCTGATTCTTAAGAAATGACACTGTAGGGAGAGATAAAAAGGAGCAATTATCTAATGCAAATGATATATAAAAGGAAAAAATGATTCAAAAGAAACTAATATGGCTAGAGCAAGTAGTAGTGGAACCTTACTCTCATCAGGAATGGACCTAAGAGGGAAGAACATTACATATATATATATATATATGTATGAATATATATGTGTATATATATATATATATGTGTGTGTGTGTGTGTGTGTGTGTGTGACTATAAGATATTTTAAATTCGGAAAGAAATAAGAGAGCAAGAGGATAGGGTGGGGAAAGAGAATAAAGGAGGAATTCTTGGGGGAATAGATTAAGGAATAGGAGAACAAGGTAGTGGGTAGAAGTAAAGCAGAGGAGTGAGGAGGGATAGAAATAGGGTGAGAAGGACAGTGAGGAAAAACAGGAACGAGAAAAATATACAAGTATATAAAATGGGATATACACACAAAGAGAAAATAAACGACAGAGCAAAATGTATTATGCTAAAAAAAAAGAAAAGAAAAGAAACAAGGGTAGAAATCATGATCTCAGACAAAGTTAGAGCCAAAATAGATTTAATCAAAAGAGAAAAATAGGGAAACCACACTATGTGCCAGCAATATTATACAAGATTTAGACCATTTAAAATAATTAGACAGTATAAACTACCTGAGTATACCTGCCAAAACAGAGACAGAAATTATAGGAACATAAACATAAAACATTGCTTATACAAATAAAGTCTGACCTAAATAACTGAAGTAATATTTATTGTTCATGGGTAAGTAAAGCCAATATGACTTTTAAAAATGACAGTTTAACCCAAATAATCTATTTATTCAATGCTATCCTGATTAAAATACTAAAAAAAATGCATACTGAGAAAAATGACAGTTTACTTAGAAGAACAAAAGGTCAGGAACTTCACAGAAAGCAGGGGGGAAAAGATGCAAAGGAAGTAGATTCAGCAGTATCATTCCTTAAATTATATTAGAAGATGAGAACATGATTGAAGTGTAAAATGAGTAACTTTGATTATTTTAAATTAAAGTTTTTCTTATTTAAATAAAACCTATGCAGTCAAGAGTAGAAGGAATGTAGAAAATTGAGAAAAATCTTTCATAGACAGTCAGATAGGATGTGATTGGGTTAGAATGTTGCTGTGGTGTAGGAGATGACAAGTTGGTTGATTTAGGAAAACATGGAAAGACTTGGACTTATGAAGAAAGATAGTTATCTACTTTTAGAGAAGTGTGAATGAGTGCAAATGTGTATATATGTGTATGGTTATAGATATCGATGTATATACATATGCAAAATCATATGTAATATATAAATATATATGTACATATATATACACACATATATATGCCTAATTGTAGCCTTCCTTAGGGCAGGGGGAGGGGAAAAATAAAATAAACAATGCACAGCAGAGAATAAAAGAAAATGTGCAATGAAGTAAAGAAAAGCTGGCAGCTTAAAAATAAAGTGTCATATTCATTGTATAGGTTCTCTTGAAATGAAATGTATTGTTTTGTATTGAATCCTCTCTTATATGCTGCTGTGTACATGACAATGGTTCTTTTTATTTTCTAATTTTCTATTTAAATTTAAAATAAATTTTTTAATTACAAAAAAAGGAGAATTAAAGGAGAGATTCCCTAAAGAGAATGAAGATCTCTGAGCACAACTCAGATCCACAAACATATCTTTAATGTTTTAAGATTAGTATTTCAAAGAACCAAACTGCATCAATTGATGGAGTACATATTTTATTATCAATGAGGTAAATAAAATAGGAAGAAAATTTTTATTTCCAAGTAAAATTATAATAATTTTTGAAACCAAAATACAAAAACACAAATTAGACAAAATATAAAAATGTATTTTATAACATTAATATGATGATTGATAAAATGGTACATCAGTGGCATATAAATTAATAACAAAAAATTACTGAAGTGATGAGTTGGTTTTTTTTACATCCCTGGGACTTTCTGGCATAACATATTATATTGACAGAGGATCAAAAATTATAAGCCAGAAAGTCCCAGGGGATTTCAAAAAATAAGCAATTCATCATCAACTATTGAACAAGCTACTCCAAAGTATAAATGTTTTCCCTACCTTTGTTGAGCTCTCAAAGCCTTTGATTCAGTCCTGTACTTGTGGCTTAGTCACATTTTGCAAATTTATAAAATAGAATCAAGCATAGTAAAACCACACTCTTCAAAGACCTTGCAATGGTTTTTCATTGGCCATAAAATAAAGTCCAAGCTTCTCAGTACTTAGGATTCTCCATATGATGGCCATAAACTGCATTTCCATTCTTCTCTATGAAGTCACTCTTCTCTCACCATTCTCCTTATGAGCAACACAGCTAAACTAGATTGTTTGCCTTCTAACAAACATGCTTTCCCATCTCCAAGCCTTCATTTATGCTACTTCATCTTGTAATGCCTATCCTTCCATCTATTTTTTTTGAAATCCTAGCTATATTTTAAGACCCAATTCAAATATTGCCTCTTTTATGAAGTCTTCCTTATTAGGAATAATAGGAAATGGTTAGGCAAAGAGCTGTAATTACATTTTCTTCTTTTTGTCCTTATTACATCTGTCTTCCTATTTTGTCAGCACTGGTTTGTGTACTTTCCACTCTCCCTGCTATATACGGGAAGCTCCTTGACAATAGGAACTATGTATTACTTACCTTTGTATCTCCATTCATAGCCCATAATGCTAGTTTAATAAATATTTATTGAATTCAATTAAACTTAAGCCTTAGGTAAGAGGAAAAAGATAGCTTTTTACAGGGAGCTTAGCTACAAAGAAGAGCTATAGGATGGCTGCACTAATGGAACAATCAAGTGAGGATTTGTTCAGGATATGAGAGACATGGGTATGATTGTAGGTAGTGAGAGCGAGAGATTGAACATAGGTGCAAGAGTAACAATGACAGAGGGGCAAATCTATTGGAGAGATGAGATGGAATGAGATCACTCGAACAAGTAGAGAGGTTAGCCATGGTTAAGAGTACGGCAACTTCATCGTGTGAGACAGAGCAGACATGTCAGAAGGCACCTGAGTGATAAGAGATGAGGAAGAGAGGAGATGAAGGAGCTAACAGAGAATGGACACGATGCTTTCTGTGAAATATGAAGCAAGGTTCTCAGATGAGAGAGTAAAGGGAGGGGGAATCATTGGAAGTTTGAGAAGGGATAAAATGGTTTGGAAGGGCTATTGTGAAGAATATCATAGCGAGTTCATAAAGGAGGTATAGTAAGGTTGCTTAGCAACTGTGAGGACCTAGTTGAGGTTATGTAACATAAGTTTGTAGTAGACTCAACCAGAATAGTTATGTGATTTTCTCCCCTTTGTTTAGCAAAGCAGGTATAGGCACAAACACATCATACAGTGGGGATGATCCAAAGCTGAGGCTTGACTAAATTGGTGATATGATAAGGGAGCTAGGGATTCACGAGAAGAGGACAAAACAGATTGAATTGATTCACTAATGGGTCAAATGAAGAGAGAGGAATAAGTCGTTAGTATAGGGAAGATGACCTGGAAAAGAATTGACAGATCAATGGAATGTAGACCACAGTAAGGATGAAAAGTGGGTTATGTATAATGTAGTTATGAAGAGTACGTTATATAGTAGTAGTCAAGTGGTTAAGGCAGAGGGAGAGGTGAAAAGTCAATAAGTTATATTTGAATAAGGGGATTTCAGAATTCTTGAATATAGAGGTGGTACATTTGGGGTGATAGAAAGATTCAGGGTATGAACATCCTTGTGTGTGGCTGAGGTAGGATAGTGGAGTAGATTATAGGAGAGTAAGTTGAGGAACTAAGTGGTTAATGTATTTGAGAGAGAATCAATATATATGTTGAAGTCCCATAATATGAGGGCAGGAGTTGGGGAGGAGAGAAAAATTGTAAGCTAGGTATCAAATTCATTGAGAAAAGATGGGGAGTGACCTGGAGGGTCTATAGATAATAGCTACTAAGATTTTAATTGGGTAGTAGATATGAATAGCATGTACATCAAAGGAAGAGAGGTTACTGAGTGAAAAAAGAAAGGGGAAAACTTGAAAGTAGCAATGGGGAGCAAGAAGTGTTCCAATTCCCTTTCCTCAACTAGTGAGCCTAGGACAATAAGTGAAGGTTCAGACAGTACTTCAAAGGGTAGTCAGAGGAGCTATGTCATCAGGGGAAAACCAGGCTTCAAAATGAGCTAGTAGATTGAGGGAGTTATTGTATGCCAGATGGCAAAGTAGATCTAGGTGAAGTTGGAATGCATTGTGGTAGGCCGGTTGAAGGGGACTTGAATGAAGAATTGAACAGTAGGAAGAAATGAGATAATCATCTTTAGAATTTAGTCACCGAGAATGTTCATCGTTGAGTAGAGCGTACCACTGCTCTACTCTCAAAGTTTTGCAAGAAGGGAAGGGAGGCCTGAAGTCAAAGAAAGACTGGAGGTTTCCCACATCCCAGTTGGTGAATTAAGGTGAGGTGGAAGATGCCTTTTGCTAGTACACATGAAAAGTGGTTGCTTTAAGGCAACTGGAAATTGCCTTGGCTACTAGTAGTCTTTCTTCAGAGCACAGGAGATAGAAGGTTCGGTAAGACTCATAGTCTGAAGTCTCTGCTCCCAATTTATTCCAAACTATCTTAGAATCCTATTTTATTCAGCATAATAAAAACTATTTTGGATTCTTAGATTGTGCTCATAATATGAATATGTGGTACCTAATATATGCTATAGGTAGTCTAGTCTTTACAGAATCTCACAGTCATAAGAACCTTGGCATTTTTTCAGAGCTAGAAGGAAATTTAAAGATTATGTAGTCCAACAAATAGTTAAACTAAATTCACAGAGGAGTCAAAATTTAAACCTATGTTTTCCCATAAATGAGGGTCTTAGAATGAAGTAAAATATCTGAGACATGGTCTGAGAGGGGGAAAGTATAACTAAGAAGGAAGTATTCATTAAGTACCGAAAGGGTAAACTCTCCATATACTGGATATATATAGGCCTGTGGGAAGTGGAGTTGATATAAAATGCCTAGTATCTATATAACTAGAGCCCAGGAAGTGTTTTTATAATAGGTGACCTGAAAGGGACAAGTAACTTTCATATCCTTTCTTCATTACCCTATGCCATCTGGTAAAGGTCAAATCTATTCATTACATATATTTTAAATGCAAACCTATTTGGGAACACACCATACTTCATCCAATACCCTCAGATCCCGGAAAAATTTAGAATTCTGAATGAAAGAACTTGGTCTATAGTAGTGACTTCAGCTAATGAAATTCACTCATAGAAAACCATTGCTTTACTCTGTTTTAAAAGCTTAGAATATCCATCTCTCACTATTTAAAAATAATTGGGATACAAGCTTGTTATGATCATTGCTTTCCTATGACATTGTTTAAGGTATGATTCACAAAGTATTTTGTAAACCATAAATCAGTGCTCATACCATTCCTGAGGTGCACATCTCATTATTTCCATTTTTAAATTATCATAATTTAATATTACCGCAATGAACTAAAAGTTATTCTGAGTGCTTGTGGCTATAAGACTTTTTTTGAATGGAGTTTATGCTATCATCCTATTCAAAGTATAATTTCTAAAAGAAAATGTATTGGAGATTTCTATAGGATGATTATATCTTTGAGTAACTCAAGGTCAAACAGTGATTCGGTGGGAAAGGCCAAGAAAAAAAATCCTCATGAACCTTTTTCACGCCTCTTGAAATAGTAATGAATTAGGAAAGGTTAGCAGGGTGCCATTTAATGGGTGTGTTTTGCAATGAAAAATAATTATTTTGATGACTTATTCCAATGATGTCTTAAACCAGATAATTTCTTCGCTCTGTAAATCATTTCAAATTTAATTCTTGAGCTAAAATCATGGGGAGAGAGGGAAATTGACTTTTAAATTGAGCATTAAAGACTATTTAAGAGAGTTTCCTGGGCTTTTTGGCTTCTTCCCTTAGCATTGTGAGGAATCAAATCTCCTATGTTATTTCTGTATTTCTTAACATGTCTATAAAAAGACAAAGTTGTAAACACAGGAGTTGGGTGTGCAAATCAAAAAGGATAATGAATATTTATGTAAGGGTGTACGTTGTTCATATAAGTTATGGGTGTCCACATGCATTCATCTAGATGTGGCTCACAGGAAAGCATGGATATATTTCTTTAAAATCTCTTCTGCCCATCCTTTTCCAAGGGAGACTAAATTCTAAAAGGAGGGGAGGAGGAGATTGAGGCCAGTAGGTTAGCCACTCTGCTCTCTTCAGAGAGGGGACACTGGTCTAGAATTAAATTTATGTACTTCTTTCCCTAAATATTATTAATCTAGGGGAAATAACTTTTAGTTTCAAGCTGTGTGCCTTATTGATAACCCTTACTAGAAGTGCCTTTCCACCAAATGTCAGTTACACAGAGAGCACATGGAGTGAATAGTGAATAAACCCATTTATCTAAGCTGGTAACAAACAGAAATCAGAAATGTCATACAAGTGAGAAGTTGGCAGATAATATACTGCGAGTGAATGAGCTCTCCCACTGGGAGCATCTGAGTTCCACCAAGAGAGTCCCAGATCTCACCCAGATGTTAGAGAAGTTTTGTTTTAACCTTGCACTTTATTTTGAGCCCAGTCTGTGTATACCGCACTAGTGATTCAGTGCAGGCTCACAGAGCTATATAAAGAAATTCTGGCACCTGGAAGAAATTTTTTTGGGTAGCAGGGGTAGGGATACAATAAATGTAGAGTGGGAGTATGGAAAAGTGTTACGATGTGACCTTGCTTGTGTATGATAGAAGTAGACTGGAGACAAGGGTCATAGGAGTTGAGGAGGCTGAGGAACTGAGATTCCATGGTACTAGAAGGGTTTTATAGTGAAGAAAAATTTGGTGACCTAGATACTGAAATCATGAGGAGGGAAGTACTGAAAGCTGTCCTTCTTAATGTAATTTTTAACTGCTATATCACCTTGTTGGCTCATATTACATTTGAACTCCATTAGAATACTCATACAACTTTTGACAAGCTGCTCTGTAAACATGTTTTCCCCCATTTGACCCTTTGAAGTTGATTTTTTTAAAAATCCCAGTGTAAGACTTTACATTTATTTATCCCTGTCAAATTTAATCGTATTAGAGTCAGCCCAATGGATTACCATCAGGTCTACATCTGGTCATCTTTTTCACAATATTAGCATGATTACCTTTATCACATGTTTCACTGAAATCTAGCTAAACTAAAAAAGCATTAAAAATTTTAATTTTTATAAATAAATATAAATAAAACATTCCCTTTGTAACTAGCTAGTGTCACTATGGGGTAAAGTCTAATTGGGTGCTTGTTCTCTTTTGACTCCCTCTTCCCAACAGAAAAGGGGTGGAGCACATTGCTTCCAGACTCTGCTTTTAACCACCCACTGGGTAGCTCAGGAGTGGAATACTACATCTTCTCCTTGACCTACATCTCACCCCCCACCCCACTCCACCCCACTATGATCTGAGACAGGAGATTTGCCTAGTGTCCCATGATCTAAGATACCTGGCGCTAGTTAAATCAATGTCTCACTTCACTTTAACTTAGGGTGAATCATTAGGAGTACTCACTTGCTACTTAGGAGCTTATAAAATTATTAAACAAATCCTAAACCAAAGGATCTTCTTCTCACACATAGCTCACAGGGTGCCCAGCTGATACTCACTGTTTTGGACAGAGACGTAGATCTTCCATCTAGGTATCGACATCTTCTATATACTCTATAGACACTCAGCACGAAACAAGTATGATCAATCATAGATTTTATTGTAAAGGGTACATGTATGGTATGATATGGTTTTGCCCCTGATGACCATTTATGTACACATGGAACTGTCTAGATGTTGCCAATAGAGAGGCAAGAACAAATATCTCTAGAGTTTCTATTTCACATCTTCCTCTCTTTGCTCCCTTCAATATTGTTAAATGAGAGAAAATAAGTTTTTGTGGTCAGGTTGTACTTCTAATCACTATCCCTTACCAGGAAAAGAATGTCCCAAGTCTTGTATGCAAAGCTTGACTCCCTTACCACTAAATGCCAATTCCACAAGGAACATAGTAGTAAATTGTGAATAAATCCATCAATTTATTCAGTCATTCAGTCACTCCCTCAGCTTCCATTTCTTTACCATTACAAAAAGAGCTGCTATAAAATTTTTGGTACTTTCTTAGTTAGTTGTGCTTATGACTAATCCCTTTCTTAATATGCCCTCCCTCTTTTTTTCATACCCACCTCTCCTTTCCTTCCTGTTACCCCATTAAAACAAAAGCATTTCTTTACCTACTGTATTAATGTGTGCATTTTTCCCTCCTTTGATCAGTTCAGATGAGATTGAAATTAAAATATCAAATGTTCCCTGACACTTTCCTCCTTGTTTGTATAGACTTCTAACTCCACACTCCAATTGTGTGAAATAATGTTCCCCATTCTTCCTTCCTCTCCCACTGCAATATGTTGGTCCTTTTCTATTCATCTAAAACCATGAAAACATAACAGAAACACTCTAAGGCCCCCTGTCAATTACACTCCCTCTATGACCTCTGATAATGATTGGAGGGGTTACACATAATCTCCTAACATTTGAATGTCGACAGTTTATTGTGGTTTAGTCCCTCGTGATTGTTCATTCATGCTTACCTTTTATGTTTAGCTTCACTGCTATGTTTGCACTTTGATGTTTCCAAGAGGGTTTGGTCTTTTCATCAGGAATGCTTAAAAGTCTTCTATTTATTAGAGATGGTTCTTTTCCCCTGTAGAATTATACTTTTTTGCTGATTCCATGCCTTTTAGAATATTTTATGCTAAGCTCTCTGCTACTTAAAAATAATGGCTGCTAATTCATAAGAAATCCCTTTTACAAATATTTGCAACATCTCTGTGTCACAATAAATGATCAATTTTAAAGAAGTTTCATATAAATGAATGTCTTCCTTAGCAATCCCATTTAGAAGGCATTACAAGTCTTGAACTCTAATTCCTCCAGCAATTTGTTCAATTTTCTATTTTTTCTTTCAGTTATTTTTCAGTTAGATGTAACCAAAACAGAGAGGGACATTGAAATCATATTGTATTCCTGTCTATGAATTCTTGTAACTGAATTAGTGTTTCCTTTATGGATTTTGATGGTAGGTCACTTGAAACGTATAAAGTTAAAATTTTCATTGTCCTGTTGCCATTGATTCAGTATACTCTAGAAGGATTTACTCCTTTTTATGTTTTGAATTCTGTTTTTGTTTTTTGGGATAGTACTATTGGAACTTGTTGTTTTTTTAAATCTGTGTATATCTGTTAAATGTATTTCTTATAAGAAAAAGTTCTTCATCTGTACAATGAGCTGGAGAAGGAAATGGCAAATCATTCCAGTATCTTTGCCAAAAACAACGACAAAACAAAATAGAGTAACAAAGAGTCCAACACGACTGAAATGACTGAGCCACAAAAGCAGGAAACAGATTGTGGGGGTTTGTTTTCTTATCCAATGTGTCACTCTTTACCATTTGTGAGGTCTGGAAATCCCCCATTGAGAAACCCGGCACGTCCCCCATATCCATGGGGTGTTCTTTTTTATACCAGAGGAAGAGGTCATGGAGTTGTAGGCTGATTATAGTTAGTAGTTTAATCACTCATTATGAATACTTACAAATAGGCAAACTTAGATTTGGGGACACAGCCAGACAGTTCTGTGGATTCCCTCTGAAGAACCCCAAAATCCCCGAGGCAGTTATAGAAAACAGACAAAGGCAGGAGGACCTAGAGAGAGCATCACTAGTCATTGGTAGATATTTTTTGTTTTCTTCTTAGTAATGAGCTTGGGAATTAAACCAAAGTTATACTCAAACATAAGTTTGTGTATGGATCATGTACCAGTCACATATTGGCTACAATATTCTTGTTTTGGTTTTCATAGGTCATAGTATCTTACATTCTGTCTAAAGTACGATTTTGAACAGTTCTCCATTTCTGGGCATCCACGTTTCACAGAGTTTAAGTTTTTATGACTTTTTCTTTATTATTGTATTAGGGCTTTTTCCCAATACAAACCCTACACCGTTATATTGAATTTCTTACTCCATTCAAATTTAAAGTTATGAGATACGGATTTATTGTTTTTTCCATTTATTTCTAATATTGATTTTTCCCCAAATTATGATTTTCCTCTCCTCTAGAGGGATTTACCACAGAGCATCTGAGTTCAATCTGGCCTCAGAAATTCACTATTTGGGGTGATCTTGGGTAAGTTAGACTCAAAATTTCTTCATCTGTTGAATGAATAACCCCATAATATAGCACCTATATCTCCCAAGACTGTGGTAAGGACCAAGTGTGACAAATTGTCAAGTGCTTAGCACAATGCCTTACCCTTGGTAGTCATTACACAAACGTTAGCTGTTGCTATTATTAAAGAATTATTACTGTAAACACAGTACAATGTCTTTTTAGAGTAATCTTTTTTTAAAGCGTTTTCCTTCTGTATTGCTTCCCTCTCACTCTTGTTTGTTACTCCGTTCCCTTGTTTTGGAGTTTTGCTTATTGGTTGCTTTTTCTTGCTTGATTTTATCTAGTTATTTCATTCTTTCTCTCTTCCTTGCATCCCCCCCCCCAGCTAATCAGTCAAGTAGAATCCCCCTTATTTTGCTCACCTTCTATTTCTTTTTTCATTAGTTTTTTAACTTTTCTTTTCTTTCCCTTTTTCTAGAAAATATTTCTTTCCTCATCCTCTTCATTATTTACTTTCCATTTCTGTCTATTCTATGCTTTTATTCTTTCATTATTTGGTCCTTTAATATTTCTATTTCTCATGAAATTAAAACTTTTGAGGTACCCATTTTGAGTTCTGTCTTCTAAACAATTTCTGTTGTTGCCTTGTCTCCTGAATCTGTTTTTTTCTCTTTGCTACAGAAATGCCAAGTCCTACAGGTGAGAAAGAGGATATTGACCATGGAAGTATTCTTTCTATGTTCCTATCTCTTTTTAAAGAATATCTCTTCTACCATAGGAACCCTCTTCACACCATTGAAAAGCTTTTCCCTTTTCCGCACCTTTTTCCATACCCCCTTTTGCCTCCTCACCATTTTCCAATAGGCTTTCCTCTTCTTGAGAGACTATAAGAGTTATTGCCCCTTCGTAGTTAGCCTTTGATTTGAAAAGGATGTCACATACTATATTCTATCTTGTTTCTTTCCTTTCTCTTTATATTCATCCTCCATTTTGTTATTTAATCTCAAAAGCAAAACATTGATTTTTCTGTAGTCAGAGTGTGTGAGGTTTAGTCCATGATGATTCAGGATTATTTCTCCATTATCACTTCTATCCAGTTTCTTCTTTCACTCAACTCTTTATGTACATATAGAAGGAAGCCTCTTAATGATCTCTCTGTTATCATTTGTTTTTTGTTGTTGTGCTATATTTGTTTTTTTTTGCATTTTTATTATCTGGGGGTGATTGAGAAGCAAATACTCTCTTCAAATATGGTTTTCCTTCTCAGAACATTTTGAACATTCTTGAGTATTAAATATCCATCTTTTTTTTCATTGATGTTTACACTCAAATTTCTAGGGTAAACCATCTTAGACTTCATCTTGAATTTCATTGATCTTTGGAACATATTATTCTATAATCTCATGTTTTCTGGTGAGTACAGAATAATCTTGTATTATTCAAATTTCTTTCCCTTTTTATTTAAAAATCTTCTGGTCACTTAAAAATTTGTTGTTTTTCAATTGGATTGTTCAGTTTATCCACTATGTGTTTTGGTGCTTGCAGCATTGTTATTTTTTTTCTGGAAGTGATTTTTTAATTTCTTTCAATTGGCACTTTGTTTTTCTTATTTAGAAGTTCTGGGAAGATTTTTGTTTGTATTCAGATTTTTTAACTTGTTATATTCTTTTGGGAAAATCATAATCTTTAGGACATCTTTATCTTGTCTTTGAGATCAATATGTTTTTCTTAAATGAAAAACATGATTTTAAAAATGATACTGAGTTTTACTTCTTCCAGCTTTTTCTTCATGGTCACATATTGTATTCTAATAAGTTGTCTTCACTTCTGTTTCTTTAGTGAAACTTGCCACCCTGGATTCAAAATTTTCTATTCTGCCAATTATTTCTGCTGTGTGAGCCATAAATTGTGCCTTTGTAATTTCTGTTTTTCTTTTAAACCATTTAGGAACAAAGTGCTGTGTTCCATGATGTCTACCAAATCCACAGGGTCCTCTCCCTCCTTAGAATCATTTTCTAATATTTTCAGTATGTGTTCAGATATCTGAACTCTTTTACTAGCTCTGGAGGTCACAATTTCTTCTGCTGTTAATGTCTTCCCTATTGGTTTATCTGCTTATATTCAAAGTCTTTTAATTTTCTTTTTCCTCAGGTTTTTGGTCATTTTAGGGGTCCCCTTCCCTTGTTTTCCCCTATTGCTCATTTCCTTATTCCTCCTAGGATGGCAATTTCTATAGAGACTGGATTTCAAAGTGTTTTAGCCTCCTCCCATGCTTGACAGTTTATGCTTCATCAATCTAGATCTGTGCTGTAAGTAACTTTTGGGGAACAGGTATGACCATAGTCTTACACACACACACACACACACACACACACAGACATGTCCTTGCCTTTGTTTCTCAGTTCTCTGGTCCAGCAGCACAGAGAAGTGATATGTTGAGAAAATAAGGGTAAACGTTCTCTCCAATTCTCTCTATTCCTTAGCTCTGTCTGAGTTCTGTTGTCATTCATAAGACTGCCACACAGCTATCAGAGACTGAACAAAATTACCCAAGTTGGAATTTGGATCTCTATGGCACTGTGGGGAGGAATGGGGCAGGGCATGATAAGATAGAAATTGGATTTTGTTGTAAGCTGTGCATTGACTTGTGCAACCTTGTGGTAGGGAGCATAAACAGTAGAGGAGAGTATGCTTAGGGATAAGGGAATATTGACTTCTCTATTGTTAATTCATAGAGTTTATTTGTTTGTTTTTAATTAACTTTGTTTGGACTGTTGATATCCTAACATCATGGAGACAGCTTTATCTCTGGTGCATAAGACCTATTTTGGAGTAGTTTTGAGAGGCAATAAGAATCAGACAAAATAAATCTCTATGTGGGAATGAAAGAGTGAACCATTTTATAACTATTTCTTCAAGTCTAAAATTAGCCCTAAATGATACATTTTCAATTGTCCCAGAGATAATAGGCAACCACTAAGTTTCTTTCAGGTTCATTTGTAAATTCACATCAATACAGATATCAAAATACACAGGCTTTGACATGGTTTAGTTTTGGATGTGTTTTAGTCACAGTCTTTAGATATGATTTTAGCAACAGTCTTAAATATAATTTAGTGATTGTTGAGAAAACTTCAAGTTAGATCGAGACTCCTATTATAGAATTGGTTTTAATTGCCAAGACATTTTTTATTACTATATCTGAAAGTATATATATGCACATACATTTGGAAAAGAAAAGGAAAATACCTGTGTTCCTCAGTATTACCAGAAATAGGACAACCTTAAAACTTAACAATTAAAGGAAAAAGTTGTATTTCAATTTGGTGAAGTTTATACATCAAATGGACTAGTTGTTCATAACATTTCAATAAAGAAAAAAATTGAAGTATTTATTGTGTTCTAATTGTTGGATTAAAGGGTCATTTTTCATATTAGATCAAAGAGTTATTAATGATGAAGAATGGGTTTTAATACAGTATTGCCTATTTTGGGCACTTTCAGCTCTTGCTTTGGGTATCTCCAAAACTTAAGTTTTGCCTTCAACTCAGTATTATCATATATGCCTGTTCATACATGCATACATACATACATGCATTTATATGTGTATATCTCAAATTGCCTACATGCAGCATTTTGCACACTGATATCCTTATTCAAATTCTAATAAAATATATGCTGTACAAAGATTTGAGGATGGTATCACTTTTTTTGGTTCTCTTCTTTATTGAACTGACTACAAAATTCTTTCTAAAAACATTTTTAAGTTTTGGAATTTGTTCTCCACCAACAGGAATGATAAAGGTCTGGTACTAAGCATCTCTTCCATGACTGTCACAGCCTGCAATAGGGAATGACTTATTGGTTATTTATGTAATGAATTGTCTGGGTTATATATGAATTATTGTGTATTCATTCTATGTAAAAACCTCTGGAAGATGAATATTTTATTAATTTCTTCTGTATCAAGAAGGTAGTGACTTGGCCTAGGGGACATTTAAGAGAAGTTTCAACTCTTAAAATTCAATGATTCTTTGATTATATATCTAATACTCTCATATATTGCAGTAACCAGAGAGACCTGCATAACAAAGTAATGGTTTCAAGTTCAGCTATGAAACTTATAATTAAAAAGGCAATACAAAAACAGAAAATAGAGAATAAAACTCAACAAACTTTCTTATTGATTTCACCTTAAAGTAACTTTAAATAGAAACCATAGAATTAACCTCTTCATGAATATTCATAGATCAATCACATATTTCCTTGTGTGGAAATGGAAGCAATCTAAGGAGGTTGGGGTTAGGTGGGGATTAGTTTTTGATTTACACAAATATATCAGGAAAATTCAATGTTCAATATCATGAGTTACTTGTAAGAGATATTAAGGCAAGGGGAGGGATGAGTTGCTTACTGGGAGCTGATAACCTCAGGAAACTACTCCTTTTCAGCTCATGTCCTCTTTTAATACTTTGCTTGGCAGAATAAAAAAAAAATCTTAGTTTTTTGAAACTTTGGGAAAGCATAAAACTATGTAATAATATTTGCCAGCTATACAACTTGTTATTCTTCTTTGTCCCAATGAAAATGGTCCATTGATTTCATTTAGCAACATTCTAGAATTGAATTTGTGCATGACTATAACCATCAAGCAGTTTTTCTTCATGACTACTGAAGCAGATGTGTATCAAAGTAAATCTAGTTCAAAGACTTAAAATAATTAATTGTGGATGACATTATAAGTTCTCTTATCACATAGGCATCAGATTCTTGACAGTGTCTACAACATTGACATTCAATATAAGACTATTTATTAAACACATCTTTTAGACCTATTGGCAAAGAAAAAAATAGCTTGATAGAGCTTTGGGGGAACAGGCATGGCCATAATCCTACAAACAAGCAAAGAAACAGAGTTTCTGTGTAATTAATAATCAATTTATTAATTAGACTAACCTAAAATCATTAAATTGATAGTCAGT
>CM053771.1:346324601-346343366 GCA_028658325.1 Potorous gilbertii | reverse complement strand
ACAAATGGGAAGAAAATTTGGAACCCAAAATTTTCTGAAAATGAATGTAAAAAAAGTTAAATAAATTTATTTAATTAAAAAAAGAGAAGATGGAGAAGGGGTTTAAGAGAAAAGATAATGAATTCAGTTTGGGACATAATGAGTTTCATATGTCTACTGGACATCCAATTCAATGTGTCTGAAAGACAGCTGAAGATGCAAAATTAGAGGTCAGCAGAGAGGTTAGGGCAGGAAAAATGGATATGAGAATCATCAGTATAGAAATGGTCTTTGAATCCAAGGGAACTAATGAGCCCACTAAGTGAAGTAGTATAGAGGGAGAAGAGAAGAAGGGCTAGGACAGATCCCTATGGGACACCTAATATTAGAGGATGTGGTCTGAATGAGAACCCAGAAAAGGAGACTTAGAAAGAAAAGTGATATTGGTAAGAGGAAAATCAGGAGTAGTGTACCAAAAATCTGGAGAGAAGAGAATATCAAGGAGAAGATGGTCATCAATAATATAAAAGGTTGCACAGAAATAAGAGAGAATCAGGATTAAGAAAAAGCTACTGAATTTGGCAACTTAGAAGATGAATAGCAGCTTTGGAGAGAGCAATTTCTGTGGAATGATAACCCTGGAAAGCCAGATTGTAAGGAGTTCAAGAAAATAGTAAGAGGAGAGAAAGCAGAGACCTTTTTGAGGAGTTTAGCTACAAAGGGCAGACTGGAAATATAGAATGAGTTCATGGGGATGGAAGGATTAAGTAAGGTTTTTTTGAGAATTAACCAGTAGATAAGGAGATTAAAAATAAGCAAAAGAGTGGGAATGATAGAGTGGGGAATCTTTTGTAGAAGACAGGAAGGAATGATATCAATCATTTGAACAGGTTTAGTATTTAGTAGTAAATGCTACTTCATTGTGTCAGACAGGGGAGAAGAAAGAGAAAGTGACAGAAGGTCACTGAGAGAGAGATGAAGAAGAGATAAGAAGAGGGAGTTCATGATGAATGTGGCCTCAATTTTTTCTGTAAAATGTGGGGCAAGGATCTCAGCTGACAGGGTGAGGGAGAGGAAATCATGGAAGGCAAGAGGATGGATAAAAAGGTGGGGAAGAATTTCTGTGGGGAATGGAATAGTGAGTTGACAAGGCAGGTATCGGTTTGCTTTGCAGCAGTGAGGGCCTAGTTGAGGTTGTGTAACATAAATTTGCAGTGGACCTCATCAGAACATTTGTGTGATTTTCTCCACTTTTTTTTTCAGCGGTATTATATCAGTTCTAAGGATCTTTGCAATCATGATGACTACATGGTTATCAATTAGTGAACTAATTGTCTAAAGTACCTTTACTTCAAGGTAAAAAAAATAAATTGAAAAAACTTTTTATCAAATATTTTGTAAAAACCACTGCAAAACAATTAGTTTGTTTGGCTGTACTCTGAGTATGGTTGGGTAAATGGTAGCTTTAGAAAGGAAACCATATTAGATCTATTTAAAATTACACTTATCTAGAGCAGGGACTAAGCAATGCTAAGCCAAGGGCACAAGGACCAGAAAACTTTGTCATTCATTGTCATTACTCAGCCTTGATAATTTATCCTGAATTTATAGGGAACTATGGTCCACAGTGCTTCAATTAAAAATTCCAGTTTTATAAACCCTTTTGTAATTTTATTGGTGTGACAATAACTCTGTAAATTAATAGAAATAGGAAATTTCTCTATCTTGCCTCAGATTCCTAAGGAACAATTCTATTTTGGGCTCTAGTCTTAGAGGCCCTTCACATCAGGAGGGCAGGAAGTTAAAAAAAAAAAAAGAAATAGCACTCTGAATATAAACATAAACCAAGTATAGAATAGTCAGTTTTATTCTTACAGAAAGGGAATACTAAGCAATAAAAAATTATTGTCTGTTGAGAGGCAACTATTCAAGCCTTATCAGACATTTGAAACAGATTGCTCATTAGCTACTTTACATTTCACCTGCATTGAGAATAGATCATTGTCAAATGATCTCCTTTCTTTACAGTGGTTTCTCTGTGGCAATTCTTTCTTTCTTGGTCAGTGTGCTGCTATTGATGTTATGACTAAAATGGATTCAATGCTGTTTAGGTGCCTAGGGACAGGAAGAAAAGTAACTAGCTGCCTTTTGAAATTTCACAAGGCCCCACACCAAAGGAAACACTAACAGGAAATGACTTGCTTGGGAGGCTATGAACTATGTGGCTGGGCCTTGTGGGCTTGGCCCAGAGCATTCTCCCACTGGCTATCTGCATCTCTAAGAACAAAACTTCATGCTTTAAGACTCAAGGCCAGTAGGAAGGAGAAACCTAATTGGCAGGGACTGCCCCTTTAACATATCCACTGCGTTCTGATTCAACACTCAATTAAAGATGTCATCAAGCCTGATGGATACAGTTAGAGAATATTTGTTCTGAAGGGAGAGAGAAGGACTTCTCTCTCACAAATCCTTAAAGGGTGCTATACTCAAAACAAAGGAAGTGATATTTCAGTGTATTTTTATACAATATTTAATTTGAGGAAATACAGAGATTTTGGTTAAAAAATAACATTCATTCTCTAGTATCTAGGTATATATTCTTTCTTTTTATCTGACTCAAATAATGCTATTGGCAAGTTGTTATATCTTTAAGCATATTATTGAATGTTGACCTTATAAACTGTATATAAGTTCATACACCCTCATGTTTCCACATTAATGATGACTAATAATCTATTAATGATGTCATATTGATGACTCAGGAGTTTGAAGCCCTCTCAATAACTGACCCAACTCTCTATTTGTCAGACCTCATTAAAAATTTCTCTATGGGAAATTTACCTAAAGTGGGTGAAATTCAAACAATGGCCTACACAAGTTTTTTGTTTTGTTTTTAAGAAGAGAAAAAGACATAAAATGACAATAAAAGAAAAAAAGACATGGAACACTTTAAAAGGCGGGGTGGAATCATAAAAAACGAGTTTTTCCATAATACAATAGAAGTGTCATAAGAGTTCTCAAAAGCTATGATGATGGAGTACAAACTCTGGTAGATTCTACCTTGCTCAAAAACTTCAGGTACAACATGGGCAACAAATTGTTGCTAATTGCTTTCTAAGAACCACTCAAGTATAATTTGACTGGATACTTGGTAATGAATTCTTAGGCCAGAGTAATTTCTGAAACCAAGAAAAATAAAAATTGTCTCTAAATCCTATGTAGCATCCTTCAATTACCAAAGAGATAATTGGGATAAGAAAGGAAAGAGGAGGTTAGGAATCACAAAATTTTGACCATCAATAAATATGAACTATCCATCCTCTAAATGTGAGATTCTTATATAATGATATCCTCATCCAGTGAACAATAATTGAGAAAAATGATAGTAGTGAAAGAGGTGATTCAATTTAATTTTGTTAAATAAACATTTATTAAAGTGAAAGAGATTATACCAGGTGCTGGGAATATAAAGACAAAGTTTTGAAAATAAAACAAGCTTGGACATGTATTAAATATTAGGCATTTACATGAGATATAAGGATCTCACATCCTAATGGGAGGAAATAACATTTAATCAGATAAATAAAATTTGAAGAAGAAGAGAGAACTAACAGCTAGGGAGAATGATGTCACTTTTACTGTTTTCACCATAAATGATATTAATATACCACTATTGTCTATACCACTTTTCAGCAAAATGTAGTTTCCTTGTTTATTTCTTTTAATTATATTTTTGCTATTATTTTGTCTGAGATCATAACTGTTACATTTTTTAAAAATTCAGCTGAAATACAACAAATTCCAGCCCCATGACCATGAAAATCTTTAAATTTCAAGTTCATTTTTTGTAAACAGCATACTAATGGAGTCTGCTTTCTAATTCATTCTTCTATCTTCTTTTTATCAGTGAATTAGCTCCATTCACATTCACAGTAATGGTCATCAGTGTGTATTTTCCTCTAAACTCTTCTTTTATACATTCTATTTTCTTTACTTCTAGTTCTTTTTTTACAAAGAAGAAGGGAGTGGGAGAGCAATGTGCTCAGTCATAGTTCTTAGTGCTTGATATAGTTAGTTTTTGTTGTCCAGTTGCTATGTTCATCCTTTTATATTAGGTGTATTCCAATCACAAGTACTTACCTCACTTCCTTTCTTATTATACTTCTTTTCAGAATACCCACTCTAAGCTTAGAGTTTGTTTTGCTTATGACTCAGAATCTATCCTCCTTATTCTCTGTTCTTGTCTGTCCTTGTTGCTTCATATTTATCTCTTGATTTGAATGGATCAATGCATCAGACCCTTTATTTGTGTGGCATGGTTTGTGCCTGTATATAAGTTCTATCCATCTTTGTCCAATTTGAAGGACAGAGAGTTTCAAGTGCTACCCACTATTTTGCATGGTAAATTCTTCCACTCTTCATCCCTTTTTATTCTCCAATTTAGCCTTTCCCCCCTCCCTTTCCTCTCTCTCTTTATTAAAAAAAAAGTATCAAAACATAATAAAATCACTCCCAAGCTCTTTGTCTTTTTTAACTTTTATGATCCCCAAAGACATTAGGTTTCTAAGAGTACCCTTGTATTATCCCACCCATTTAAATGTAAACATTTCATCCTTATATAGTCTCTTCAAATTGTTCATGTACATTTACCTTTTTATGTTTTTTTTGACTCATGTTTGCATTTCAGCATACGTATTTTTAGTGCTCACTTTTTCTTCTTTTCTTGCAAGTCTTCTATGTCAGTAAAGGTCTACTTTCTCCCAGTAGGATTATACTGCATTTTTTTGGGTGAGATATTCTTGTTTGTGAGCCTATATCTTTTATCTTTTGCAATATCCTACTATACACCCTCCATTCCTTTATGGTGTGATTACTTAGTACTTTTTCATTCTGGCTGCTTGTAGTATTTGCTTCTTTGTTTGACTAAGAAAGTTGGGATTTTGACTACAATATTTCTGAGAGTTTTCATTTTGGGATTTCTTTCAGGAGATGATCAGTGTATTTTTCTACTTTCATTTTATTCTCTTATTCTAATAAGTCTATGTAGTTAACTTTTGTGATTTCTTAAAATATGATACAAGCTCTTTTTTTGTTGTTCTTGACTTTCAGGCAATTCAATAATGCTTAAACTATCTCTCTTTGATCTCTTTTCCAAGTTGGTTTTTGTAAATAGGCAATTACTTTTCACTTTCTTCTATTTTTTTTTTTGTAATCTTTTGACTTTGCTTTAAATATTCTTATTGTTTCAAGGAATCATTAGTTCTTCTTTGGCCCTTTCTAAATTTCAAGGAATCTGTTATTTGGGTAAGATTTCATATTTTTTTCTCCTTAGCTGTTATTCTTCCTTCTAAGTCTTTCCTCTAGAGGTTACATTTATTTTCCAATTCTTTCTGCTAGTACTCTCACTAAATTTACAATGTTGTTTTAAACTTTTTTTAAACTTATGGCTCCTTGAAGGTATTTTGAAGTTGGATTTTTGGGGCTCTTTTTGTATCCTAAGGGCAGAGCACAGTGCCCTCAGCACTTAATACATGTTTATTGATTGATTGATTAGAGTTGTTTTCATCCTCTGGATTTGTGTCCTGCACATCCTATCACCATAATACCTCTTTTTAGTGCGATTCTTTTTTTGTTTACTCATGCTTCCAGCCTGGCTTCCTAGATTTGAACTTTCTATTGAGTCTAGTTTCTTCATTCTTCCAGAAGGACAGTATGGTCCCTGCCTGTATTATCTAGGACATTATTGATACATGCTTTATGTGTTAAATGCTGTGTTCTTCAAGTATCATATGGCAGCTCTGCATAGGGAACTGCAAAATTTCACTGGGACTTAATGTAGTATGATCTAAGGCATGTTCTATTCACTGCCCTTCTGGACTATTCAGGATCCAGAATCTGGTTTTAGCCTAAGCAGTAAAATTAAATACTTGTCTCAGATGGAGATCCAATGACTGCTCAGAAGTTTGTGAAGGTTCAGAACAACAGAGACCATGGCATAGTTATAGTACTGAATCTGAGATCTTTCCTAGGGACAGAGCAATGGACAGCTGTCACATATCTGTTTTATCTTCCTAACATTGATAATTTTTCAGGTTGAATGTATTATCTTGAGTTTGAATGATGATGCACTAGTTTCTCTAAACTTTTTTTGTTGCATTATGGAGGGAGGGGAAAAAAACAAAGTAAAAAAGTGCACAGCAGAGAAAAAAGAATTCACAAGGAAGCAAAGAAAAAGATGGACAATTTTCAACACAAATATTATTTATTTTCCAGATCTTCTTGAAATGAAAATTTATTGTTACACAATTTGAATCCTCTCATGTTCTGCTATGCACATAAAATGCTTTTATTTTTCTTTTTAACTCTGTATTTAAATTCTGATATTTAAGTTTATGATATGTTTTTGGTTCTTTTTATATTCTGTATTTGTGTTCATGAATTTGAGTCTAAAACAAAATTTTTTAAAAAGAGAATATAAAAATGATCAAGATATTTAAAAAGAAATATTAATAGCTTCTTTTTAAAAACTCAGGATTTCCAACAGGACAGTTGGAATTCCAAATACTAGAATGATCCTTCTAAGAAAGTCAACAAAAATTTAGGTGAATAGTCTAGAAGCCAGTGGCACACACTTGATCAGGGAAAACACAGAGGAAAGGGGTACTTTCTGCTCCAACCAGGAAAGTCCCAGAGGGGTCCAAAGACTGCAGAAACTCCTCCACTAGGGAAACAAACTACAGAGTGTAAAGGGGAGATGCTGAAAACCAATGAATGCCCTCAGTCCAAATATATCAAACAGAGTGAAAAGTAGTAGTGCAAGCCCAGGAAGCTGAGATCAGTAGACATAGTGCTTCATCACTCTATCCAAGAATGAATAGGGACTAGAGACTCAGGCATGGGAACTTGTAGCCTCAAGGCCACATGTGGCTCTCTAGGTCCTCAAGTGCTGCCCAACAGGATTTGTTCTGTGAAGTTTTGATTTAGTCAAAGGGCACTTGAGGACCTAGACACCACTTGTGGGCTGGAGGTTACAACTTCCCTATCCTTGGACGCTATCCCTAGCTCAAAGTCCAAAATCACAATCTGAGACTGGAGACATAAGTGAATAAAAGAAAATGCCAAATTCTAAAAATATAAATTTAGAGAAGACTAAGAGACAAATGCAGAAAAGAGTAATTTCACAAAAACTACAAGAAAGGGTCAGACTCATTCAGAGTAAGGAATCTATAGCCTCAGGGTCACATATAGCCCTCTAGGTTCTCAAATATGGCCTTTTGACTAAATCCAAATTTCACAGAACAAATCCCCTTAAGGAAAGGATTTGTTCTGTAAAATTTGGATTCAGTCAAAGGCCTCAACCAAGGACCTAGAAGGTCACATATGGTCTGGACTTCAGATTCCCCATCCCTGGTTCAGGCAAAAGATAACTTTGTCACAAAGAATATGACTACCTGGAAGAAATGAAGCAAAAAAAAAATGAAATAAAATCTCAAGAAAAATGGAGGGAGAATTAAAAGTTTAAAACAGAAGATGGAAGATCTATCCATCTAGTGATCTCTATGAAAAACAACTACTTAAATATAGATTTTAAAATAAAAAAAAGAAGAAAATACATTTTTTATCAACAGACTATCAAAAACAATTAGAAAAATAGATAATGGAAAACCAATTTCTGAATACCTTGAATAAAAAACTCTTGAATATCATATTTTTAAAAAAACCATAAATGAAAACTCCCCAGATTTACTAGAGCCAGTGGGCAAAGTGAAAATAGAATGCAAATCACCTTCAGAAAGAAACCCCATAATAAAGACTCTTAGGAATAGTTTTAAGGTAAAAAACAAGGTTTTTAGGTTAAAAAAATTACTCCAAACCACCAAAAAGAATTTGGCAATGAAAGAAACTGTCAAGATCACAAAAAACTTGGCAGCAACTTCTATAAAGGAGAGAATATCTTGGAATATAATATTCCAAAAAGTAAAAAAGAAATGCTTACAAACAAGAATATTTTATGTGGCAAAACTACGTATAATCCAGGGAGATGGGCAAAAGTGATGAACCGGATAAAGCAATGCAGTCCAGGTCTAACAACTACTTCATGAAGATAGAGAAAAAAACACACCAGACTTTTTCATGCAATAAGAAATCATAGCAGTTTCTTTTTCTATCTTAAGACAGTATAGGGGGAAAGGTGGAAGCATATGGGTACTAGGGAGGGAGTCTAACCAGAGAAGTCCTATGAAGAGACCTCAATTATAAGGTCTGGTTGGGGCTTATGGTTCCTCAGAGAACTGATTCAGTTGAGCCTAACACTGTAAATTATGAAAAAAGCAGGAACAGAACCCACTTGGCAAATGTGCTTTTTTTACTCAAGAGCAAAGTCACAGATTCAGTCTACAGACCTTGAAGTCTTGGGTTGGCCACTAAGTTAGCAGAGCAAGGTCATCAAAAAGCCTCCAGTTCTATAACTCTGAATCTGCAAAGCATTCCAGCTAGATGATGTTGGCTTAGATAGAGACAGAATAAAGGTGCTCAAAACAGGGGCAAACCTGTTATGTGCTGTAAAGGACAAAGAAAATAAAAAATGAAAGTATATAATAGAGGCTTCTGGATACTGTTTTTATTAGAATTTCATCTCTTGGTTGTAAGGTCATCAGGGTCTTCTATATAAGAGTGAAAACTCAGATTCAAGGGCCAAGTACAGGCAGAACTATATTACAATGTAACTGGAAAATGTTTCACAAATAAATAAAATAACAATAACATAGATAATGTTAATTTATGGTTTTCTAAGTGAATACAGGTCCCAAAGGGATCCATTTCTATTTGAGTTTTACATCACTGTTCTAAATGATCTTCCACATGTTAAATTACTTTAAAGCTTTCCTTGGACAACAATTGATTTTTAAGTAGAAAAGAAGCCTGACATAAGGAAAACTAAGGAAAGAGATAAACTAAAATAGATAATTTTTTTAAAAAAGTATATGATGTGTGTTTGTGTGTGGGTGTGTATCCCTGAAAAGTGACCAAATATGAAAAAATGAAGACCAAAAATTCCTCCCTTCTTCAAAAGGACTGATTATTGGATATAAATAGTAAAGTCCTTGTGGTGGGTGATGCCTAATTTTTGCAGTTCTCAACGAGTCTTCATATAAAGCAGTTACTGCAAGCAAAAACATCTAGTCTACAGATGAAGTGATGACATTTCCTACAAAGATACCAATCCTCATCTTGGGTTAGGAATGTGTTTGGGGAGAGAAGAGGTTTTAGACTGACTACGAAACTGAAGGTCTACAGAGCCATTGTGCTGACCTCATTGTTGCATATCTGTGAAACCTGGACAGTCTACCAGTGTCATGCCAGGAAAAGTGAATTATTTCCATTTGAACTGTCTTAGAAAGATTCTGAAGTTCACCTGGCAGGATGAGGTACCAGACACTGAGGTCCTTGCTCGAACAAAGCTGCCAAGCATTCAAACCATGCTTCAGAGAGTGCAGCTCTGATGGGCCAACCGTGCTGTTCAAATGCAAACTGTATGCTTGCCAAAAGACTATTTTATGAAGAACTTCCTTGGGGCAGGAGATCACATGATGATCAGAAGATGCAATACAAGAACACTCTCAAGGTCTCTCTCAAGAACTTTGGATTTGATTGTGTGACATGGGAGACACTAGCACAGGACTGTTCAGCATGGCATGCCCACATTAGAAAGGGTGCTGTGCTCTATGAACAAAGCAGAATTGACACAGTGCAAAGGAAGCATAGGATGCACAAATTTGGAGTATTCATTCCGAACATTCACATGGACTATCTGTGCCCAGTCTATGGTACAGCATTCCAAGTTCTTATTGGTCTGATCAGCCACAGTCGGACACATTGAAACTTAATTTTTTCAAGGTGATATCATTTTGATCTTTCAAGAACAAAGGATAACAACCAACCAACTTTGGTTCAATATTAAGATCATCCATGTGAGCACTCACTTAATGTTTCCTGGCCCACCATTCAGAACCTTCCAATCCCTGGAGCCTCATGGGATGAAAGTAGAGGAGGGATGTTGAATTTTTACCTCATTATAAGTCTTTAAGGGATTTTAAAAAAATAATTGTATTGTTTCAGTAAACAAAAATCTATTTCCTCCTACATTGCATTCTCTATTGGAGGCAAAAAAAAACCTTATAAAAATATGCAAAATCAAAAGAAAGAATTTCCTGCGTTGTCCAAATGCAAAAAATATGTCTCAATCTGCACTTTCTAGTGATTGTTTTCATGTTTCATCATTGGTTCTCTACAATTATAATTTGTTATGGTATTGATAATAGTTCTTAAATCTTTCAAACTTCATTGTCTTAATGTTATTGCATAAATAGTTCTGGTTCTACTATCTTCACTACAAATCTTTTAAAGTCTTTTTCAGGTTTCTCCATAATTATTTCCACTTGTAATGCCGTATTATTCCACTGCATTCACATGACATAATTAATTCAGTCATTTCTCAATTTATAGGTACTCCCTTAGTTTCCAGGTTTTTTTCTAACACAAAATGAACTTAAAATATTTTAAATATATGGGTCCTTGTTCTCATCTTCTAAATATAGGCCTAGCAATAGTATTACTGGGCTAAAAGGTACGCACAATTTAGTGACATTTTAGGTATAGTTCAATATTGCTTTCTTAAAAAATAGATCATTTCACAGCTCTACCATATGCACATTAATACGCTTGTTTTCCAAATCATTCTAACATTTGTCATTTTTCCCTTTTTTGTCACCTTTGTCAGTCTGATGGGTGTGAAGTAGAACCTCCAAGTTGTCTTAATTTTTCATATTCATAATTATTGAGGAATTAAAGCATTTAAAAAATATGATTCTCCAGTCTTTTACTTACATATCTTTTTCATATGAGATAATTTCCCCTGCCTTTTCTCTCTGTTTTCTCAGAGTATTTCTTTTCCCCTCCCTTTCCTTTTTTCTTCTAAGATCACAAAAACGAAAATACTCCTATCATCTATCTTATTTACTGTCTTCTACAACCTATGATGACTTTAGACTTCTGAGGAAGGTGGGGGAACACTTGTATCCTCTCCCTGTATTAGAATACAAACTGAGTACTTTCAGGGTGGGAGGCAACATTCATTTAAAATTGTGCTTTTGGCTGCTGCTGTAGTTTCTGTTTAAGGTGCTATCTGGCTGAAGAAGGGTGTTGATCCAGGGACAGCTGCAGGAGCCCTTTTCACCAGCGCTGCATGGTGTCTCACATAAATCCAGAAGAGAACCTGGACATATTTAATAAAACTATAAATGAATTTTGGAATAGATTCTGAAATATTACATTCAATGAACACTATAGTCAAATGATGGGGCTGAGAAATACCTATAAAGACTTCATTGAAGCACATACAGTAAGATTACCCACAAAGATAAGAGAATCAAATGGTTGAAATTTTTCTGGAATTCAGAAATAAGATCCATATCCAGAATAAGCTTATTCAAGAAAAACAAGATAACTTATCAAAACTGGTTGACAGTATACAAGACAAGGAATGAGAAACGGAAAAGCTGACAAAATGTATACAGGATCTTAAGGTATCACTGGATAAGAAAACATAAAATATTTTCACTGCTAACAAAGACAATAAGGAAAAGTTGAAAAGGCTGCAGAAATCTTAAGATTCATACAAAGATCACCTTGGACTGTAAATTAGAAATATTTATGGTGGGAAACTTCAATTTATATTCTGAAGTATTGACCCTAAAGTTCCTGAGAAACTGTTTACCTTTTCTCTGAGCTTAAATGAAGAAGGGAATTATGAAATATGAGATAGTGCTCCTCATCTGAAATGCTTGGTGGAATTTCAAGAGAAAATAAAGAAGAACAAAAACTTTTCACCTTTCCTTGCCAATGTTTGTTAAGCTTTTATTTCTCTGGACTGTAATGAATGTGTAAACAATGTTTAAAGACTATTTTAATTTTCACCCTACTACTCCCTTTAAAGCTTCTAAATGACTGTCTTATGTCTGACTCTTTTTTGTATTTTTGGTGACATTTTATCTTGTCAAGAATTAATAAAGCTATATGGCATACTTGTGAAACTTTTATCAAAAACGTCCTGTTTCTGAAGGGAATAAAAACTGGAATGAAATAGTTAAAAAAAACACTAAAACCCTTCTAATAACTTGTTTCTACTTACCATCTTGTGTCTCTGGATTGTATTTATATCTCAAAGTTTCTACTCAGCTCTGATCTTTTCATCAGAAATACTTGGAAATACTTTGTACATGCAAGATACATTATTCAGCTTTTCTGGGCATGGCATTCTTGATTGTAAGCCTATACTTTTTGCCTTTTTGAGTCTTGAATTGCAATAGATTCATTCGTTTAAAGTGGTGGCTGTTAAGTCTTGTGTGATTTTGACCATTGCTCCTAAATACCTGAATTTTTTTTCTTTTTGACTTATAGTTTTTCATTTTGACGTGGAAGCTCATGATTTTTACTTTGATGTTCCTGTGGGTTTTCATTTGGGGATTTTCTTTCAGATGGTGAGATACACCATCTTTTCTACTGTTTTTTTCAATCTTTTAACTTCATTTTATTATTTTCTATTTTTTTGTGGAGTTCTTAACTTCTAATTTGTCCAATTTAATGTTCTGTTCTTTAAAATTAAACACGTTATTTAAATTTTGTATAAAGAGGGATCAATATAAGGTTCTCCAGATAGAAGGTAACACTGTGCCCAAAGAGATGGGCAAGATGAGAAGGTGCTGAAGATGCGAACTGGCAACTCTAGACTGGGAACTTAAATGGTTGGAGAAATAGAGATGTTTAACTCTTAGGCAGAAGGGTCCATTGGCACTGAAGAGTTAAGCCTCATCCATTCTGTAAACATGAGATCCTTCTGGCCAGATGACTGTCTTTGGGATACTGAATTACCCTGTGGACATGTATGGAAAGGAAGTAGATGCCTTCAAATCAATGATTTATAAATGTTTTTACTATTTCCTGTATGGACACTAGGGTCTGAGATTGCCAGTAACAGTCCAATTAAAGGGGCCTGTTCAGTGAATGGGCACTACCTCACTTAAAGAGAAAACCTAAAAAGACCTTAGCCTAAAAAGACCAGGGTTTCCCACTGCATCCTGGGCCATCTCTAGTCATACTAATTAATATCTGACCACTGGACCCAGATGGCTCTGTAGGAGACAGTGAGGCTGGGGACCTTGAACAGTCCTCCCTCACTCAAATTGAAGTCAACTACAAGTCATGTCATCATCATTTCCCTGATGTCATGGACCTCTTTGAAATTGTAGGACAAATAACCTGTGAGTAGTCCAAGCTGCCTGAATGGGGACCCAACCAGTTGGATAACTCAGCTCATCTTCTCCCTCTCCTCTCCAAAGGAAGATAATGATGGTCAGAGGCTCCCCAGTTAACTTGGGGTTTACTGGCAAGATTCCTTCCTTCCTTCCTCCCTCCCTTCCTCCCTCCTTCCTTCCTTCCTTCCTTCCTTCCTTCCTTCCTTCCTTCCTTCCTTCCTTCCTTCCTTCTCATCCATTTCACTCTCAAGCTCATCGATTGGACCTCAATTCTTCTTGGGACCTGTTGCTTCTTTCTTTGGGTTTTTACTTCTATATTCTTCAAGAATCTCAGATGTAGGTCAGGCCTGGGGACCCATAAGCTTTCAGTGCACCCAAAGCAATCTGATCCAGAGCTAATGTTTCTTAGACCTCTACCTCCACAGCACCTATCTCCCAAAATTTGCAAGCTTCTGACCTGGATTTGAATCTATGTAACATAACCATGAACTAATCCTTATTTGGAGCTCCAGTAAACTACTGCTGACCTTATCCATTATTAACTAGCTGGAAAGCATTGCATATCTTTACATTTATCTTAAACAATAGAATTGTAAGCTTTGTTTTGATATGAGCTTCATTAAATTCTGGCCTTTAGGCAGGACTAAGGGTTAGATCAGAAATCTCATTCCAGATAGAGAGGCACAAAGATTTTGCTCACTTCTCTACCTCCTCCTTGCTCATAACGGAGCTTGCAAGGGATTCTGGGAATATCATGGAGTAGGTCAGAAAATTCCAAGTTCTCAAGATTTTCCCACAAAAAAAGAGATAAAATAGTGCCTTGTGGGTGAACCAAGTGCAGGTAAAAATAAATGACTTGCAGCACAACAGGGTCTTCCAGGGACAATTTGAGAATACCAGAACAAAAATTCCAGGATGTTTGGTCCTAGTGAAGTGAAAACCCCTCCAGGTGAGGGTCCCTTTAACAACAAGTAGCAAGTCCCGGGGTTAGTTGGTTTGAAAGGCTGCTGGGGCCCCAGGAACTTTTACCTTGGGAAAGTGAGGGGCGTTGGAGGTCTGAATCTTGTAAGATCGAGGGAATCTCTGCTGACAAGGAACTCCAGACCCAGCTGTGCTGCAAAGACCTGTGGGAGTGAGAAGGAACCATCACATGCCCAGTGAATTCAGAAGCAATGGGGTAGAAAGCCTCTGGCTGCAGGCATTTATGGAAGGTTGAGTGTTTGACTTTGGTTCCTGGCTAGAAGGGAAAGCTGAAGATCTGGGGCAAGAGGCACCATCTTCCATACCCCAGTACTAGAGGTGATTACAAAGATTAAGCTATTACCACAAAAAAATGCACAAAGGAGAAAGAATCCAACCATAGAAAGCTATCATAGGAGTAGAGAAGACCACTGTTCCTCTTCGGAGGAGGATATTAAAGTAAAGAAACCCCCCAAAAAGTAATGTCAAATGGTTACCTGCCCAAAAAGAATTTATAGGAGACTTTAAAAATCAAATCGCAGAAATGGAGGAAAGACAAAAAAAATTAGGTTAATCCAAAAGAAGTAAAAAGATTATGAAAGGAAAGTCAACCAATTAGAAAAGGAGAGTCATAATCTTAAGGAAAAAATGAAACTTTGAAAATTAGAATTGGGCAAAGCTTAGTCAGCAAAATTACAAGTGATCAAGAAATAATTACACAAAATATGAATAATAAAAAAATAGAATCTTGATACAATCATACAAGAAATAAAGAAAATTGTTTTGAAGCATTAGAACAAGGGGGGAATAGAAATAGGAAAAAATCCATCAATCACCACTTGAAAGAGATCCCAGTATGTAAGATGGGTCTTGACCTCCAAAAATAATCAATTGGAGACTTGTCTTAGGAAAGGTAAAACGGACTTTGTTGCTTTCTCATGAGAAAGAGTACCCCGCTCTTCGTGGCACTAATAGCACTGACCAGGGAATACAAAGGAGCAGAGAAAGCAAGGTCGATTATACCCTAATGTGAGCTCCCCCTTCCTAACTCTTCCCCCTTATCCCATTGCCTGGGCTTCAGAGGGTATAATCTATTCCCGGAAACCTTCCCCAGCAACAAAGAACATACAAGCTTGGTGGGAAGTTTTGCAAAGGTGGGCAGGGTTGGGGGGTGATGTAGGCATAGACAAGGTCAGGATGAAGGGGGAGTTAGACACAGTACAAGACAAGTTACAAAGCGTGCTTCTCGACAAGGTAAATTAGCTGTAGATGTTCATGGGGGTGTGTTTTAATAATACAAGAAACAATTAACTCTTTGAGGAGGCTTCACTTCTGAGAGATCATCTCTCAAAATCCTTCCTCTTATCTCTTACAATTTGAAGACTCCTCACATTATTGGAATACTTTTTCCACTGCACAGCAACAGAAGTTGCTAAGGCCTAGAGACTAGAGGCAAAGGAAAATACCTGCAGCAAAGCAAAAAAAAGGTAGAGTAACTAACAAGAACAATAAAACCTCAACAGTCTTTTCAGTCATGAATGGATTGGTCCTTTCTTCAAAGTTAATTTTAAGGTTTCAGAATCTTGTGACTTCACAGTCTACTGGGTCAGAGCTGACACCAGTCCCTTCACTTGAGTGATTGATGCATAGACAAATTACAAGGTGGGGCAGTCCCCTTCATGAGATTTCAAGGAGTCAATAACAGGCTCCAGTACTTACATAAATATACTAAATAATCATTTTTAACACAGTACATAAAAATAATTCCAACTTCTGGTCATGTGATGCTTCTTTTAAAGTATTTACAATATAGACCACAAACCATTTTTCTTTTAGCATTAACCAATTGAGACAAAAATAATAATGCCTATGTATGCTAACCTCACAAGCCCTTGACCTGATGATCTCCATACTATTATTAAGAATTAAAGGATCCTAACTTATTGTTGTTGGTCTAAAATCCTAAACCTCATAGCTTAACTTTTGGACCTAACCTCAGATGTTCCCCTATCAACAATCTATTTTTTAATAGATCTAATATTATGCTTACTAAACTTTTGATAATGGGAAATTGCCATTAAGAGTAGGGACATTTCAGGGGAACATCTCCCTAATTTCATGTCAGTTCAAGAAAGAAGTAGATTTTCAACTGGCATCCAGCCAGGCTTAAAGTCTGCCAGTTGTCAGTGGGGAAATTGAGTCAGGAGAATCCTACCTCAACCTAGACTTCCCATGAGGTCATCCCTTTGCAGTTCATACCAGCATCTCACAGGCTTACTGGCATCATGACTGGCTCAGACAGTTTTTCTTACTATCCACACCTGGAGTTAGACTCAAAAGAACAGTCACTTAATAGTCCCATAAAATCTTAAAAAAGCAACCTCCAATAATCAGTTTCAGATATGACTATAATTTCACATTGGCTAAGTAACATCTTTTGAAGTAAGTCTTAAGGAGCTTACATGCCTTTCTATACATGTTCTAGTTCCTGATTAAATAACAATCATAAAATCAAATTTACCATTAAAACCATACGTTATTGCTCTAATAGATTTACATTTGTTTCTCAAGCTTGTCTGTTCCTTTCTAACCAAGCTCAATCTAAAAGAATGAGTTACACATATAAGAAGTTCAAACACTAACCAACTTACATTCATGAAATGAATTCAAATCAAAACAGAAACATTTAATTTTTCCATCAATGCAAAATATTACCAGAGGTTACCTGCCTCTAAGAAACTACACAAATTCTTTTTCCCAAATTGAAGATGCCTCTGATTTAGTCTCAGTAATTAATTCTGTCAATTGTTTTAATACTAATTGCTTTTACATCGTTTTGTAATAAGTAAAGACGTTATTCCAAGTTGGGACCTTTGTCCCTTCCTCCAATGAGTTTTAGTCTCATTTGTCTAAAATGGCCCTGGAAAAAATCCACCCTGAAACCTCCTTGGATTTCTCTACTTGATCTGGCTCTTTAGAGGCCCATAAACTTTTACCCTTCTACCAATTAATTGAAAACAGCAAGATTCCACTACTTGCCTTGTGCTTGCATCATAAACTGTCTGCTTTGACCCTAGAAACATGCCATGAAGATGAAAAGCAAGGACATAATTAGATACCATCTCCATTTTATAGTTAGACTCAGAAATAGTCAAGTGGGAAAACATTCCTTTTCAAAGGAACACAATGCGGAAACTGAGCCAGAAGGATCCCATCCTAGGCTAAGGACAGGATTGTCTACTGAGGCAAACTTCTGCCTGTAACAGTCACATTCCTCTCTGAGTAGTGGGACACAATAAGTGATGATCCCAGAGGTTTTTACCAAATGACAAGTTTTACTAATCAAAATTTTTACCAGGACTTACATCTTAAATCTTCTATTTGTTCTAAAAGTCAATCACTAAAGACTTTATAACCAAAATAAATTCCTTCTTTCAGAACCCCACATACAAACAATTTACACTTTACTTAAGAGATTACAACTCAAAACAAAGCCAGGCGCTATGCCATTTGGGTGATAATTATAGACTCTTCAAGTCATAGGGGTCTTAGGGAACCCAGGTGGGGCTGGCACCACTCCTCTCCCTAGACAACAGGAAAGAGCTAACATCTCTTCTCTGAGCATCTCCAGTTCAAATTAGATCTTAAGAAGTACTTTTGTAATGACTGGACTTCAAAAGGGAAAGGGGATGGGACCAGGTGGCTTTTTGTCTTAAAATTATCACAGAGCTTCCTGGGGCCATAAAATTCCTGGTCTCCCTTATCTTGTCCTTTATCTTCCAACCCCCATAAACCTTTAATGATTATAACAAATTAGCTTACCAATATAAATTTGATAGGTAGATCTTTCAAAAATCATAAAAAATATTTTATAAAACATTTCTTCATACAACAAATATCTTCCTCTTTAAGAACCGTTTACAATTAATTGACAAAAATTACAAAATCTAAAACCAAGGCCTTTGCACATTTTCCCATAAGTTTCCCTTTACAAACACACTTTTGTAAATGCTTGATTCATAGCAAAAACAGTTTTAGTTAAAACTTCCTTCTCAACAGCAGAAATAAACTTTTTAACATACTGAATACATCCTTAGGTGGAACAGGCTTGAAAATCACACCCAAATAAAAAAATGATACTATTTGTATGATTTTTTAAAATTTTTCTTTAGAAAAAAAAACACCTGGGGAATTTACATGGCAAATCATCAGTTTTGGGTATCAAAGTAAGAAGCATGAGAATGCATGGAAAATTAATAAAAAGAGGACCCCTGGATCTCTTTAAAATCTTACCTTCTAAAGGAAGTCTTTCTCAATCCTTCTTAATTCTAGGACCTTCCCTTTGTTTATAATTTCCTTTTTTTTTCTTTTTTTTTTAATTTTAAATAAATTTATTTAACTTTTTACATTCATTTTCACAAGATTTTGGGTTCCAAAATTTTCTCCCCATTTGGGCCCTCCCCCCTCCCCAATACACTGGACATTCTAATTACCCATATCACCAATCTGCCCT
>CM053771.1:346249849-346324101 GCA_028658325.1 Potorous gilbertii | reverse complement strand
GCAGCTGCCGGAGATTCAGGTCCCTGATGCCTGCTTGGGTCTGCTCGCTCCTCTCAGTGCCGTGTGGCCGGGGCTGGGGCGGGGGAGGGGAGGACTCCGCTCCCGTCCGGGGTACTTTTGCGGTCAGTTTTTCAGGGCTCTCTGCAACGGAAATCTCCTTCGCTGTGTTTCTGCACAGCTTCCACTGTTCCAGAATTTGTCAGGAGTTCTTTTTAGAGGGAATCCATGGGCTGTGGGTTCAGAGGTAGCAAATGTGAGTCTTTCTACTCCGCCATCTTGGCTCCGCCCCCTGTTTATTATTTCTAATTGATCTATGTATAGCTTGTTTTTACATACTTGTTTTCATTTTCTCTTCCCTACTGGATTGTGAGATCCTCAAGAGAAGAGACTTTTTTTTTTACTTTTCTTGGTACCTCTAGCACTTAGCACAGTGCCTTGAACATAGTAGGTGTTTAATTAATATTTATTGATTTATTAGATTACTGATTAGACCTAGTCTTTAGTGTCTTTAGGATTGTCTGTCTCCTTATGTTGATAGTCTAGAAAAATGATTCATTAGGATTTCCATTTGGATCATTACTTGATCTGGTCCTTTTCTAGATCTCAACTAGAATGAGGAGATAGGGAGTGTGGGAGGTGTGGGGGAGGGGAGCTGGACTGTACTTCATCCTGTTACATCATCTTGGTTTATCTCTCCAAACATGCCCTTCTTCTGTAGATGCCAAATAGATACTTTAATCTCTACCTTGTCACCAGAAAGCAATCCACTTCTCAACAAGAATGTCCATTGGTTCTCTCAGCCCTCCGTGGGGATAAGTTGTCTAATGACCACTTGGTTAGTGTCCTGGAAAGCACTTGGAGATACTAATTAATGCTAGATAATAGTAAACAAAAAGCTACATGGATCATTCCAGTTCCCATTCTTCTAGGTCCCTTTTCTCTGCCCATTTTTTACTAAGGATTATGATCTGCTAATGTCTGAGGTCAAATTTCCATGTCTCAGAGCCTGAGGGTTCAAAAAACCTTTCCTTTTACTAAAAAAAGTATAAATAATTCAGGAAGATTTAAATAGATAAAAACTGCTGGCAAGAAGGCAAGATGGAAAAAAGGTTCCCTGTGATCTCAGAAAAGTAATGAGGACTGTTTTAAGATTCTTCTTGCTAAAAAGGCCATAACTGGGTTCCAGATCCTTTCACTGGTGACAAAGTTAAGCCAAACTGCTTCAGGTTTGCATCACAGCAGTCCTAGATCATATTATGGGACTGTGGGGAGGTACCTCATGATGGTCCACCAGTATCCTTACCCACAGAAGTTGACCCTTGCCATTGTTACAATAGACTACAATCCTGTCACTGCCAAAGGGACCTGCACTATTCTATACTGACACTGTTAGAGGTAGTTCGGTGACACAGTAGATAGAGTTCTGGACATAGATACAGGAAGACCTCAGTTCAAATACAGCCTCAGACACTTCCTAGTTGGATAAGTCAACCTCTTTTTGCCTCAGTTTCCCTGATTGTAAAGTGGGGATAACAACAGTAATTGCCTCTTAGGGTTGTTGTGAAGATCAACTGAGATAATATTTGGAAATCACCTATCAAATGTCTGGCACATTGTAAATACTTAATAAATGATTTTTTTCTTTCCTTCCCTACTGATAGGACCTGTATTTCTTGCCATTTTCCTGCCTGCTACTATTTGGGCCTTCCCTAATACCCACTTTGTTGGGGTAAAGCCACTGCCCACTTTGAGGCAGAAATGTTACCACTATTAGAGCCTGATTCTACCCCATATGTGGTCACCCCCTTATTCTGCGACTTGAATTGCCCCTACCTCCATTTCAGGATTTGATTCTATTGTCATTACACCATGGTTAGGTGTTATACTCTATTTCAAGGCTGAATGTTTCTCCTACTTCCCCATGCCAGAACTTGCCTCTGTCCACCTACCTATGCTGGGTCAGAGTTCCATTCTCTCCATTTCAGACCAAATATTTCCACCCCCACTCCTTATGCTGAATCAATCTCCCCATGTGGAGCCTGAGGACTATTTCTGGCACTGTGCTCCTGCCCCATTTTTAAAGGAAAGTCATCATGAAATAGGTACTGAAAGGTGATATTTTTTCCTTCTATAATGGGAGTTTAAGTCTTCTTGAAAGGGAAGAATGTTAATTTCTGAATTTGATTATGAACTGTGGAATATAAAATTTTCTTCAAATCATATAATGAAGAATCTCTTTGAGGTAATAAAGAATTATCTAGAATCTGAACTTTGTCTCACCCCCCCGCCTCCTCCAAAGAAATAATACAGTAGATATGCTCTGGACAGAAAATTTTAAAACCTGGAGGAGAGTGTGAAGTTAAAATTATAACCACCCCCATTATAACTGTAATGTCTTAACTAGGTAAGAACACTTTTTGATTGAATAAAACAATCAGGGCCAAGTGAGAAGGAAGGCTATAGCTGTTGTTGAATCAATCAAGGTAATTTTGTAATGTTGGGTAATGATTTAAGCAATTTGAATTAAAAGAGAAGTTATCTCAGAGCTAGAAGGGGAGATCTGAGGATATGGATTTTAGCGGTTGGAACAAACATGGAATTTTTAGCATGCCTTTGGATAGTAATGTACTAAAGGGAGGACTGAGCTATGTCAGAGAATGGAGATGTCCAGGAAAGACAATAGTTGTATAAATATCATGAAGTGGAAAATACGCTGTAGAAATACTCAAGAAAAGTTCAGTTCTTGGGGATGGAGCCAAGATGGCAGAGCAAAAGCAGGGACTTGCTTGAGCTCTTCCCTAAACTCTTCCAAATACCTGTAAAAATGACTTGAAACAAATCCCAGAGTTGCAGAACCCACAAAATACAGGCTGAAACGTAGCATATGGCCCGTGTCCCTACACGGCTCGGTGATGTGGTTGAAAGAAAAGAGACACGGGAGGCAGGAAAAGATAGACCAATTCCGTTTATTGATATGAGGGTTAGGGTTTATATAGACAAGGTACTGCCAAGTCTACCTGACATTCTGCTAGTCTGTCCCAGTGATTAAATCAATCAGGATGATTAAATCAGTTTTCTGATTAAATCAAACCATGAGCCTAGGAGCATCTATTTTACAAATCCATTGTTTTCTGTAATTCTCTTGTTTGTCTCACAGAGACAACAACATCTGGGGGGCATGGAGAGCCATTCCGGATGAAAATGAGCACAGTCTCAAAGATCAGTTTCCCCAGAAGATCTATCCTGATTTCGTCAACCACACTCCACCCTGGCCCTCAACAGAAACAAATCTCCAGCCTAAGACAATCTGAAAGGTCGACATGAAGTGTCTGTTACTCAGGTCTGGGAACAGAATGAAATCCAGTATGGGCTGCACTAGTAGAGACAGGACCTGAGCAAGCCACAGGGGACTGAATCACTGGCAGTTGTGGTGATTTCCAGACCTCTCAACCCCAAAATACCAAGGACAACTTAGGAAGTGAGTAGAAAAAGCCTTTGGGACCCATGTGAAAGAGAAATGCAGTCTGGCCCCAGCGCTGGGGCAGCAGAGCTTGCAGTGGTGACAGCAACAATAGCAGTGACTGCTTTTTCTGAAGCTCTAGGCCCACAGATTGTGAAGGGATCAAGTGGCTGATCAGAGAGGGATTATATGGACTTTTTGCTGATGCTGAGGTGGGATTCCCTTGCTTTGCTCTGCTTGGATCAGGGTTGGAATCGTGGATAGTGGAATCCTCCTCATTGGGGTGAGGAGGAATGCTGGTATGGTAGAGCTTGTGGCAGTGGTAGAGAAGGAATCTTCTTTACAATTCCAAGACAGAAAAGAGTGCTTGAGGTCACTCACAGACCAGAGCACAGACTAGGAGAGGAATAAACATTTCTCCTTTGATCATATAATCTTGGAAGAGCTAAAAATTTGCAGCTTCCTAGAAGTATTTCTGAAAACAGTTGCAAAAAACAGCTGAAGCTTGGGACAGTACACCACACACCTCCCCTTACTAGAAGCAGAAAACTACCTTGATAAAAAACTGAAAAGTTAAGTAATTGGCTGGGGAAATGAACTAACAATCAGAAAAATGAAAAAAAAAAATCAGAATATGGAATCTTACTTTGGTGACAAGGAAGATCAAAACATATGGCCAGAAGAAGACAGCAAAGTCAAAGCTGCTACATCCAAAGCTTCCAAGAAAAATATGAATTGGTCTCAGGCCATAGAAAAGCTCAAAAAGGATTTTGAAAATCAAGCAAGAGAAGTAAAGGAAAAATTGGGAAGAGAAATGAGAGTGAAGCAAGAAAATCATGAAAAATGAGTCTACTGTCTAAAGAAGACCCAAAAAATGCTAAAGAAAAATAACATCTTAGAAAATAGACTAACCCAAATGACAGAAGAGGTCCAAAAATTCAGGGAGGAGAAGAATGTCTCAAAAAGCAGAATGGGCCAAATAGAAAAGGAGATCCAAAAGCTCACTGAACAAATAATTCCTTAAAAATTAGAATGGAGCTTATGAAAGCTAATGACTTTATGAAAAATCAAGAAATTATCAAACAAAACCAAAACAATGAAAAAATAAAAGAAAATGTGAAGTAACTCATTTGAAAAACAACTGACCTAGAAAATAGAACTATGAGAGATACTTTAAAAATAACTGGACTGCCTGAAAGCCATGATCAAAAACTGAGCCTACACATCATCTTTCAAGAAATTATTGAGGAAAACTGCCTGATATTCTAGAACAAGAGGGTAAAACAGATATTGAAAGAACCAATGTCATTCCTGAAAGAAATCCCCAAAGGAAAACTCCTAGGAATATCATAGTCAAATTCCAGAATTCCCAGGTCAAGGAGACAATATCGCAAGCAGCCAGAAAGAAAAAATTTCAGTATTGCAAAAACATAATCAAGATAACAAAAGTTCCAGAAGCTTTTACATTAAGAGATAAGAGGGCTTGGAATATAATATTCTATAGATTAAAGGAGCTAGGATTAGAACCAAGAATCACCTACCCAGCAAAACTGAGTATAATACTTCAGGGGCAAAAATGGACATTTGATGAAATAGAAGACTTCCAAGCATTCTTGATGAAAAGAACAGAGCTGAATAGGAAATTTAACTTTCCAAGGAAAATGAGGAAGGTAAAAGGGAATAAGTGAACCTTACTCTCATGAGATTTGACTTAAGGAGGAAATAACACACACTCATGAAATCTATGAAAATCTATCTTACCCTACAGGAAAGTGGTGGGGTGGAGTGGGGGGTGAATTAGAAGGAGGATGGTAAAAAGGATGGCAAGTGGGAGGAGGGGTAATCAGAAGTAAACAGTTTTGAGGAGGAATAGGGTCAAAAGGGAGAATAGAATAAATGGAGGGCAAAATAGTCTTTCACAACATGACGATTATGGAAGTGTTTTGCATGACAATACATGTATAACCCATATCAAATTGCTTGCCTTCACAATGCGGGTGGGTGGGGAGGGAAGAAGGGAGAGAATTTGGAATTCAAAGTTTTAAAAACAAATGTTAAAAATAGTTTTTCCATGTAACTTGGAAATAAGACATACAGGCAAAGAAATCTACCTTGCCATACAAGAAAATAGAGGGGAAGGGCTTTAGAGAAGGGAAAGGTGTGATAGAAGGGAGGGCAGATGGGGGTGAGGGAGAGATAATCACAATGCATGCTGTCTAGGAGTGGGAGGAGGGGAAAGATGGGGAGAAAATTTGGAACTCAAAGTCTTATGAAAGTGAATGTTGAAAACTAAAAGTAAATGAATGGAATCTAAGAAAGAAAGAATAATAAAAATATCTTCTATGGAAAAAAAAAAACCAAAACATGTATACCTTTGACCTGGCAATAACACTAAGTCTGTATCCCAAAAGATACTTTTTTTAAAAGGAAAATGACCTATATGTACAAAAATATAGTAGTTCTTTTCTGCTGGCAAAGAACTGGAATTTGAGGGGACTCCCATCAATTGGGGAATAGCTGAACAAACTGTGGAATATGATTGTGATGGAATATTATTGTGCTTTAAGAAATGATGAGCAGGAGGCTCTCAGAAAAACCTGAAAAGGGGGTGATCCCACAGTTCATAGTGCAGCAAGTCCAGTGTCAAGTACAGTAGTGTGATAGGGCCCTGGGGAGGCCTGAGGCAGCAGCAGGCAGAACCAGCAGAGCATCGGCCCAGCGTGAGAGACCAGCAGAGCTAAGTGAGTGACAGTCAATGAGCCCCAGATATCAGCCGTAGCAGCTCCTGAGACTTTCAGCCTACAGATCAGATGCCTGTAAGTCACCTAGTAGAACTTCCAGGAGCTAAAATGGCAAGGTGATTGGTGGAAGCTCTCTCCTCCCCCCTTGTTGACCTCAAAAGAACCATAAAGTATTTCCCTAGAAAAATCCCAGACCATTGGGCATAGTGAAGGGGCAAACAGTCTCATAACACCTGAGACTAGGAAAATACCTAAGGCGGATTCCTCTTACTGTGGCAAAGTTGAACAGGAAGGAGAAGGGCCCCAGGGTAGTGGAAACTTACACTAGGAACCAGGTGAGCCTCAACACTCCTGGGGAAATGGGAAGACTATAGGGCAGCCAGGATCACCAACCCTTGAGCTCACCTTTGCCTCAGATCAGCTGAGGAGATCTCCAGGGACCAGAACACTTAACAAGCTGGCCCCAGGGCTGATTGGGGAAACACAAAACAAAAAGATAAAAAGGCATCTGCCCTTAGCTTTTTTACAACAGTCAGCTCAACACCAAGTTCTGCAGCTTTTAACTGAAAGAACCAGAGGCCACAACACAAATCATCATCATGAGCAAGAAAAAGCAAAACAAGGGTGAAAAAAACATAGAATCTTTCTATGGGGACAAGGACCAAAAGAAGGATACCAAAGAGGTCAGTATGAAACTGCACTCCCATCTGAAACTTCAGGAAGCTTCATCTTGTCAAGAGGCAATGAAGGGAGTTCCCAATTAAACTCACCTTTTCACGAAGGCCTGTGGCACAAACAGCTCTCCTGGAACAGCAGAAGAAGGAAATAGAAGAAAAACTGGCAATGATTTTAAAAGTATGAAAAAAGAATTCACAGATGAGAACATCTCTTTAAAAAGGAAAATTGAACAAATGGAAAAGGAAGCACAAAAGCTAACTGAGAAAATTGGACAAATGGAAAAGGAAGTACAAAAACAAACTGGAGAAAAACCTGGAAAGACTTACATGATCTGATGCAAAATGAAATGTGCTGTGTACAAAGTAACAGCACTATTGTAAGAAGATCAGTTGTGACTGACAGCTCTTCTCAGAAATGAAATGATCTGAAGAACTTATAAAAAAAAATACTATCCATCCCCAGACAAAGAACTGACGGTGTCTGAATACAGATTGAAGCATACATTTTTTTAACTTTAAAAAAAATGAAAGGTCAGCTCTTTCCCCAACTTCCCTTTTCAATGATTATCTTTCCACAGCTGTTTCATAACTAAAATATTTCTAGGAAACTAATTATTGCCTTAGGTTAACTAAAGATAGATATATAAACAAAAATTTAGGCATAGAGCCCAAACTCTGCCTAGGTGTTAGAAATTTTACTAAATAAGTCTTTGAGTAATTGTAATTGAACTAAAAACTTTTCATCCATGCCCTAAAACCAAAGCGAAGAAAAACAAGTGAATTTTTAGGGGCTTTTAAGTGAACTAATTATTGAAATGGAGTGTTACATTCATATCATCCAAGACTTTCTCCTCCCATATCACATGGAAACTAGGGATACAATTTGTATCTCATTCCCTGAATATCCTGATTTAGGCATCTTACCTTGGGTTTGCAACTACATACAAATGTTATTTTTGTTCTCATATAACACTGTTGAAAGTAGCACTTTTATGATAGCTAAGAATTGGAAACGAAGTAGATGCCCATTGATTTGGAAATGGCTAAACAAATTATGGTATATGAATATTATGACATACTACTGTGATATGAACTGGTTCAGAATGAAATAAGCAGAGCTAAGAAAGCAACCCTAGTAACTACAGCGATGTAAATGAAGAGAATGACATATCAAAAAAATCAAAACTAAATATAATAAAATTATAAAGATCAAGTCAGACTTGAATGAAGAGGTACAGAACAATTCTCCAACCTATACCTATGTGTAGGTGTGTGGTCCACAGATGTTACACATTCCCCTTTTTCATAATTTCTTAATTAATTGATTGTGCTGACTATTTTTCTTCACTTAAAAAAATGTTTTTTATCTTAAGGGCTCTTGGGGAGAGAGGGAGGAGGAATATATGAGACATTGTGGTGATTTAAGAAACAGAAAACATCAATAAAAATTGTTTTTAAAAATATGGTGAAAGTTAATAACTTCAGGTAACAATAATATTCCACTTCCAAAGATGAAAAAATCCAACAATGCAAAGAATAAAATTATAGAAATAGGACTTCCAGGAGGCTAAGATGGCAGAGTAAGCAGCAAATTGCTGTCCCTCTACTGTATGAACAATCAAACAACCATAACATAGCATCTAAGAACAAATCTTGGAACAGTGGCGCAAGAAGAAAGACAGGGTTGAGCAGCCTTTTAATTCAGGAGACTGGGAAGGTCAGCAAAAAAGGTCCACACCACTCAGATAAAAGGAGAGCATAGTCCAAAAAAGGAAGTTTAAGAGTAAGTCAACAAGAAGTCCCTCCTCAGCAAACTGGCAGGAGATCCTCATCCCCTGGGTGGTGGAGCAGGCAAATGCCAAAGTCAGGACCTTTCCACCCCCGAATGCCTTAACCCACTCAGTAGAACTGGAAAATTCCAGCTTGGAGAAAGACCATGTTCTTCAGTGCAGCCCTTGGCAGGAAGGCATTTTTCAGTAGTCAGACCTCTTTGTGTTTCAGTGCAACCCAGGGTAGACAGGTATCCTCAGGTTTCTGGACCTCCCCATGCTTCAGCACAGCCCTAGGTGGGCAGATGTCTTCCAGTAACTAGACCTCCTCTGGCTTCAGCACAACCCAGGGCATTGGGCATCTTCCAACTGCCAGACCTACAGGTGCTTCAACCAAATCCAGGACAAACAGACATCCTCCAGGGGCCAAACCTCCATATGCTTCAGTGTAGCCCCAGGGAAATGTAGAAAACCCCATCTGGTTTCAGCACATGCCAGACACCACTACTAGGACTCCAGCTCAGCACCACATAAGTTTCTAGCATGTGAGGCCTCGGCACACAATGCCAGGGTCTAGGCCCCTGCCTCCAGGACAAGAAATTTGTGACAGTGCCCCCTCCACTCCAACGGGAGAGCTCAACTTTAAAAGACAGGAAATGGGCAAAAACCAAAAAACATGCAACAAAGGAAAGTGGCTATTGCTGCTCATTTTGTTGTTATATCTGAATTAAATTAAAATGAAGACTAGTTATGAAGTTAGCTATCACAAGACAGCAAATACTAAGTCCCTCTCTTTCTTCCCTGCACATTACCACCTTGAAATTCAAGTAACTTCATTTGATGGTATTCATGTCTAGTAAGTGAATAATTACAGTTAGTAATTGGCATTTTCAGAGCAGGAGATGGGTCATAGCAGGATGGTATCACCATAATTAGACAGAGATCTCATGTCATGCATTTGAAAATCTTTTTGTCAGAAGGAAAAAGAAAGCCTAAAAGGACAATGGATGAGGGCACCTAATGCTGGGTAGTCCTTTGCTAGCATCTCCCATGTCACTCAGTCAATTCCAAAATTCTTCAGAGACCTTGAGAGTGTTCATGTATCATTTCTGACTACCTTGCCTTGCCTGAATACTTGCCTTGTACAAGTTCTCCATAAAATAATATTTTAGGCAAATGCACTTTTGGCATTCAAGCAATGTGACCAGTTCATTGGAGTTGTGCTCTCTATAGTAGAGTTTGAAAGCTTGACAGTTCAGCTCAAGAAAAGATCTCAGTTTCTCATGCCTTGTCTTGCTAGGCAATCTGTAGAATCTTCTAAGACAATTCATATGGAAGTGATTTAGGTTGCTACCATGGCTCTTGTATACTGTCCAGATTTCACAGGCACACAACAATGAGGTCAGCACAATGGTTCTGTGGGCCTTCAGGTTGATAGACAGTCTAATACCTCTTCTTTTTCACATTTTCCTTTGGAGGCTCTCAAACAGAGTTAGTTTTGACAATACATGCAATAACTTCATCATCTAGCTTGACATCCCTGGAAAGTATACTGCTAAGTAAGTAAACTTATCCACAGTATTCAAAATTTCTATATATGCTATAAACAATGGTTCCATATATGAATGGTATGCTGCAGGCTGGTGGAGAACCTCTATTTTCTTGGTGTTAATTGTCAAGCTAAAAATAGCACAAGCAGCAGAGAATCAATCCATACTTTCTTGCATCTCAACTTTATAGGTTGCATTACATGTACAATCATCTGTGAAGAAAACATCATGCACCAACTCCTCCTTCATTTTAGTCTTGGCTTGTAACCTTTTCAAGTTAAATAATTTACACTCAGTGCGGTACCTGACCTTAATGCCATGTTCATCCTCATTAAATAGGTCTGACATTGCTGAAAACATCATGCTAAAAAAGCATGGGGGCAAGTACACAGCCTTGCTTCACTCTATCAGTGACTGGGAAAGTGTGAGGCTTTTTTATTTACCAGATGCTTTGCCACATGAAAGGAGTCTAATAGCATTCACAACCTCTTCTTCATTTGGAAATTTGGCAAGAAATTGATTGACTTCAACCTGAGGTATATGGTTAACGTCTTCAGCATTGATTAATGGTGGTCTGTTAAGAACACTATAAAAGTGTTCAGCCCATCTCTCTAAGATCATGTCCTTATCACTGATCAATGTGACTCCATCAGGACTGAGTATTTGGGATGCATCATAAGTCCTTTGGCCCATAAGTAGCCTTCAGGGCATCATAAAAGTACTTTAATTCATTTCTGTATGAGTGAAACTGATTTTTTTTTTAATCTGCCTTCTTTCTGAGTCAAGCATCCTGCATCTCTCTAAGCTCTCTAAGTTTTGCATACACTTTACTTTTGATGGAGTTAAATGCTGTCTTCTTAGGGATGGATGAACTATTCTGCTGTTAAATCCTGTGGAGTTCTTGCTTTTTGTTTTAGCAACTTATGCATTTTCACATAATTTTTGTCAAACCAGTCTTGATGCCCTAATTATCCGTGCCTACTCTAATTTTTAAGGAATTATTTTGTTGAATGAATTTTTGTACCTCCTTTTCCATTTGGTCAGTTCTCTTTCTTAGGATATTTTTTTCTTCAGTGAATTTTAGTGCTTCTTTTACCAGTAGGCCAATTCTTTTTTAAGGTGTATTTTCTTCAGTATTTCTTGTGCCTCTTATACTGAGGTGTTAATTTTCTTTTCATAATTTTCTTATGTCATTTTCATTTCTTTCCCCATTTTTCTCTCTCTTTCTTTCATCTGTTTCTTTAACTCTTTGAGCAATTCTTGTTGGGCTTGGGTCCAATTAGTACTTTTCTTTCAGGATTTACTTGCAGCTATTTTCACATTATTGCTTTCTTCTGAGTTTATGTCTTGATCTTTCCTGCCACCATAGTAACTTTGTGTGTCTGTTTTGTTATTGTTTTTTGCTCACTTTTCTAGCCTATTTCTTAGCCCTGAATGTTATGCTAAAGTTGGACTCTGTTCACCTGGGAGTGGGGAGGTACTCTCACAAATTTCAGACTTTTTAATGCTGCTGTTTTCAGAGCTAGTTTGGGGGATCTGCAAACTTCCAAGGTAATGTGGTCCAGGTAGAGGTATGACCACTGTTCTCCTGGTCTGTAGTCTGGTCTTTACCCTGATCCCCTGCAGCTGCAAATTTTAGCACTCCTTTTGGCCCTTGAACTGTGACCAGGTCCCCTGCTCTCCTGAAACAACAGATGATAGTGTTCCTCTCCACTGTGGAACTGGGATCATGCCCTCTGCTTCCTTGAACTGACCAGTAGTACTGCTTTATGCCCTGGAACTGTGACCTAAAACTTTACATATGGGTAATAGTGTTTTCAATCAGACCTAGGTGTACCCAGTCACAGCAAAGGGTGCCCTGCAATCTGTTTCTGAAATCCATCATCTGATATCCTTACTATCTCTTGGCTGAGAGATCATGAAGCAGCTGCTGCTGGTGCTATTGTAATCACTTCCAAGGTGCATTACTGGGCTCCTGTTTTTCTTCTAGCAGGCTCCCACCCCACTGTCACATACCTTTCCTGTACACATCCTAAGTTATCTTCAGCTGGAAAAAAAATCTTACTCTGATGTTTTATTGGCTCTGCCACTACAACATTTTATATGAGGGACTATTTTAAAGTTTTTTGAAGTCAAATTTTAGGAGAGTTCAGTTGAATGAATGGTTCTAGTTTGCCAACTTGGCTCCCAGTTGTTTATTTTGTAAAGAGTGATCAACAAATGTTATCTGTGATGGATCAGCCAGTAAATGGATGAGGGACAGGGGAAGGAACAAGTATTTATTAAATACTTACTATGTGCCAAAAACTGTTAAGTGCTTTACAAATATTACATTATTTGATCAATAAAGGTCACAAGAGCACAATTAACAAATGTCTGTAAAGGTATATTCACCAGACTCCTTATAAATCTAAATCAAAGGACTTTAAACTAAAAAAGTGCAGGAAACAAAGCAAGTGATATACTATAGAGATTAGCTACAGTGAAGGAGAGGAAATGTTAGTTTGAAAAAAAAAACAGCAATTAATAGGAGACAGAATATCAGAAAGGAATTAGGAACAACATCCATGGCTACAAATATCTTTACACAAACCACCAAAATTTAAATAAGAAATAAGTGAAACTAGAGATCCTAATGAAGAGAGATATTTGATCTTATGGAATTGTTAAAATATTATGAACACCTCACGGGATTAATTAATTTATGACTGTACTATGTCTTTGAACATGCATACCTTCTTCAAAAGAAACAAGATTACTAACAATAAGGAAGAATAATATGTTAAGAAAGTATATGCATCAGAGAAAATCCAGAAGGTGGTGGCATGATGGAGAGTGTTTCAGGGAAGGTAATAGTGGCAGAAACAGAAATAATTTTGTCATTGAGTCTACTATAGAACTTTGAACAGAAATAAAGTAGATGAAAAGTTTGGAAAATAGAACACAAACTTGGCACAAAGGCAAGACATAATCGCAGTTGGGGGCTTTAATCACATAGACCACTGCTGAAGCTTTCTCTCTACCAGAGCAGAGCAACTAATAACTTCTTGACACTCTGCAGCAATAATTTCAATGTCCTAAACATGGAACAACCAATAAGTGGGAAATTCTACTCATGTACTGCTTCTTACTAAAGGGAAGGAATTGATTGCTGAATGGAAAATTATGGTGGAGCAGAAGCAGGGACCCGCTAAAACTCTCCCCGCAAACCCCTCAAAAAACCTGTAAAAAAATAACTCTAAACAAATTCTAGAGCAGCAGAAGCCACAAAATGACAGACTGCAGCAAATTTCCAGTCCAAGACAATCTGGAAAGTCGACAGGAAGGGTTTATCATACCAGGCTGGGAGGAGAGTGCAGTTTGGCATGGGCTATGCCAGAATGGACAGAGCTGGAACAGGCCTTAAGTGACTGAATTGCTGGTGGCTACTATAATTTCCAGACTTCTCAACCCACAAACACCAGACAGCTTTGAAGGTCAGTGGAATAGTCTCTCTCCTGGCTGAGAAGGGAGTGTGGTTTGGCCTCAGCTGCAGTCTCAACTTTGGTCCTAACCCCAGATCCATCCCCAGGGCAGTGGCAGCAACTGTTGAAGCAGAGGTTGCTTCTGAAGTCCCTCACTTAACAAAGAGCTCAAAAGTCAAGTAATTGACTGGGAAAATGAGCAAACAGGGGAAAAGAAACAGACTATAGATTCTTACTTTCTCAATGAAGAGGTATTTTCTTATGTCATTGCTGATGAGGAAGATCAAAACATGTAACAAGAAAAAGAGAAGAAAGCCAAAGCACCTGCATCCAAAGCCTCCAAGAAACATATGAATTGGTCTCAAGCCATGGAAGAGCTCAAAAAAATTTTGAAAATCAAGTAAGAGAAATAGAGGAAATATTGGGAAAAGAAAACAGAATGATGCAAGAAAATCATGAAAAAAAAGAGTCAACAGGAGCAGAGATGGTGGAGTAACAGCATGGACGTGCTAGTGCCCTCCCCACAAACCCAGTCAAACTCCTGTAAAAAATGATTCTAAACAAATTCTGGAGCTGCAGAACCTACAGAATGACAGAGAGAAGCAAATCTCCAGTCAAAGACAGCCTGAAAGGTTGCTGAGAAGTGTCTATCATGCCTCACTGGGAGTAGAGTGCAGTCCAGCGTGGGTCACCCTAGCACAGACAGGTCCTGAGCAGGCCTTGGGGAGACTGAATCTTGGGGACATGTGGCAGTTTCCAGACTTCGCAATATCAAAACACTGAGGACAAATTGGAAAGTCAGTTGAAAAAAATTGTGGGACCTGTAGGACAGAATAGAGGGGTTCAGCCCCAGGCCCAGACTGTTAGAGGATCTGGAGGAGTCCAAAGAGGGGGAACCCATGGCAGCAGCAGCAGGGACAGTGGCAACTAGTGACATCAACTAGTCTCCAGGCCCATAGATTGTGGGGGGATCAAGTGGATGACAGCACACACCCCACCCCCACTAGAAGCAGAGGACTACCTTAACAAAGAGCTCAAAAGTTAAGTAAATAGCTTGGAAAATGAGCAAAAACCAGAAAAAGAATCAGACTATAGACAAAAAGAGATAACTTCTTGTTAAAAGAAAACCCCAAACTGCTGAAGAAAATAACACCTTTAAAATTACACTAACCCAAATGGCAAAAGAGGTTAAAGAAGCCAATTAGCAAAAGAATGCCTTAAAAAGCAGAATGGGTCAAATGGAAAAGGAGGTCCAAAAGCTCACTGAAGAAAAAAATTCCTAAAAATTTAGAATGGAGCAAATGGAAGCTAATGACTTTATGAGAAATCAAGAAACTATAAAACAAAATTAAAAGAATGAAAAAATAAGAGATGATGTGAAGTATCACATTGGAAAAACAACTGACATGGAAAATGGATGCAGGAGAAATAATTTTAAAATTATTGGACTACCTGAAAGCCATGATCAAAAATAGAGCCCAGACATCATCTTTCAAGAAATTATCTAGGAAAACTGCCCTGATATTCTAGAACCAGAGGATAAAATAGAAATGGAAAGAATCCACCGATTACCCCCTGAAAGAGATCCCAAAAGGAAAATTCCTAGGAATATTGTAGCCAAATTCCAGAATTCCCAGGTCAAAGAGAACATATTACAAGCAGCCAGAAAGAAACAATTCAAGTATTGTGGAAACACAATTAGGATAACACAAGATCTATCACGTTCTACATTAAGGTATCAAAGGCCTTGGAATATGGTATTTCAGAAGTTAAAGGAGATAGTATTAAAACCAAGAATCACCTACCCAGCAAAACCGAGTATAATACTTCAAAGGGAAAAAAAATGGAACTTCAAAGAAGTGGAAGACTTTCAAGCATTCTTGTTGAAAAGACCAGAGCCAAATAGAAAATTTGACTTTCAAATACAAGAATCAAGACAAGCATGAAAAGGTCAACAGGAAAGAGAAACCTAAGGGACTTATTAAAGTTGAATTGTTTACATTCCTAGATGGAAAATTGATATTTGTAACTCATGAGACCTTCCTCAGTATTAGGATAGTTGGAGGGAATATGTGTGTATGTATGTATATATGTATATATAGGTGTGTGTGTGTGTGTGTGTGTGTGTGTGTGTGTGTGTGTGTGTGTACAGACAGGAAGGGCACAGAGTGAACTGAATATGAAGGGATGAAATCTAAAAAAAAATAAGTATTGAGAGAAATGTACTAGAAGAAAGAGAAAGGGACATGTAGAATGTAGTTAATCATCTCACATAAAAGAAGCAAGAAAGAGTTTTTACAATGGAAGGAAGAAGGGGAATGTGAGAGGGAATAAATGAGCCTTCCTTTCATGGAATTTGTCTTCAGGAAGGAATAACATACATACTCAGTTCGGTATGGAAGTTTATCTTACCCTACAGGAAAGCAAGGGGGAAGAGGATAAGAGAGGGAGGAAAACAGAAAGGATGGCAGATTGGAGGAAGTGGTAATCACAAGCAAACACTTTTGTAGAGGGACAGGTCAAAGGAGAGACTAGAATAAATGGAGAGCAGTGACAGGATAAAGGGAAATATAGCCTTTCACAACGTGACTGTCATGGTAATGTTTTGCATGACTATACATGTATAATCTATATCAAATTGCTTGCCTTCTCGATGAGGGTGGGTGGGGATGGGGGAAGGGAAAGAATGTGGAACTCAAAGCTTTAGCAATGAATACTAAAAATTCTTTTTACATGCAGCTAGGAAATAAGATATATAGGTAATGGATATAGAGATCTATCTTGCCTATTTGAAATTTGAAATTCAAAATTACGTGGAAGTAAGTGTTGAAAATTCAAAATAAATATTTTTTTTTCAAAAAGAAAAATGGGAACACTGTGGGGAAGTCACCATTCCTTGCTAGAATTTTTGATTGAAGACAGGGAACCCATGTATAATCTGACATGAACTTTGGATGTTAGGAAAGTAGATTCCAGTAGATTCAAAGAATAATGGGAAATCCCTTGGCTAACATGCTACTATAGTGAGACTACTTATTTTCCAGCACTCTCCTTTCCCCCATATATAGGCACTAGCAAGTTAGGTCCTCAGAGTGATGCTGGTTATATCTCCTCAGGGTTCTAGGATATCACGGAGAGTTTAGGGGTACCTTTCTCCTATCAGATCAGCTTGGACCACCATTCTGGGATATTTTCCTCAATGTTAATTGCCAGTGATTAGTGCACCAGTTCCATCTGAGAAATTAATATCAAGAATTTTTACAAAGGACTATGTCTTAAGATGATATAACAAGAAAATCAGCACAAATATTTCTCCCCAACATCTCAGGGCACACTCTCCCCTCTACCACCTTGTTGTTTGGAAATGTAACATAGTATCTATATTATGCCAAGAATACATCCAAAGATGAATCAAAGTAGCTTCCTCTTGGCCACTTTGATCTGTGCTAAGTCAAACAAATCATTTTAGCTGGTCACATTGTTTCTTAGTATCTAACTGCAAAATTCAGCAAGGACCTGATTTCTGGTGCCTCTAGGTCTCCTAGCAGAGACTGTCTCCTGGACCTCTCTGGTGGCTCACTATTCCGACTTTCCAAAGTGTACATAGTCATAAGCATTCCAATATTTCCTTTACCTAAAAGCATATGCAAATGGATAACATTTAGACAAAAGCAATAGTAGAGTCATATATTGTTGACTTTAGGTCAGCTACTCGTGAGAGAGGACCTGAATCCTCAGTCCTGGAGGGGAGATCCATAGTAACTCAAATCTCAGCCACACAGGAAAGAACCTGACCAAGCAATGTGATTTGGTTGGTTGATACCCTTTGAAAGCAGCCCAGATTTTGCTACACAGTAAGTTAAAAAGGATCCTCCGAACGCTATGGTTAGTAGACCAGAACTAGCTACAGGATGGCTTCATGCTCTAGATTGTGAAACAGGACCCTTCACTTTTCCAGAAGCAGACTCTTCAGCCCCTTTGCCATTGGAATTGCATCGGATGAGCACAGTAATGTTGCTCACTAGCCCTGTTCCCCATGCCACTTCAGGATAAGTCATGTGGCTATGAGAGACGCTGGACTGAAACTGATGACAAAAAGGAAAGTGGTACTAATGGTGAAGAAAAACAGAATTTGTCTGAAGTGACTGGTATGGGTGCATGAAAAGCTCACCAACAGTTGAGTTAAAAAAAATGTGCAGTAGATGAAACAGGGCCAGAAAATAGAGGATAAGCACCAGTGTCACGTGGTCCTTAAAAGATTGTCTCAGGAATGCTAAAACACAGAATGAGCTAAAGCTGGGAAAGCAAAGGACAACAGGAAAGTGTAGGTACCTACTACTAGGAATTCAAGAGAATAATGAAAATCAAAGAAGGGGAAATATATTAGCTTAGTTCAATGGGAATAGGGTAGATGACAACAAAGAGAAGTCAGGGCTTCTCATTGCTTCTTTTGCTGTAGTTTTCCCTGACAAAGAGGATGACCTTTGCTCAAGAAATAAGAGAACAAAATTACTCATAGGAGGGCAGTGCTTAGGTAAATATCCATTAAGAGACTACCTACCTGCTCTTAATGAATTCAAGCCACCTGGCCAGGTGAACTACATTTTTAATTACCAAAAGAATTTGCAGGTGAGACTGATGACTTCTGTAACTGATATTTGAAAGATCACAGAAAATGTGAGAGATGCCACAAGACTATAGAAGCACAAACTATAGGCCACTGAGACTGTCTTTAATTCTTAGGAAAGTTCTAGAATGTATCATTAGAAAACTGAAGGAAAAAATGATTATGAAGAGATTATGGCTACATCATCCATGTCAAATTAGTCTCATTTAATTTTTAAAAGAATTACTAAGCTAGTGTATCAAGGGATTATTGTTGATATAGTTTAACTAGATAATACCAAAACTTTTGATGTCATCTCAAACTATTCTCATGGAAAAAAGAAAAAATGTGGATTAGACAATCATATAATTAGATTCATAGCTGTTAAGATGGCAAAATTCAAAGAACAGCTATTAAAAGTTTAATGTGGGAGGGGGCATAGTCAAGATAGCATTACTTGGCAGCACTGAAATGCTACAGGTTCCCAGATTGAACTAAAAAACCTCAAACCAGTCATCTTCCCAAACATGTGAGTAAAGCCTAACTCTGACAAAAAGTTCAAAGTAAAAAATATAGGCTAGAAAAATAAACAAATCACAAAAAAAGAACCTGACCATTAAAAGTTTCTATGGTGACAGGGAAACTCAAGGTACAAACTCAAAAGATAACAATTTGAAAACATCTATAAGCAAAGCCTCAAAGAATAATGCAGATTGGACATGAACTCAACAAAAACTTCTAGAAAAGCTAATGAAAGAAATAATAAAGAACAAAAAGTTATTTTCAAAATTAAATGAGACCAATGGAAAAGGAAATGACAACTATGCAAAAAAATTATGAAAAGAGAATTTATATCTTGGTAAAAGAGGCACAAAAAATATTGAAGACAATAACCCCCTTTAAAATAAGAATTGTCCAATTGAAAAAATATGTAGGAAAATACTGAGAAAAATAACTCCTTAAAAATCAGAACTGGTCAAATAGAAAATAATAGTCATATGAGAGATCAAAAAACAGTAACAGTCAAAAGAATAAAAAAAGTTCAAGAAAATGTGACATATCTTGCTTTTCCTAAAAACAACTGATCTGGAAAATAAATCAAGGGGAGATAATTTAAGAATTATTAGAATACCTGAAAACCATGATTAAAAAAAGAGCTTAGACATAATATTTCGAAAACTGCTCAGATATCTTAGAATTAGAAGGCAAAATAGAAATTAAAAGAATTCACCCCTCCGGATAGAAATCCCAAATGAAAACTCCCATGAATGTTTAGTCAAAATCCAGATTTATCAGCTCAAAGAAAAAATACTGCAAAAAGGCAGAAAGAAAATGCAAACAGCCAAAAAAAAAAACCCAAAACAAAAGCAACACCTCAGAAAAACCACTGGCTAATTTGATTTTTCAACCTATTTCCTAAGGGGTGAAGATAGTTTACATAATTTTATCTTTGACTTGATTTGCCCTCCAATCTTCTGTCAACCTACCACATCACAAAAACTAGCCAAGCTTGAGATGTTGGGTGTTTTGGCACGTTGACACAAGACTGAGGCTACATTCACCAACCTAATAAAGAAAATGGGCGTTGGTTATCCCAGCCCTAGAAGCCAAGCATTACAGGTAAGGTTTGGCTAAGACACTATGTAATTATCTTATAATGTAACAAATAACAAATGAATGCTATTGTAAAATATTTTGCAAACAGGGAATTCATATAAGTGTTTATTATTCATGACAATAGTAATGTCAAATTAATAATTATATCTGATGAGCAATTCTGAAAGCGGCAGACCATGTTTGGCAGCTATGTCTTATAGACTCTAAAGATTTGAAGATATTTGTACTGACTAGAAATTCAGAAGCATGTTTTGCCATGAAAAATATAAAGCTATCATGAAAAGTGAATAAATCTGAAATGCCCCTGACCTAGTTTTTACTCAAAGTTCACTCACCAAGATACTGAATAATATTGGGGAAAAAATTACTTTTTGTTCTCTCGGAAGATGTACCCAGATTGTATGTCATTTGCAGTTGGCAAAAATAGCATTTTTCAAAAGTCACAAGAATATCTTAGGGTTTTCACTTGTACAATTGTCTATGATGTGTCCTCTGCACATTTTGCAGTTTTGCAATGCCAATAATGGAAGCATGTTCCTTCCCTGGAAAATGCCAATCTACCCCAGTAGTGAGGGACTTTGATTTTATCAAACGTGAGGCTACTGTGTTTTGTTTTTCTGTATATTGAATCCCTAATCTAGCCCAATGATAGACCTATTTCTTAACAAGAACCAAATAATTTTGATTACTATGTCTTTTTTATTTTTGAGGCAGCTAGGTGGGTCAGTAGATAGAGCATTGGGCCTCAACATTCACTAGCTGTGTTACCCTGACCAAGTTACTTAACCTTTATTTATTTTACTCCACTGGAGAAGAAAATGGCAAACCACTCTAGTATCTCCCATCAAAAAACAAATAAATAAACAAAAAACCCACATAGCATCATGAAGAGATGAACATGACTGAATGAGTGAACAAACAAAAATATTGTCATTTTTATTACATTGATTCAGTTTACTCATAAAGAACGACTATTTCTCCAGTGATGTAAGTCTGTCTTCGTTTAGTTTCTGTGTGTATCTTGGCTAGTAGACTTACAAATATTTTATGCTTTCTGTACATGTGACATGGAATTTCTATTTCCATTTCTTCATCCTGACCTTTGTTGAAAATATACAGAAATGTTAATGATTAGGAAATTTATTTTATAAATTCTGCAACTTTACTAGTTAATTTTTTTCTGTTAATTTTTAGTTGGCTAGCTAGGATTCTCTAAAGAAAACATGACATCAATGCTGAGAGTGTTAATTTCGTTTCCTCAATTTCTTTTTCTCTTCTTATTTCAATAACTAGCAATCCTAGTACTGTATCAAACCATAATGATAATTATAGATCATACTTTACCCTTGACCTTTTTGGAAAAGCCTATAGTTTGTTTCCATTAAATAAGATGCTAATTTTTGCTTTCAGATAGATATGATTTATCATATTAAGAAAACACTCATTTATGCTTAGATTTTCTCATTTTTTTATCTTTAACAAGAATGGATATTGTAACTTGTCAAAAGCTTTTTCTGCATCTAATGATAAAATCAGATGAATTTTGCTATTCTTGTTATTAACATGGTTTATTATTTTTAATAATCTTCTTGCGTTCTTGGTGTAAACTCAACCTGGTCATAATGTATATAAGATTTCTGATATGTTGTCAGAGCTTACTTACTTTGTCTCTCCCTGGTTTAGGAATGAATCTCATATATTTTTTTAATGGAAGGAATTGAATATGACCCCTTATTTTCTGTTTCTTTCAAATAATTAATACAGTATTAGAATCAGTTCTTCTTTGAATGTTTGATAGAATTCATTATAAAGCCTTCTAATTTTGGGTTTTTTTCTTTTTTTGGAGCTTGACAGTTTTGAAATTTATGCTAACTTTAATATTCAAGAATACTTATGGTAATGGTTCTTTTTTTTTCATGTAACAAGTTTTTCTTTTTAAATTAATTTGTCCTCCCCGCCCCTTCCCCTAATGTATAAACAAACAACCCCCTCAATACATATCTGCATAGTTGGACAAAAACAATGACTGAAAATGTCTTCCTCTGCATTCTAAGCTTATCATCTCTGTCAGAGGTAAGTGGCAGTTTTGTTGAATTTTTTTGAATTTGTGGTTTATCTTGGCTTTGATCTGAGTTCTAAAGTCTTTCAATGATATTTTTCTCAGAGTCAGTGCCAAGAAATAAGAGAACAGGAGAGGTACAGTGAACTCTTCAAAAAAACTCCTCCAAAGAGATCTAGAAAATCTATCAGATCATAACTTGATGGGGAAATCCTAGGGGAAAAAATCACAGTGAGTCATTTTTCCAGTACAAGTTGGTGTAGGGAGACAGAGAGGTGTGTGGGCTTTGGGGGAAGGGGTCTGGCCAGGTAGATTCCATAGAGCACTCCAGTGTGAGAGAAAGGTTGTGCACCAGGGCAAAAGGAAATAAGAAACTCATACCAAGGCACTATGATGGGAACAAATTCCAAGAGGTAGTTTTGTTGCCTACTATTCAGTTCTAAGTCACAGACCCAAGGCCTACCACAGAGGGAACTGCATCTTGGGTTAAAACACTGGGGAAGGAATGATAGTAGAGGCTGTATTGAGAAAGGAGTAAGTTCAGAATCAAGTATCAGCAGTGTCATCTAGTTACAAGGAGGAAAACAGGGTCTCAGTTTCAGCTTGTGGTGCATTCTAAAGCCTAAAGAAGAATAACAGAACAGAAATCCCAAACCAAAAGGAATGCTACAGTCCCATCCATTTGAATGAGCAGAGGTTCACAGCTGGTTGATAGTGGTTGAGTCCAACAACACCCTGCAGTTGTTCAGATGCAAACTTAGATTAGGGATTTAAAGAGCTCAGATGGAGGAGGATAGAATCAGATTTTGCTCTGAAGGAGATCACTTTGTGAGAAATTAAAACTGGCAGGCACCAGATCTAAGCTGTTCCTGAGATCCTTAATACCACCCCCCTCCCCCCAAAAAAGATAAATTCAATTTTTCCCTATAGGAGTGTACAGAGCCAGCATCCAACATTAAATCCAAAGTCATACACACACACACACACACACACACACACACACACACACACACACACACACGTACGCATAGTGACTACATTATATATGTGTGTTATATATGAATATGTATATATATATATCCATTTTATATATATATATATATATATATATATATATATAAAATGGATATATATATATATATATATATATATATATATATTTAGAGAGAGAGAAGAAAAGAGAAAAAGAGAGAGAGAGAGAGAGAGAGAGAGAATGAAAGGGGGCGAAGAAGATAATGACTCCCAAACATCAGCAAGCAAATCCTCAAAAAAAATCATAGTTTGTACACAAATTTAACTAGAATTCCTGGGGGAGATAAAGTGAGAATTCAAAAGAATTTAAAATGTTTTAGTAAATGAAATGAGTGTGCTAGGGGAAAAAGAGCAAAGAAATGAGACCAAGGAAAGAAAGAATTGGAAAGTTTGGCTGTAACTTTTTTTTTTAACACATACAAAACCTTACCCAAATGACAAAGTTGCTAAAAATTAAAATGGACCAAATAGAATATAATGACTCTAGATTTCTGAGTCATGTGACCTCCAAGATCAAGGACTAGATTTTTTTTTTATGATCTCCATGGCTTTTCAGACCTTTCCAAAATTGGAATTATGCTGCATATAAAGCAACTTCATCTGTCATCATATCCAGGAACCTGGAATCCAAAAAAAAGTTTCATTTAAATGAATTAACATCTACTTTGAGCTTACTTAGCGCTCCTCTTCTACCTCCCACACTACCAGCAGTGAGGCTGCACTAGCTAACCCAAGGACCTGACATAGGGGCTTGCTACAAAACTCAAGTACTAGATCACAAAGGCACATCACCTTGCAATAAACCCTAATCCCACACCTCAGTTCCTCTGCCTTTCTCCAGTGTCATGGAGACCTAGGCTACAAGCTATGAAAGTCTATTCATGTTTTAATAGCTCATCAACACTATGACAGCACTTGAGGGACAGAAGCTTGCTTGGGGCTTTGATAGAAAGCCAGCCCTGCAACAGCCCTGGTTGCCAAAGTCTAGTTAAACTGCTACAGACAGCTAACACTGAGGCAGCACTCTAGGCCACAAAAGCTTACTGGGGCTGAGAGAGACAATGAACACTGAAGCAGCTGTGTTCTATGTTACAAATGAGCTTCAGGGGAGTGGAGAAAAGGGAAGAAAGGAGTACATGCAGGACTGGGATTGAAATAGAGATTAATTCTACCCTTTACTTCATCCCCTCTCCCAGATCCTCAAAGACCCAAATCAGCCTCATAACAGCATGACAGTTCTTTGAACTGCTGGTGTCAGGCCAGAGAACTGAAAAACAGAGGAAGTCGAACAGGACAGCAGGAGAGGACACTGGATGTGGGAGTGAATGCTGCACTCCACTGAACCTGAGGGAAAGAGTCCAGCATCCAGCTGGGGCCAGTTCTGTCTCTCTAAAAGTCACTTGATGCAAGAGATCTAGGCTAATGAACTGTGAATTGCCCAGCACTGAAGAAAAGTAAGACATATTGCTATTCAGACCCCAAAGAAACAACCACCACAGGAAAGGGGGTAAAAAGTGAACAACAGGGGAAAATGAAGGGAAAAAGACAAAAATTATCAAATAGTTTTGGAAAGAAATCAAAGACCTTGAACATAAGCTGATAAATCAACCATAAAAATAGTAAACAGACAGAAAGAAATATAGCCTCCAGAGCTTGTAAATAAATCCAGGCATCTCTGAATAAATACTATAAAATGAAGGAAAATTATTGACCTACATGAAACAGATAACCCTATTAGTGTGAAATGTACATGGACAGCTAACACACTGTTCTTAAGTGGTTTAAAAGAGAAATAAAAATCATGAGAGGAGGAGGACAAGAAGGAGGAGGAAGATGAAGAGGATGCAGAGGACAAGAACGATGAGGAGGACAAAGATGAGGATGAGGAGGACAAGAAACAGCAGTAACATTGAAAGAAGATATGCTCACTAAGCAAAACACACCAACCTTGAAGACAATATGTATAGAGAAAACCCAAAGATGACAGGTCTTCCAGAAGAACAATACAAGACAAAATTTTTGAACAGTATGGTGCAAGAAATAAAACAAGAGAACTACCCAGAATTTCCGAACAGAGAAAGTGAAATACTAATTGAAGGAATAAAAGAATGCATAAATTGCACAAAAAAGGCTAAAAACTCAGAGATACACTATGGCTAAATTTAACAGTTCAATTCAGAAACAAGTTCTGCAAGTGATCAGGAGAAAAATAATCAAATGCAAAGAAGAAGAGATTAGAATTACATGAAATGCTTCTGTATACAGCAGAAAATACAGAATAATGTGTGCTGAGGTTCAGTGGCTCTACTCAGAAAATCTTATCCTAGCCATAAATGAAAATAAGATGTATGTTTAATAATAAAGAGGCATTTGAAATATTCTTAGAAAGAAAAGCAGACCTGGAGAGATTTTACTTCTTGATCATCCTAAACAGATGTTCCCAAACAGAACATCCCAACATCCCAAACAGAAATGAAGGAAGGGTAAATAGATGCAGCACTAAGGACACCAGAAGCAATAAAGAGAGACTTGGGTTTGATCTGAGTAATACAACTGTGGGCTTGCCCCTGGTTGGAGCTTCAGTAGCTCTTGGTCTGTTACTGTCAGATAGTTTTGCAAGTTCAGAGTGACAGAACTATAGGTACATGTGAGCTCCCTGCTGTGGTCATTCATCTGTGGATTTCAGAATGGTCAAGAATTTGCCCCCAGAATCAGAAGCACATAGTTGCTGCTTGCTTCTCTCCTCTTTGCCTAGGACATAGCCTCAGGCCCACAACCCCTTCTTGTCCTAGACCATCACTCTCTGATACAGATTCCCTCCTCAGTATTCACTGGATTTATGGCCCACATCTGAAATATAATTTACACAATTGCCAGTTGGCACCTGTTATAGTTTCCTTTAGTGTCAAGTCCCTCTGTGCTACTACTGTTATTGCTCTATTACACAGGTGGCAACACCAAGTGTGGTTCTCCCTTAGCTATTTGGGCAGCCCAGATATCTTTCATCCTGTCTGGTTGGGATTGAAGGTAAGTTGTTTGAAATATTGAGACAATTGAAGAAGAAATATGAGAGAGTAGGACTCTGAATGGGACACCAGAAACACTGAAGACTAGTGGGAGGAGAAGTGTGTAGGAATTACTGGTGGTCAATAGCTTATTGGTAGAAGTGGCTATCAACATTCAAGATGGCTCTTAAGCTTTCTCTTTCTATACAAAGGTCTTGTACCTGATGTAAATTAGGGATACTTCAATTTTCAAGTTCCTATTGATTTTAGGGCAAATATATTTTGCTGTTCTGTGAAATTAATGTATAATTTAGTCTGATCTAGAATTGTGCTACTGAAGTTAGCTTAGACCACCTTACGAGAGCCAACATTTAAATTTTCAATGTGAGCACTTAAACCTCAAAAATTAGCAATTGCTACAAATTGGGATTTGATTTATTGCTTTGTTAATTTCTAGACTTAAAGTAATAGGAAACATATTAATAATGCAAATTAAGTTTAAAAGTATGTTGTAAAAATATGCAAATATGTGTGGAGAGACAGAGAAAGAAAGACAGAGACAGAGAGACAGAAAAAGACAGAGAGAGACAGTTATAAAACATTTAGTCTGTACATCCCTGGACAAAAAAGTACTTTAACGGAAACTAAGAGATATATTCAGTCAATCCCTTCATTTTACATGTAGCCCATACTCAGGGTGGAACATTTCCACAATACTCTCCTCATTGACTGAGAGAAAAAGGCATTTCTATAAATGGAATTGCAGATATGTTAATTTAATTTTGAAGTATATAAAAAGTAGAAGTACCATGGTCCAGGACTCAAGAAATTTTTTTTGCCCTAACTATACCACTGATTCACTACATAACTTTCGGTAAATAATTTAACTTTTTTTAACTAAAAATGCAAGGGTTGGACTAGATAATCTTTAAACATCCTTCTAGCTCTAATCTTCTGTAGGTCTATGATTCTATGAATTATTTTTAAGTGGACCTTGTGGTATTGCCAGATGAGCAGTAGAGGGCACTAAGAGTACATATAAAGCTCATTAACCAGAAAACATCCTCTGAAGAGGAGATCAACAGTTTGCTTTTTCCCTCCATCTTAGAGACAGGAAGGGGCAGCTAAGTGGTGCAGTGGACAGAGCACCACTGCAGGAGTCAGGATAGACCTGAGTTCAAATCTCACCTCAGATACTTGACACTTACTAGCTGTGTGACCTTGGGCAAGTCACTTAACCCCAATTGCCTCATCCTGGGTCATCTTGATGAATATGTGGTCACTGGATTCAGATGGCTCTGGAGGAGAAAGTGAAGGTGGTGACCTGCACAGCCCTCCCTCCCTCAAAACAGTCAAGTGCAAGTCATGTCATCATTTCTCTGATGGCATGATTTTCTTCAGCAATGAAGGATGAATATAGAGATAGGAAGACCTCAGAGCTCATCTAGTCCAATCAATCCCTTTATTTTACATGTAGCTTGGGCTAAGACTCCCTTCATTGACTGAGAGAATGATAACTCCATGTGATCTGCTTGAAAGGCAGAGTTATTGAAAAAGCTTTGATGTTATTCTTTCCTGATTGGAGAGAAAAGATGTGGTTCCAGACTCTCTTTGAGAAGAAACTCTGAGGACAGAAAGAAGAGACTTTGGAAAACAAACAAACAAACAAACAAACAAACATACAGGGATTTAGAAGTGGTCCTAATGTCAGAATTCAGGTTCAGTGTTGGGACAAAGTAAAGCCCTTGACCACCATTGAATAGTTAACAAAAGGAGATTTCCTTTGACCCAATACAACAAGCATATCTGTCCAGATGTGTCCAAATTGAAACATATATGGTCAGCAAGACAGAATATGGTAACTTATGTGTCCTTCTGAAATCCTTCAAGTCAGTGACCACACATGATTGGGACCTTTCATGCCTTTCAAAGACCAGAAAGTTGTATGAGGGAAACAGGGGCCAATCAGGTGCCTGCAATGCTTTCTCATTTTAGGAAGGTAAAGGGGAATCATGGACATAACCCTTGCTAGAGAAAATTACTGGTAAATATTAGTCCTATTACATATAGAAAAGCCAGCTAAACACATCCTTAATTCCCAGCTTGCTTCTATAGAAGATTTTAGGGAATTTCCCCTTTGATGATATCGAAGCCTCCCTCTCTTGCTTTCCCAATGAAAAATTTCATTTATTCTGTGCATTTTCTGTTATATTCTCACTTGTATAACTTCTCTAATTTCTGCTTGGGTAAAAAGATTTGCTTACCATTTATATTTTTTAGTGTATTTAGAAGCAGTCAAACCCTTAGATATTTAGCTTGAGTTACATATTTAAGCTATAATGGTCAGGAAAGCAACTTGAAATCAAGAAAAAAAATTCTACTACAGTAGTAATGGGCAACTAGGTGATGCAGCAGATCGAGTGCTGGGCCTGGCATTGGGAAGACAGCGTTCAAATCCGACCCCAGACACTCACTACCTGTGTGACCATGGGCAAGTCATTTAACCCTGTTTGCCTCAGCTTCTCATTTGTGAAATGAACCAGAGAAGGAAATGGCAAACCATTTTTGTATCTTTGCCAAGAAAACCCCAAATGGGGTCACAGAGTCAGACATGTCTGAAATGACTGAATGACAACAACAAACACTAGCAAAATTTAAGATGGCAGATACATAGAATTCTAGTTCAATACTCCTTCTTTAAGGAGAACAGAATGGCCAACTATGTGGCCCTTTCTGCTCCCCTTCTGTCAGGAATCCAAGTTTTCTTTGGAGAGGTAGGCAACATATGTAAGATATCTAGCAAATCTTCTTCATGAGTCATGTTTAGAAAAATCAATGTGGACTACATATAACTTGACTGAGCAGTATATACATTCTATAAAAAGAAAAAGTTCAAAGAGAAAAAGTGATTTAGCCAAATTTATAGAGGGAGTAAATGATAGAGGGAGTAAATAGTAAATTAAAATATCAGTAGTTAGCATTCAGATTCAGTATGCATGCAATGTCCCCGTGCTGCATAACTTCTAATAATGTGATTTATAATTCCTCTGTTTCCAGATTTATAATTCCTGTTTCTATTCATTCTAGTTTTCTTTGCTTAAGGTAAATTGCAAAATTGGATTTTAATCCATATTCTCAGAGAATTTAGAAATCTAAGTGATATATATGCATGGCTAAGTTAAATGCACTACTAAAGAATCATAAAAATCATATTACAGTAAAATCATTTGTTAACCACTTCTGCATTATTCAGATGCTATCTATGAAGTCAGAAGATGTAGTTCCAAATACTCTCCCTGATATTTTCTTCCATTTAACCTTGGACAGATCTGTAAAATAAGGGGATTAAACTAGATTACCTTTGAAATATCTCCTACTTCAAATTCTATAATCCTATGATATTAAGCAGAAATCCAGGTATCTCACTTTCATATGTTTTTATTGTATTTTCAAAAGACCATATTACTTAACCCTTGAAATTTCTTCATATGTAAAAAAAGAGACTTGACCAGATCTCTATAGTTCCTTCTGACTCTATATCCTATAATTATAGGGGCAGTTAGGTGGTGCAGTGGATAGAGTACCAGTGTAGGAGTCAGGAGGACCTGAGTTCAAATTTCACCTCAAACACCTGACATTCACTAGCTATGTGACCTTGGGCAAGTCACTTAAGCCCAATTGGCCTCATCCTGGATCATCTCCAGTAATCCTGATGAATATCTGGTCACTGGATTCAGATGGCTCTGGAGGAGAAGTGAGGCTGGTGATCTGCACAGCCCTCCCTCACTCAAAACAAAGTCAAGTGCAAGTCCTGTCATTATTTCTCTGATGACATGATCTTCTACAAACAAAGGATGAACACATACATATATAATTATATTTTATTAATTACTTGGTTCTATTCTTTTGATTAATAGTATAATTTACATATAAAATACACTTCACACTTATGGATTATGGTCACCCCAATAATCTCAAGTACTTTAGAATACTTTCTTTTTGTTGCCAAAATACACCTTTGCCCAGTAGGTAAATTGTCTTTTACAATTATCTTTTACTAATAAAAAAAAGAAACAACTGAGACAAAGAAACAATGAAGAAAAGTTATCAAAGTTAAATATCAAGGGTATAGTAAGACTCAAAGCAAGAACGCAAGAGTCTAGTCTTTTGCTTTAAGCATTTCAAAGGGAAAGATTTATATAAATTTTCAAGAAAATGCAAAAATATCTCAGACAAAATTTGAGGGACGAATATCAGGGGCCAGTAGATAAACAATGGGGATTGCAGAAGAATCTGAAGAGAGAACATGAGTTAGTAGCAAATGATTTTATAAAGAAGGATTACTAAGCAAGACTGAGAATGGTAAAAAAAAAAAAAAAAAAAAAGATAAGGCAATGTTATGGGAAATAAAAGGAAGGAAAATTTGAATGTCAAAACTAAATAGACCCATGAAAATTAGTCAGATGTTAAAAAGAAGCAGGACAAAAGTAACCTGGGCACTATTGATTGAGTTATATGGTCTCTGATTTGGAGATATATTTTTCTCAGCAGATTCTACTTTTTACATTTTTTAAAATAAACCATAAATTAGTACTTGGAGCCAAAACCAGGAAATTCACAAGTTGTGCATTTTACATAATAGTAACTATGTAAAATTAGACTTAGTTGCCATTCATTTAAAATACTTCCTTTTTATTATGAAATTAATAAACATCAACATGCAAAAACATTTGAAATTTTTAAAAAATGAGTATTTACAATTGGAATTGAATTTCTTTACATACTTGTAATAGTGCCTCTGGGACTACTGGCCCAAAACCTTATTTATACTGGAAAACTAGCATTCTAAGGATAACTTTAAGGGTTTAATAGTGTCTTTCTAATGTTTCTTATGTGCTCCCTCCATTGATTATTAATTGATATCCATTAATTAGTCAGAATTATCTGGCTTTTAGCTAGAGGTATTTACTAAGGTACTATAGTAAGAATAGTTGATTTTTTTTTATTTCAATTCTTGGAAGTCTGGGGTACAATCTTTTACAGTTACATAAGGAAAAGTGAGCTCAACCTCAGAGAGTTCATGAGGTATTGGGACAAATTCACAGCTGCTGATTATTAGAAGTTCTTTTCTCTCTACATGGAGTTCTAATAAAATTCTGCTAAGGTATTCTTAATTTTCTGACAGAATCCTTGCAAAAATTCTAGTTACCTTTCATGAATGTATCTAGTCTGTCCTGGGCTTCCAGTTGAGACATGTCAGTAAGTTACTGCTATGCTAGGGCTACTGCTAGGATGTCCATGAGAAGCCTAAAACATTCTCATCATTCAAAATTCATAAGGTCATTCTCTGGTAAAGGGAGAAAATTTTCTCTCTCCTCTCCATCTGAAAGAATTGCCTCTCAGAATTTAGACTTACCTAAAGCTACTTTCTCCTCTAAAGACAAAATAACAGAATGGATAAGACCAAACACAGCAACCAGCAATTTTGAAGAAATTTATCTACAAAGGAGTCACACACAGAAATCAAAAATTTATTGTGTATTTGGTGAATACAAAAAAAGTAGAAGGTGCAAACCTGTTACCAGACCAAAAAAACCTTAAAATTAGCATTATTAATAGAGATAGATAATGAATTTAAAGGAGCAATAAAGAAGCAATATCAAAACTAAGCATAAAGTAAATGCATTAGCAGCTAAATTCATAAACTGAATAACAATACATCAATAGCACTTATTAGTGAAAGGCTAATGGTGTCTTCTGAATGAGATATTAAAACTAATAGATATTTCTCAGAATTACATGGCACTTTACAAAAAGAGACCATGCATTAGGTCACAGAGAAACTGTAAATGTAAAAAAAGGTAAAATACTACACATTCTATATAGACAATGTTTTTTTTTTTAAATTGTAATTAATATAGAGAACACAAGCAAAAAACATAGCTAATTGTAGGCTTAATATTTCAATGACTTGGGTAAAAGAATAAACCATAGAAACAATCAATAGTTATATAAAAAGAATGACAATGACAACATTAAAAATTTTGGCATACAAATTTTTCCTGGGATGAAGATTTTTCAGAGGAAAAACTGTATCTCTGAGGAAAAATAGGATTAATAAAAAGACTGTGGGATGTTTGCAAAAATCAAAAAATTGATGAATAAGCAAAAAAATATAATTTTGAAAATTGTGAATCAGAAAAATTACAGCATTGATAAAAAGAACTAAAATGAATTCTTTGAAAAGATAGTAATATTGAAGTACTTTTAACCTAGGATATAATGACAACTCAGTTCCATCTGGTTCTTTCCTCTTCTGCTTTATGGATTTTATATTAGAAATGTCAATAGTCCTATCACAATAGCTAAAGAACCCCCAGTTAGGAAATTCCTAACATCTACGTAAATACTTGGTTCTTTGCCCTAATTTTATTTTTTTTCTTGTTTTCTAGTTAAAATCCTGATCTCTTTATAGTTGAAGCAAAAATTAGGGTTACTGGAAACTTTAGCTTAAAAAAATAAATTTTGTTTTAGTGCTTATTAATGAACAAACATCAGGAGGGGAAGCTGAGGGAAGAACAAATGTTTTCTTATAATTTTCCTCAGTCCTTGAAGAAATGAGTGCAACCACGAACTTCAGCACAAATCTTCTTTTCCAAGATGCTTATAGGAGCTAATGGCCTCTGATCTCTCTTTCTAATATGCAGTAATTCAATCTTACTTTTCTTTCTTCTTTTGCCTATTGCCCCGTGACACTAATATTTTCATGCTTAACTCTTAAGGTTCCCCTTCTTCCTCTCTTTCCTATATGTGTCCTTTTAAGAACTCAATTGTTTCTTCTAGTTCAAAACTTTGACATAACCTCAAACTACCCTTTAGACTGAGAAGGCAATATGTCTAGCTATGAATCACAAATCTCAAAATGACAATCAATTCTCAATTTTATATTTAAAAAATGAAAAGAACAATGATCCACTGAAATAAGAACAGAGAAGAAATAAAAAAAATTATCAGAACCTACTATATGCAATTAAATACCAACAAAACTGAGAATTTAAAATAAATCTAGGAATATAAAAATTTAAAAATGCCAAAATTAGCAGAACACAAAAAAGAGATACAGATTCAGAAAAGGAAATTGAATTAACTATATTAAACATCAAAAAGGAAAAAAAGAAAAGAGACCCAGACTTGTTGGATTTACAGAAGAATTCTATTAAACTTTTAAAGACAATAATCTATGCCCTACACATTTTCTATAAAGTTACAAACTCTTCCTGTTTCACAATTTTCAAAATTATATTTTATGCTTATTTATCAATTTTTTGATTTAAAAAAAATCATTCTTTCCATTAACCTTTTTTTTTCCCCAGAGATATGATTTTTCCTCTGAAAAAATCTTCATTCCAGGAAAAACCTGCATTCCAAAATTTGTAATATTATCATTGTCATTCTTTTTACATGACTATTTATTGTTTCTATGGCTTATTCTTTGACCCACTAGTCATTGAAATATTAAGCCTACAGTTAGCTATCTTTTTTGCTTGTATTCCCTATATTAATTACAATTTAAAAAAAAAAACACTGTCTATATAGCATGTGTTTAGTAATTTATAATTTTTTACACTTACAGTTTCTCTGTTCCCTAAAGCATGGTCTCTTTTTGTAAAGTGCCACATAATTCTGAGAAATATCTATAGTTTTAATGTCTCTTTCAGGAGACACCATTAGCCTTTCAGTAATAAATGCTGTTGATGTAAAATTACAAACTCCTCTATTCTGAGACAAATATAGTCCTCTTACCTAAATGAGGAAAAGGGTACAGCAAAGAAAAAGAACTACAGACCAAAAGAATTAATAGTAATTCAAAAAACTTAACTCACATAAATCATTTTTATGTAAGAATAAAAACAAAGTTGAAGTAATAGAATTCTAAGGAAGTGGCATTAAAAACAACTATAAAATGCATAAAATATCAGGGCATCAACTTACAAGGACACATTAATGCGTAAATAGATACAATTATTAAACTCTCTTTTTAAAAAGTGTAGAATGAGTTTAAAAAGTGGAAAGTTATTCAGTGTTCAAGTTTTGCTGTGTTAATACAATAGAAATGTAATACTACATAAATTAACATGCATATTTAGTGAAATAACAGTCAAACTACCGAGAGAGACCTAGACAAAATAATTATATTCACTTGGAGAAACAAAAGGTCTGGAATCATAAGGAAAAATGAAATAAAAAGTAGTGATGGGAATAAAAGCACTTTCAGACCTCTAATTATGCTGTCTGATACTGACTTAAAGTAGAAAAGGAGTTTAGTAGAACATACCAAAGAATGGAGAAACAGAAACAATTGGACCCAACATATTAAATATATTGAAACCTTCCATATTTGAAAAAAACTATTGGGAAAAAGTAAAAAGCAGTTTAGGAGAAATTCAGTTTAGTCCAGCACCTTTCTTTATATGCCACATTTTCTCTGAAATATATATGAGACTAAGGATTTCTTATATCTAAAATAGAAAATCAGATCAGTTACTTTACATAGTTATGGTTAAAAGGGAAGAATTTTTATTCAAACATGGATAAAAATTAATCACAAAAGATACAATAATAATTTTGATTCAATGAAATTTAAAGATTTTGCACAAATGATATTAATACAACTAGGATAAAGAAAGCAGATGATTGGGAAAAAGAATTATATTAATATTCCTCATAAAGGTCCAATATCCAAGGTAATATGCAATTCATGCAAATATAAAACACAAAGACCCATTCCCCACTGGATAAATGGTCAAACAATATGAACAATATTTACAAAAAAAGAGAATTGGAAACTACTAACAACCAAAGGAAAACATGATCAAAATTACTAGTAAGAGAAAAAGAATTCAAAAACTCCCACCCTACAAATTGGCAAAAATGACAAAAGGTGGGGATTATCAATGTTGAATGTATTAGGTAGACATACTCATAAAGCATTGCTATGAATAGGTTTAACTATTGGTGGTAGACAGATTCAACCACCCTGGAATGTATTATGAAATTAGAAAGAAAGAGAAACTGGACCTGTGATTTTTCTTGGTATACAGAAGTCCCAGATAAAGAAATCTTCATCAGTGCAAGTTAGTACCTTTTCTGCAATTACCTAGAGTACTCTGAGGTTAAGTGACTTGTCCAGAGTATTAATGATGAGACTTAAACTTCTGGTATTGAAACCACTTAGTATCTGTTCAGTTAAACGATGCTGATTCTCACCTGGGAATTATGAAAGAAAATAATGAAAATATCCACATTCTTTGACACAAAGATCCAAATGCTAGACACATATCTAAAGGACTTCAAAGATAGAAAGGCATCACATATATATGTATATGGTATGAGCTGTATACACATACCTATATCTATATATACCAAAATATTTGTAGCAACATCTTTTATAATAACAAAGAAGTAGAAGCAAAGAAAATGCCCATGAATCAGGAAATGGCTAAACAACTTGTGGTACACAAATGTAATGTGCTAAAATAAGCAAAAAGTATCATGAATAGAGAAGTATGGGAAGATATATAAACTAATGCAAAGTTAAATAAGCAGAACCAGGAATATAACAGATGTAATGACAATAACAATGTAAATGGGAAGAATAAAGGCAACCACCAAATGAATAGTGAAAAGTTATATCCCAAAGGAGTTATGAGACTGTATCTCCTTCCCTTCCTTTGGGGATCATCATTACGGAACACTGCACACATTGTCAAATTTGGTCAATATGTTGTTTAGTTTTGTTGAAAGATTTTTTTTCTTGTTTATTTTCTTTGTTATAAAGGAAGACTCTCTGAGAGAGGGAGATGGAAAGAATATATTGGAAAGTATAGATAATAGAAAAATAAAGATTTTAATAAGAAATTCAACAAAAACAATCTGTGAGTCAACGAGTCATCTGAAGAAATCACTCACTTCCTAGGTAGAAACGACTGGATGATATACAAATAAACACAGATTCAAAGAAACCAGAAAATAGCATCCTTAAACCACTTTCTTTCAGCACAGTTTTGGTTTCTTTCTCCTGCGTTTGCTTAATTACTTCAACTAAAATAAGTTGATTATTATTTGTATTCTTTGAAAAATCTATTTTGATAAATGCTCTATGTCCCCAAATAAACACACCCATCATTGCTTCTATACATCTGCAATAATTTCCATTGACAAAAGAGATCACTGTTCAAATTTCCTTTTTCATATTTTGCATGCAGATGGGAAAAGGAGCTGCATTTTTACATTGTGTCCAAATGTATATTCATATTGTCATCTCTAGGAAGAGAGATTTATTTAAATATAGAGGAGAGATACTAAATCTGGGATTTCGATGTTACCAAATGTGTCCTGGTAAGGAAACACCCAGGTTATGTGACTTATCCAGGTTCTTATTGCCAGTGTCATAATCAAGACTTCAACTCAGATCACTTTGGCTTCAGGGCAGGCTCTCTTTTTATTACTCTGTGTACCTCTATTAAGATATACTAAACTAAAAATAATTCTGTTAGAAGCAAAGATAGCATTGAAATTAGATTTTTTCCATTTGTTTCCCCCTTTTCCTCCCTTTTTCCTTCCCTTTTCCTCTTATTAGAAGAAAAGAGCCACTTTTCCCCCTTAAAAAAAGATAAAATCCAATTTACACACTATAAACTACTCCAGAACAATACAGAGAATTTGAATAAGTCTAATTAAGAACTTCTGAATATAAACACAAGGAATGAATTATTAAAGACTAATGATGGAAGTAAAATATGGAAATTAATTATTATTAGACTTAGTAAAAGATGAGAGGATAGAAGCTTAACAAATATAAATGGTCATTGAAAAGAAAAAACGGTCATTTAAACACATTAGGTATGAAAAGTTAATTTGACATTCAGCAATGACTGTGTAAGTGTTATTAAGTTCTACTTGATTGATTTGTACCTCAGGGTAGATAACTATCAAGGACATTTTAGCATTTTGTTCATTTAAACCAATAAGGGAGGAAGCCATTACAACTCATTGAAGAAAAAGAAAAATATTTCATCTTTTGGTCTTTGGGTCATTCAAAGTATTAAAAAGATGAAGAAATTTTCTAAAAAAGAAGCTGAAGGAAAACAAATCTAAACTCATTGAATATAATTTTTACAGCATAGAATTTTGAATAATCAATCTTTAGAATTACATTTTGCATTTGAAAATATTTGAGTGATTTCTTGCCACTGAATAGCTGGTGGTGTATGAATAATTTTATAACCTAAAAGTTGGTTTCCTATTTTGCTGAGGGAAAAATACAAAAATGTAGTTTACTGACTAGATTGTATACAAAGACTAAGCTAGGGCCTGAGCCACCTGCGTGCAGATTGTGACTGCAGCTTAAATTGAAACAGGATGAACAAATTTAGCGTATCCACTCTAAATGTTCACACTATTTGTACGTGATCCATGGTAGAGCATTCCAAGCTTGTAGTGGTCTGATCAGTCACAATCAGACACACTGAAACTTAACTCTAGCATATTGAAGCCATTTTAGTCCTCTTCAAGAATGAAGGACAACCACCAATCTCCTTTGAAGACAAACTCCAGTCTTCTCTGTTCCCATGGTAACCCTCTATGGTTGAATTTTTTTCTCCTTTGCTTATGTATTTTTTTTTCATTTGTAGTAGCTCACTTTTTATAATCACCTCTAGTCCAAGTGGAGGGAGGATGATGCTTCTTCACTTCTTTCTTCTGACCTTGAATTCAAATCAAGACCTCCAGCCTCATATAAGTGCCCACAGTCAGTGGCTTCCATGCCCCACAACTTCTGCACTCACTGGACATGTGCTAGTTCCTTCTCACTCCCATCATTCTCCCCAGCATGGCTGGGTCTAGTATTTCTTGAGAGCAGAGATTTCCTAGATTTTCCCCAGGTCAGATGCCCAACTCCATTCACTCTACTGGGAGTAAAAGTTCCTATGGTGGACTGAGATGGCAAGAAAGTGGGATCTTTTGCTGTTTTTCTTTTAGTATAATCAAATGCCTCTGATTAATCTTGCCTTTATCAACCAAGAGTCTTTACTAGGCATAAAGTATAGAAGCAAGAGTTTCTTTAACTAGAAATAGTATATTTGTATTGTTAATGTGATTAAAGATCTTCCCCATCCATAAATGGGCCTACCCATTAAAGGGAGTTTGAAAATTCGAGAAGGTAGGTAGGAAGGCCCATACCTTTGGTTAACGAGGCACTGGTTCTCAAGAGTTGAAATGCTCTCTGGCTTTTATTGTGGTGGTTGTTGTGTCTCTCCTTCCTTCTTGAAGAGGCCATGACATCAAGATGATGACATGACTTGCAGTTGACCTTGATTTGCACGAAGCAGGGTTGGACAAGGTCACCAACCTCATTTTCTTCTCCTGAGCCATCTGAGTCCAGACTGGAGATGGTCCAAGATGCAATGTGAGATCCTGGCCCTTTCAGGCTAAGTCTTATAACATTCTCACTTTGAGTGAGATACACTTATTCAATGAATAGGCTTCTTTAGGTTACTCAAGGGATGGCCCTTTTACTAAAAAAAAAAAAAAATCAAACTGGGAAGGGAAGACCCTCTGGGGTCCTGGGTAAAAGAGAAACCCTTACTACATTCACTCTGTGCTAGGTGGATGGGCCACCTGTCCAGTCTATGAGTTCCAGAGAGAATTGGGTTTAAAGTTGATCTTTGAGCAAGAAATGTACCAGTAAACCCAAAGGAAAAAAAGCAGCTTTTGGCCATGGAGTTTACCTTCCCTTGGGCAGAACACCAGAGGAAAGGAGTGGTCAAATTCTTTTGAGGCAGACCCATCCCCTTTTATGCCTAAATATTGGGATTCTCAGCACCCCTAGACTGAAACATATGGTTCTCTGACCAGGAAACTGCATAGTCCCCCTCAAACTCTTCTCCAACCAAGACCAAAAGGTATATAATCCTCCCCTTTCTCTCTCTCTATTCCTTTCTTGCTGTCACTGTGGTTGCTCTCCAAGCACCTAGGAAGGCTTGGAGGTACTTTTCAGGACTGATACTTCTTAGGTTCTATTAGGGATAGACAGTTATGAGGTTGTCGGCCTCTCAGTCCAACATTTGGTTTAAGGCCATGGACCTGGGCACACTGTTGACGACACAGAGGATAGTCAACCTATTCTGAAGCATATACTCAGTTCTCTCTGATGTTAGAGAATTGGGAAAACTGCAGGTGATTTTTGGTTTCCTGAGACTGACTTACTTCCTTCCCTCTTTACTCTGGGACCTTCCTTGATGGAAGGACCCTCTGTCCCCATGCCTATGCCTGCAGGATCCTCCTTCTCTTCTGGCCTCATGGTTACCAGATACTCGAAGTCCTCATCAAGACTGTGTTAGAACTAGTCTTCAAGACCATGTAAAGGAAAGCTTTGTGTCTGCCCTCAATACCATCTAGAGGACCAAGATAAATTGTGAAAGTTAAAAACAAGTTTTTTTTTTAAGATTCTTCTTCCTGTAGTCCCAGCTCTGACCAGGATAAGGCTACCTTGAAAAGTTAGAACACCTAAAAACATCTTAGCAGATTTTGATACTGATCATTAAGAAGTTTTGAAACACCTCCTTACAATCCTGTTCATTCCCTTTCCCCACTCCCTTACCTTGAGTCAAGAGGGTATCTCAATTCAAGGACTGCAAACAGCCCCAGGTTTTTTCTGCTAACCTCTCTCATCCCAGATCAAACTAGAAGAAGAGAATTTCACCATTCTCCTCTTCTCCCCATCAAATTCACTTACCCCCACCTGACAAAAGGAAGGAGGAGGGAGGGGCAGCAGCTACTGCATGGGTCCTGCTGATAATGAACTTCAGCCCAGGGCATCCTGCTCATCATTCTCCACCGCTCACCACCCCACCCCTCACCACCCCCAGTAGCTGTGAGGAGAGAGGGAAGGGGGATGGGTCAGAGTAAATAAGCCAGCCAGCCTTGGCAATTGGTAAATCCATCCTTACATGAATAATTTTTATATGATCTGGAAATGCAATTAATGTCTTCTGAAGTTTATTGTTGTGTTATAGGTAAAACAAATTGGCTATTACTTATGGAAACTGTAAGATTGTTAGTTATCGTTTTAATGCTAAAACCTAAAGTTGGTAACTTATTACCATGTGTGTGGAAAGGAGGGGATTAGGTAAAAGTCTTATCCGGATTGGTTCTTCCCATTCAGAGCAGTCCTCAGGGCTAGTCAAAAGGCACAGCCCATAGCAGCTAAGGGTAGATAGGGTGAATAGGAAGTCCCTTCTCTGGGGTCCCTACTGATCCCCCTTTATTTTGTAAACTTGCCAAAGAGCTTGTTTGACTTGTTGAGAATTTGCAAGTATATAGAAATGACCTCTAATGATTGACTTTTACACCAGGACAAATTTAAATTTGAAGTATATATGCTGGAAAATTTTTCTTTAAGCTGTGACTAGTGAAACTTGCTGTTTGAGGTCAAAGATCATGGGGCCATAACTGATTTTGTTTTGAGTTGTCTAATGGATCACAATAATCCATCCATAATCAATAGTCAATAATCGACCATCTGAGAAAAATGCTACAAGTTATCCACAGAGAATGTGATTCAGGTGGAGTTCTACATCTGGGAAAAGCAGAGAGGGCAATTTTGGCCTCAGCCTAAGATGGCATCACCCTGACTCCATTTCCCCGTTATGCTCCTTTGAAAAGGAATATTACTCACCTGCCTATTCCTGAGTCTAGCTATGAAGTAAAATTGATAGTACATGGTTGGCAAAATGTGAATTAGCAGAATTCTAAAGATGTTTTATCCTGTCATACTTGGCATAAATCTTGCCCCTGTTGTATCCTTTTGTTGTAAATTTCTATAATCAGAGCAAATGGTCATTGAAAGATATAAGCACAATGCAAGTGTGTGAGATCTTGTTGCTTTGACCTGAATATGTAATCATTCTGTATCCCAAATCATTGAATTTAAATCAGAAACCTTTTCAGTTTGGTTTTGGGGAAGAGAATTTCAGTGCAATCAATTTTCTTAGAGGGAAATAACCTATTTGACCTAATCACTACTTAAGTATCCTCACAAGTCTTTTGTTATAAAAATCAGTTACCTGCAAATTCATTTGTGTAACTATTGAACCCAGGGGTGGAAAACTTACACCTACAAAAGTGTTGTTACTTTCCAATAGCATCTGATCCTCCTAAAGGAATTTGAAATCAGAGTGGACACTTTTGAGAAACTAACAAGATCAGATAATTCAGCAGGTCAAATGTGAATGATTTTAATGGGGCTCTTGCAATTTTACTTCTCCCTATATTCAGGTCCTGCAGACTTACTTGTCAGACTTGTGTCTTCCAGACTACAGGCCATTTGCCTACAGTTGGTACGATGGGTACCAATCAACGTCTCCCCCATTGTCCCTTGGATGCAGCCTGTGATCTGTTCCAGTCAATCTCCTTCCTGGGACCCCAGCAAGGCAGGGACAGCATTACACCCTGTAGTGCCAATGCAATATTCACAGTGCCTGTGGCAGGCATGAATGCCCTGGACAATTCTGAAAAGCAAAATACAATAGACTCACCACATGGAGACAGAACCAAAACATTTATTCAGACACCAGAAAGACAAATCCATCATAGTAACAAAAATCTATGCACAATAATAGTGCAGAGGACCACAGCATCCCCAGGCCTTCCCCCACTAGACTTCCCACAAACAAGCTCCATTAAACAAATCACAAGCAGGCTCTCTTAAACAAAGTCACAGACAAGCTTTTCACTCACACTAGCCAGCTGCCTGCTTGCCTACATCCTTCCTAGCTCTGACTATACTCTGATCAATTTCCTCTCAGCTCTGCTCTAGCTCTTCCTCTTCCTGTTCCACCCATTCAGTAAATTCCTCCCACCACAAGTTTCATATAACTCAGGCATCCATGTGACTTAAGCAGGTCATGTGGGCCTATTAATGAATGGAAAAGATCTCATTTAAATCACATTATACACCCCTTGTCAACAGGAAGCAGTTTACGAAACTGAGACCTTTGCCCTTGTTCCCCAAAAAATTTGGGTTCCACTTGTTTGAGAGGGGAATGATGGGGATGCTGGACCCTTAAAAGGAAAGACCATGTCTTAGGAACCTGGACCCCAAAGTCCTTGAACCCAGTCTCTAGCATTCCCTGAGGCATCACCCATTCCAGGCGATAATCCTTTCAACTGTCCTTTCATTGCGACCCTGGTCCAACCTTTCATTCTCTCTACCTCTGCCATAACCCAGCAGCCCATAGATTGGACAACAATAGGTCCCTGCCCAAGCTCCATTTAATGGCTAGTTTAGAGTGATTATCAATAGTAACAGTTTCTCTTTTCCTCCCTGTTTGATTTAGTTGTTTTTTTTTCTTTAGCTCATTAAAAGGGCCATTCCCTGATTACTTCTTAAAGAGGCCTATCCATTCAATGGGTATTATTACCTCCCTCTAAGTGAGTAGGTGAAGAGGCTGAGTCTAAAAAGGCTAAGGTCTCCCATTGCATCCTGGTCCATCTCTAGTCATCCTGATGAATATATCTGGTCACTGGATCTAGATGACTCAGGAAGAGAAAGTGAGTCTGGTGACCTTGCACAGCCCTCCCTCACTCAAAACTAAGTCAAGTGCAAGCCATGTCTTCATTTCTGTGATGTCATGGTCTTCTTTGAAAAGGAAAGATGAAGACATCGAGCCCCAGCCCAGCCCTTCATTATCTATTACCTCTGGACCAGACCAGGCTATTTCCCACCCCTAATCCCATTCAGTCCCCTTCTCCACTACCCCTAGGTCACCCCAGGCTATTAAACACTTCTTGATCTCACCCAGGCTATTAGCCAATCCTTCATTCCATACAAATCTTCCCACAATCTTTTCACAGTATAAGAAAGGTCAGTCTTGTCTACCAAAGGCACAGATTTTTAAAATCTTGCCCACCCCAACAGATGTTTTAATAAACCTTGTCTCTCTGTCTGAAAGAAGGCTTGAGTTCCCTAATTCTTTCAAGGCTGACTGGCACCTTTTGCTCTTGAATTTCAGGGTTTCCAGCACCCCTAGACTGCAACCCAGACCAGCATGTTTTCATTTCTTGGGAGCACAAAAGGATAAATGACTTGCCTCAGGTCATACAATCAAGATTTGGCACTTTGCACTTGAACTGGGATCTTTGGGAGTTCTAGGCCACCTATTTAATTAATATTTCAATCTCAGAGTGTGGTATAAGAAAGACAAGCATGATTACAACCTATTTCTGGCAACACACATGCACGGGAGTCAGTATGAAATTGGGCTCCTTTGGGGGTTAGAGGGCACAGCTTTAAAACCCTTTCATCTGGGGTTGATATCATTTCATCACCATTTCATTTCCAGACAGAGCAAATACCTCTTCCATCAGATCACCTCCAGGACTTGGACTATCCAGACAAAAGAATGTCTCCCTCACATCTTCCCTACCTCATATTACATTACCTGCAAGCTCAGGTACAGTTTAACCATGACCAGGAGAAGGAACCCAACCTCATTATCAGTAATGGCGTTCTGAAGAAAAACTAAACTTTGGAAGAAAGTGGCTGGGGAAAGTTTGGACTCTCCAAGAAAATGATTAAAAATCATTTTTCACACTATACAAAACTACCTCTCTGAATAAATTAGGGGTCTTATCAAGTCATTCAAGACTTACTCTCTTTCTTTATCCTTGATAGCCAATTTGTTGATGCCGGTGGTCTTTTTGCAAGTACTTTTATCAGCAGCCCTTCCAGATATGAAAACATTTTCCTTATTGTCTATGGGCACATGATAAAAAAAAATAAAAATCTTCCTTTGCCTCTCACATCCTTTGCTTTAGTTGCAATTCCTTTCTTCCTTCTCGTTTAATTTACTTCAAGAATTTCAAGATTGATATGATTCAGTTTTTCAAGAAGCATATTCACTAACTGGTCATTGGATGAGGTTGTATATTTAATACACCAACGAAAGGTTATAGATGATATAAAAACTGTATGATTCTTAGAACTGTAATGGTCAAGTATGTATAGGCTCTTAACTCACTATGTAGAACCTCACACTTTTCATGTGGGTATGTGAACAACTACTCTGTCTCTGCATTGGCTTGTTCTCACGATGTTAGGTATAGGTTTCACATGATGATACTCATGATGTGGGTCTTAGGAATAACATTGTTAGGAGGAATGCTACTCATTTTAGTTCTTGAGCTTCTCGCTGATATGTTTTGATTTAAACAAACACCCACTAACAATAACAATGACACTTTTAGATCTTAAACGCAAACATTTAATTAGCACCAAAGCAAAATAAATAACACAACAGATATTCATGGATTCATATATTCATAGATATTCATAACAAGTAAAAAAATTCATTATAATATTCACACTTAAGACTGGGTCATACATTCTCAATAATGCATTTGATGTCGTTAGTGGAGAAAGAGTGCGTGCTTATAAAGAGATGTCAGGGAAGCACTTAAAACCATAGACTCAAGATAACTCATGTCTGTGTCCTTTGACCTGAGAGGTTATTGATCTGTTTAGGTGCATTTATGCCACACAAAACTGCTTCTCTGATAACTGCCTGCCTTCTGGTTCTTCCCACTTTCTGGCTTGCTAAATTCTCTTCTACATTTGAATCAATTTTGTATTTACATGTTCTTTAAATTTATAATCAATTTTAAACTGGCACTGAAAAATTGGATTATTGTAATTTAAAAATTTAATTTAAATCAGAGAACTGAAAAATCATCAATGTGGTTGTTTGTCTTCCATTTTTGAAGAAGACTAATGACAGCACAGGGTAATGAGTTGACTTGTGCATGAATTGGATTTAAGTTCAGCAGAGTTGCGCAAAGTCATCAGCCTCATTCTCTCTTCCTGAGTCATTGAAGTCTAGTAGAAAGCCAAAAGTAAGAATGGCCTGAGACGTAACGGATGACCTTGTGGTCTTTGATGTCTGAAAGCTCTAGGTGCTCCACAGTGCCTGCTTCAGAAGCCTTCATGGCCATTGGAACAAATTGTCCTCATCTGTCCATTCTATTATGGGAAGTCTTCCTATATTTGGGGTCGACAACCCCCCACCCCCCACTAACTCACCATCTGATTTGAAGCTTTTTGACCACCTTCAACTTGGTTCAGTCAATTTGCCAAAATGATTTTAGTGGGGTGTGGTCACTGGATATGTTACAAGCTTCTTGGAGCCACAAGTGAGATCTAAGTGCCAGGTAGACCCCAAAGGTGGATGAGTATCCCTGAAAAGGGCTCAGCAATCCCTCATATCAAAGGTCTTAGTCTTCTCTAAATGTTCTATACATCCCATCTGGGCATTGTAGGAACAAACCCAACCAGCTATTCACTCACCAACCAAAGTCTATCAAACAAGTTCACAGTAAAATAGCTGAAGTTTGCAAGACTGCATAATATGGAGTTCAGACAAGGGCATAAGGATATTTGTCTGATTAACCACAGGTAGGCAGTAGGATAGTTTGGGGTGTATATCCAAAGGTTAAGTATAAACATTCAAATTTGGGGAACCCAAAACACAAGCTTTGTGGACTCAAAACAAGACTGGGTGGAATCTAAGCATTCCCTGCTGCCATCTGGCTTCCTGAGAACCTCTAAGGTCAGCCTGACCTTTATCATAAGCTTTGGGTTAGATAATTTTCTAACCATATAAAGCTAGATTCAAACAATATTAATAAATAATAAATAAAATATTTCCCCACAATTCCCCTCTTTGGGGCTTATTGAAGCCCAATATTCTTGTAAGCAGAGAGCTGGGTTAAGGGTGCAAAAGTAGTTCATTAAAATAACAACTCAGTGGAAACATCTTCCTAATTACCTATATTGTCTAGAATTTGATAGAATTCCTTTAAAAAGGAGTAGGGGTTAGATGAAAAACTTCTACATTACAGGGAGATTTCTCAGCATTGAAAGCAACAGCTGAGAAAAATGCATGGCCTCCCAGGGATGAGTAGTTATTATTTTTCATTTTAAAGCAAAATATACCGATTAAACACTTAATTTTAAAACATTGTGACCACATTCTTTAATAGCTCAGTTCATAATCTAACAGTAATCAGATAAAATAGAAGTTAATTTTCTAATTATATGCTTCTATCACCCTCTGGGTATCATTTTTCAATTTAACAGCATTTCTCATACAGTGATTTCCAAAAATCACAATATAGGAAAAATCAAAACTATCAACAACATAAACAGAATTATGGATTTTTTTAAAACATAAAACAAAACTTCAGCAAATAGGATGACACCAATTCAATTAAATACATTTCCGAATCATGATATATAAAAAAATTATCTCATCTACCTATCAGTCACCCTCTACTAATCACGTTCAAAACCAGCATAGAGTAATTACACTTAGTAACAATAGCTAACATTTGTGCTAAGCACTTTGATACTCACAAACCCCTAGGAAATTGATCTATTATTTGCTCCATTTTATAAAGAAGGCAAGTGAGGCAAACACATACTGTCTGAGACTGAATCTGAACTCAGGTTTTCCCGATTCATGCAGTTTCCAAGCATATCACCTTAATGGCAAATATCAAATGTATTTTGTGTTGTTTTCATCCAGCACAATTATGCCATTGGAGAACGCATCTTACTTTAAGTGAGACTATATTATAATTTAATTCCAGGACAAACTTCAACCAAATCAAATATGGATTCACAATCCCAAATGATAACATTTAAAACCTCAGTTTTCCAAAGGACTATTAGTTAAAGAACCTCAGATTGTCGAAATCATCGCTTTCAGTTTGCTCGCTTTCCAAGTTTTATATTGGCTGTCTCACATTATCATCCTCTTCTTTTGGAACCCATAAGGCTCTAAATATCAGGACATCTAATTGTCCTTCAAAGACCGAATTTTAGTATACTGTATTCAAATGATTCCATGTTGCAAATTTATTTCCATAGTTTCTATTTAGTAAATATTGTAACTTGATAAAATATTGTCTATCTGAAATTGCCAACAGGCATTTTCCAAAAAGTTTTTCATGTCTTTATCTCAGTGATATTTTAAAAAGAAACTTTCTCAGATCTCTTTTTCCAAAAGTCCAAACTTCAAGTTTCCATCTGTTGCCAAGATCAATGAAAAAGGACTCCACCTTTTACTTAATGTCTACCCATACTCCTTTTACCTCTACATATTTAAATTTTCTCTCTCAGTAGACTTTAAAGCCATAGAAACTTCAAAACTGCATCTTTCTTGCTACACTGTGATTCAACACTTCACTTTATCTTTACTACTTTTTTAAAGTCTATCCCATCTCTTTTTTAAAATCATATTCTAGTCTAATACTCCATCAAATCTTTCCTGTACAGATTTTCTTATACAATACTAATTAATTGTTAAAACTTTTACTTCTCCAATTGCATAGTCTATTTCAATTTAGATGATTTTACTATTAATTTATCTAAATAATAAAAGGCTATTGAATGATTTCAGACTAGCTTCATATTTGTTTATCTCTAGTCCCTGAAACATCTTTCTAATAAAACAATACATCTATCACCATCCAAGAAGGACAAAGATTAATAGAGACATATACTTTGTGCTTAACCTTAATCCTAGCTGCAAAGCTCCCCAAAACCTGTCAAAATTTTTCAGCAGCTAAAAAAACACCCTGTAAATCACAATTTGGAAATTTACAATATATTATTTTTCAGTAAAAATTTAATCTTTAATTAGTTTACAATGCCATAAATTTCTACAAACTGGGAAACAGACTTCCTTTCTTTTTTCTCTGTTATTATCTTGGATCTCTAGGGCGGCTAAGGTTGTGAAGACAGAGAGAAAGAATCTTGTGGTTTTCCTCTTTGTCTCTCAATGAAAGTCCAAGATCTCTGTTTAATAATACAGATATCTAAGAGAGCTATTTAGGTATAAGTTTTCATTACTCTTCCCCACCCTTCCAAGCTCCCTTTCTGCAATTATATACATTAGTCTTTATGGGAATTGAAAGGAAGGTAAATACAACTTTCTGCCACTGGAGAACTTCAGAAGTGGAAGTTCCAGTAAAAGCCCACATCACTGCCTGCCAAATTAGAGTTTTCCTTATTAACCTGGGGTTGCCCTAAGTAAATGAATATAGGACTGATGTTGAGAGACTAGTTTGACTAGTTCATTAAGGTTGCTCAATCATGTAAATGGATGTCAGGCAAGATGAGACACATGTATCTTATAGAAGAGTCCCTTCTTGGAAGGTCATAAGGTACAAATGGTGCCCCTTGCTTAAGAGTGCTATATCATAGCGCACTGTTCACTAGAACGTGGGGGAAGCTACTTGTTAATCTAAGAACTGGTATCATGGGAGAGTTGAGGGGAGAAATATAGGAAGAGAGAGCAAAAGAGATAAAATCTGACAAAGGCCAAATAGCAATTGATTGCAATGTTGACCCCAGATTTCTCTGGTGACTATTCCAAGGGGATTACAAATTTATGAGTCAGGACAGTTTAGCTAATTCTAACCCACCTAAGGCCAGGTCAAACACAGTCCCTTAATTTTCTATAGTCCCAGAGTTCTCAGTACTAATCCTCCTCCTCTAGGGCCATGACTCTCTTTGACCTGAACTCCAGGGGACTCACCAGATGCTTAACACATCTGATTTGATTTCATGTTGTTTGAGCCCTGCCCAGAAAAAGGTGTAGCTTTCTCTTTGAGTTTTTGTGGGGTTACATTATAAAGAGCAGACAATGTCTAAGGAAATTTGCCTGATTGGCCACATATAGGCAGTAGGGTAGTTTGAGAGGTGTAACAACAGGTTAATAAACACTCAAATTTCAGGAAACTAAAACACTAACTTTGAGTGCACCCCAAACAAGATAGAATCTAAACATTCCTTGTACCCATCTGCCTTCCTGAGTTTCTCTGTAGTAAGCTGACCTCTACCATAAACTTTGGGTTAGATAATTTTGTAGCCATATAAAACTATGTTCAAACAATACTAATAAGTAATAAAATATTTTCCCACACAGAGTGAAGGGACAAAAGGCTGGAGATGTCTATTCTATCTCCTTTTGAATTACCCCATTCTACAGGTGGGGGACAGCCTTAATCACACATGAGACCCACCCTCATTTTATATGTTTGATCCTAGAGGTAACAGGGTGCTACTGGAATTTATTGAGTATGTGTGTGGACACAGAATGGGGATTTGCAGGGAGGGAAGTGATCAGACTTGTGCTTTAGGAAAATCACTCTAATCATTGAATGAAGAATGGACTAGAGTGGAAAAGACTTGAGGTGGGTAGATTCACCAACAAGCTTTGGTAATAGTTCATCCATGAGATGACAAAGGTCAGCATTAGAGTAGTGGAAGTGCCTTATATCATATATTTCAATGGCTTCTAACAAAATCTCTTAATTCTCAGGGATTCACCTTCCACTTAAAAGATAAAAACTCATTAAATTCCATTTACAAAATCAATAGAACGTGTTTAATCATATCCCTTTCCAAATTGTTATAAGCTTTCCCTTTAAAAATTTTACCCAGCTAAATCTTAAAACAATTACATGTAAATGAGACAAGGGAGTATAATGCTCTGCTGCTCTAAATCCTAAACACAGTTTACTATCTCATTTTGTCCTTGAAATTTCTTCGCACTCATATTTTCTAACTTTATTAAATAAAATTTCTCCCTCTTCACCTTTAAACCATCAAACTGTTCACAAAGCAAAGTAAGTATCACTTTACAATTTTCATAAGGTTATTTATATCACATTTATTCTACTGTTCACTTACTATCCAATAGGGTTCAAGCCTTATCCAAAAACCTGCTTCTTCATTTGCATATATTAGCATTTTTGTTAGATGAAAATTATTTTTTCCGCTCCTTTAAGGCAGTAAAATGTTTATTTTTGACAACAGTAATATCTTATATGCATTATCAAGTGATATAGTTCTTTACACAAAAATACTTTTTCCTGCTCCTTTCAACACTAAACATATGAAACGTGAAGTATTTTAGAGGGGTATCGTATAGTTCAAACTGTCTGTTTTCTTTTCCACCAACTACCCCCATTACTGTAAAAGCAAAGAGTATGCCATTTTGTATTTTCTTTGTTTTGTAGGTTGATATGGCTAAGGAATTCATCACCAAGGATGAGTTTCTCCATCCTTAGTTATTCTGGTTCTTGGAAACCTAAATTGATCTGTTGTAGAGGCTGAACTTGAAGTTTCTGCTTGCATAGATTCTGAGGATCCAAGATCACTTTCATGACACAATGAGATATCATGGTAAGGCTTTGTAGAGGTATCAAATGAAACCCACCCAAATTATATCTATTTTAGACAGTATTTTTAGGGTTCTCTCCACATTAGAAACTACTAACACTTCCGTTGGATTGGAGTAGTATTTTCTCTAACTTATATTTCCATATCAGCAATGAAAATAAAGTAGTATTCTATTGATTTCTACAATAAACCTTTACTCTCTCAACATGATAAATGAAGAAAATGAGATGTATTAATGTTTCCTGTAATTCAAGATAATGGTTACAATATACCATTAAGTGATACAAATAGTAAAATCCTCCTCTCAAGACTTAAATTAAGATTAGAAATGTTACAATAGCATTTTTATATGTCATAGTCAATCACTGACCATTAGAGAAATGAAGCAACTGACCTCTTGTCACAGTTAGTCAAGATTGGTGTTATGAAGTTGACTGATTTCACTGTTAATTGATATGTATGATCTTGCTTTGTGTCAACAGGGTGAGCTCAAAATTAGATGGATTACAGCAATCCTTGAGCAACCAAAATTATAATTCTACTTGCACAATAATAAGAATCTACCTTGGTCCCAATGAATTCCCTGGCTGATATTTTGGATCTGATCCCTTTTTTTTTAAAGTATTTTACACCATGACTCACCCCTTCACTATAGGTAATGAATTTTAATGAATACCCTCAACTTGCCCCTGTTCAGCAATTCAATTTTAGTTCTCTTTACTTTTATTTCATGTCTTTTCCTTGATATTTTCTTTTATTTTCTTCTTTTTTCTTCCTTGATATTTTCAACCCAAAGCCTTGGCAAGGCTAAGCCATGACAGTAATACCCAATATAGTATGGGTTTAGGGCCATGATGGGGCTACAAAATACTTTCCTACTTGTTCACTAATGTCCAAAATTCCTTTCACAGGGAATACCTAATTCGGCAAATATATGTAAGGTTTAAAATAAAAACATTTTAGGGAGAAGAAACATACTAATTAAAATTCTCAGGAAGATATGTATGACTCAGATCTTTGCCTAAGAGCAAGTTTTTAGAAGAAAGATTCTGACCATCTAAGAGAGGGCAGTAGACAGGACTACAACTGAGGAGGAGTAAAGGTACCTTGAAAGAGAACCCTGAGGACAAAATTTGGTACATTCACACTTTTTGCTGTGATTATGCTTTGTAGAGGCATTAGTCGACCCATTCTCCTGGATTCAGAAGGTCCTAGAAGTGATTAAAGCAATGAGGATAAGGGCACTGAAAGGAGAAATAGGTTAAGTGGGAGAGGATGAGTGATGTATCTTCTATAACCAAGACAAAGGAGAAGCAGTTGTGATGGTGCAGAGGAGTTTCAAGTCAGAGGAGAAGATGATGTCAAACTTTTCTCTGAAATACTTTGCTAAAGCAGTTGCTGTAAGTATATGTATTAGGTGGGATGTATAGAAAGGTTTGGAACAATAAGTGTGGATCATGAGATAGGAAGTGAAAAATAATAGCACATGAAGACTGTTAAAGAACAGCAAAGAGCCAGCTGGAAATGATATTTCCTATCCTAATTTTTCATTTGTCTCCATTTGATCTCTGCTATGCATATCATGTGTACACTTCATATGCCCAAATTAGATTGTAAGATTCCTGAGGACAGAGACTATATACTTTTTTATCCCAGGATCTCTAGTATTTACCAATGCACTAGATTTTTTTTGTCTTAATCTATGATTTCATCTGCGTATAGAACTCCCAGAGTGTAATCTACCTCCACCAAAGGAGATTAGCAATTTTGTCTGTAACTCATAATTAAAGGGATTTTCCTGGAACACTAAGAGGTTAAATAGGGAAGGAGTAAGGAAATAATCATTTATATATCATCTGCTTTATACCAGGCATTGTACTGAGGGCTTTACAAATATTAAATTTTCCCCACAACAACTTTGTGAGGTCAGTACTATATTATTTTCATTTCTCTCAATTGAGAAAACTGAGGCAAATAATTTAAGTGACTTGCTTTAGGTCTGACTATATGTAAACTCAGGTCTTCCTAACTCCAGGCCCAGCTTTCCATCCATGGAATCATTTAGGTGCTTCAGGGACTTGCCCCAAATCATACAACCAGTATGTGTCAGAGGCAGGACATGAATCCAGGTCTTTCTGACTCCAAAACTTGTTCTCTATTCAGTCTACCACATGTGACAGTCCTGTTGAACCTGGCTAAATTACATTAATAAATGTATGAATATGGTTTGTTACATATACTGTCAGATCCAATGGTGATTATTTTTGCTGACTTGGTTTTTTCTTCTCATTAAAAAAAATTATTTGTCATAAGGAATGGGTCAGTATGTAGACAAAAATATATAAAAAAGTGAAATTGATATAAAAACAAAAGAGAGCAATAAACATTAAAAAATTTGAAATAAATGAATAAATGTTACGTACTTAAATGTTTTTCTACAAAAAACATCACACTATGTAAATGTATGGTTATTTTAATTCTAAAGCTATAGATACACAATAACAAACTGGGACTGGCATGTGAAAAGGGAAATTTTCTGCTTTGACTACTAGTTTAGGGAGAATAGTTTCCAAAGATAGCCTCCTTGTTATTTGATAAAGGACAAAGACAGAAACAAAAACATGATCGGTCTTGCCAGATCTGAGCCATGATGTGGCCAAGAACTAAGCAGATTATGCAGAATACATCTGTTGAAAGACAATACTTGTATTTGTTCTAAGTAGATCTGTATTGTTCTCCAATCATTGCTGCTCCTTCAGTAACCACTCCACCAGGAGAGGCTGGTTGAAAGCACACATAACCTGATAATCTAGACACTACAGGAATGGTAAGTAGTTTATACTAGAAGAGGAGGGGGAGGGCCCCTCAACTCAATAAGAGGGCTCAGGTGTCAAGTGTAAGGCTTGTCACATATGATGAAATTTTAACTTATAAATAAGACTTACCTATAAGCATCTTGGTGGCCCAGTGGACAGGGCTGAATCTGGAGTCAGAAATACCTGAGTTCAAATCTGGCTTCAGACACTTATTAATTGCTTACTACCCTGGACCAATCTTGTTTGCCTCTGTTTCCTCATCTGTAAAATAAACTGGAGAAGGAAATGTCAACTCACTCCAGTTTCTCTGCCAAGAAAACCCCAAATTAGGTCATAAAGAGTTGGACAGAACTGAAAGGACAAAACATAAGCTTTTTGACATTTACAAGGTGTGGACTTCTTTGATTGGGTTTATATGGGAACTGCAGATGAGCTAACAAAACAAATAGTATTTGTAGGGATTTTAAATACATAGAGAAGTTTTAGTAATTGATGAAAGATTCCAGGCTCAGAAGCACTTAGTAGAGGAAAATCTTTGCTCCTTTATCGGAAGGTATGGGTAGAGCATGTGGAATGAATCTAGAACTCATATTACACTTATCCTCCTTATCCTGTGCCACTGACCACTTCATCAGAGAAATTGGTCCAATGCTGGAAAACCAAATATTTTGTATATATTTCTAAGGACTTGAAATCAACTGCTTACAAATGGATAACTTAGTTTTTTATAGTTTTCATTTAAGGATGATTGCTTTAAATTTATAGGGAGTATGGGTTACAATTTAAATTCAGATTTAATTGTGTTTTATAAATGTGTGTATGTGTGTGTGTGATTATTCAGGGTATAGTCCCAGATCAATTTGCTGAGATTACAGGGCTTGGACCTTTGTCTGGATACAGCTAAAGGCACTTCTCATAAATGTAAGCATTTCCACTGACATCTTTCTGAGAGGACAGGGATCTTCCCTGATTATTTTGAGTAATTGAGACTGACTCTGGATAATTTATGATTGTCAAAAGAATCAATCTATTAAAAATGAACTTTTCATGGTTTACTCTATTACTTCAAGGACTTCCATTTGATAGGACAGCAGAATAAACCTTTGGGTGTAGGGGGACAGAGTGGGGTGGGGGGTTTGGAAGGATACATCTCTTTCTCTCCTTTCCTCCAAAAGTACTTAATATTGCATTCAGAGACCTGGCTTCCCCCAAGGGACACCATATCTTTGGCCATCCTTTCCAGGGTAGAATGTACTTTTTCACATACCCACCTACATAGCATGTTCCCATTTCCACTTCCAGGCTGTCCCTATGTTGACATCATTCAATAAATTCTCCTTCTTTGAGGTTCTTGCAATCCAAATATATCATCTAATCTAGTTCCAGCATCAGTTTCTTTACTGGCATATATCATTTATTCTCTCCATTCTCTCATTCAATAATTCATGAGCAGTCTTTTTCTCCATGCAAACACCTATGCTCATACTAAGAGATTTCAACAAGCGTGCTATAACCTCAAATACTCTAGCATCCTCAGCTCCAATGACCAATTTTTCCATTCTACTCCAGCCATATACAGGAATAGTCATACTCTTGATCTCATCATCATCCATTAATGTTTCACTACTATGAATAAAAACTCTGAAAATCATATAACATAACATCATATCATTCATCTCTTCCTATGTCTCACTCCTAATAAACTACATTCTTTGTCCTCATCATAACTTAATTTCTCTTTGGATTTTCCCAGTTCATTAGTTTTGATCTTATTTCACTTTCCTTCTTCCCCTAAAGTTTAGTTTAACATTAACTATCCTTTACTCTAGAAATCCTTGCCCCCTTGTCCTACTGCCTCACACATCTTGTCAAATTGATTCTAATTTACTATCTCCACTCCTACTCATGTGCTGCTGAATGGAGATGTTGAAGTCACATAAATTTCTGAACTGAATCTACTATGAATTAGTGCTATCTAAATTTAACTAGACCTTCACTTTAGAAGGCAATTCTTTTATTTCTCTCTTACGTATTCTCGGTTTCCTGACGACCACCATCCACCCCACATAAATGGTTATTCCATATCTTCTTTTCTTTTCTCAAGGTTTCCAAACAGCATCTTTTATCCTGTTCTTTCAATTCATGCTTTACTTAGAAAATAGAGACCACTAAGAAAATGTAAGTTTTTTACTCTAAGCTATGGCATCTCTCCTATGCAACTCAAAATATCACCCAGTCCATGATGAAAAGATGACGTTTCTCCTCTTGAAGACAAGCCCTTCATGTCAACTCCTTTGAAAGATTTCTTTATAATCATCATTTCTCTAATTATTTAATATTCCATCTCTCCCTATCCATATTTTTCTTCATCTACCAACATACCTACATTTCCCTTATCAACAAATCAGTCCATCAGTTTAAAAATAAAATAAATCCAGCAACCCCAATGAGAGGGCTGAGAAACTCTTTATTGACATACAGGAAAGAAGAGAATCTTTTAGTTATGGAACATTACTATTGGCCTTATCAAAAAAAAAAAGTAGGCTGGCATTCAGGAGAGGCTAATCATGCACCTCTTTGACAATTCAGGAATATTAATTGTTGTATAGGACCCATCTGCCTCTTGTAATCTTTGCCAGGATACCAGTTCTACTAATCTTGCTTTTCCCTTGGAAGAGATAAAATTTCCTATGCTTGCACAACGACAAGCAACATATCTTTTGGGGATTGTCACTTGTGAGAGTTGGAATTATCTCAGGGGTAATCTGTGTCCAAACTAACAACATTTCTTTTAATTATACCTTTAAACTAACTTGCAGGGCCATCTCCAGTTATTCTGATCTAGATCTTGCCACTGGACCCAGAGGGCCTCTGGAGGAGAAAGTGAGGCTGGTAACATTGCACAGCCCTCCCTCACTTAAATCCAATTCACTTGCAGGTCATGGCATCATCTTCCTCATGTCATGGTCCTCTTTGAGAACAAAGGTCAAACCACAATAAACAAACTTAGATGGAAAGTTAAATTCTGGAGCTCAACTCCCAGATATAGCAAGGTGGCTTATGGCAGATGCACACTCAGTTATAAAATTAACTCAGCATAAAAAAATTACCTTGTAGAATCAAAGCAATAAAAATCAATGCAGAAGAAACTAGAAGTAATTTGGGTTTTTTACCCCTACTTAATAGTATTTTTATTTTTTCCAATTGTACGTAAAAATAGTTTTCAATACTAACTTTTATGAGATTTTGAGTTTTAAACCTTTTCTTCCTTCCTCCCATCCCCCTCCACAAGACAGCATGCAATCTGATATAGGCTATACATGTACAATCATATTAAACATGTTTCCACATTAGTCATGATGTGAAAGAAGAATCAAAACAAAAGGAAAAAAAACAAAAGAAAGAAAAAAAAGAGAGAAAAATATGCTTCACTCTGCATTCAGACCCCATAGTTCTTTTTCTGAATGTGGATAGCATATTCTACCATGAGTTTTTGGGAATTGTCTTAGATCACTGTATTGCTGAGAACAGCCAAGTCTATTAAAGATGATCATTGCACAATGTTACTGCTAATGTGTACAACGTTCTCCTTGTTCTGTTCACTTTATTCAGCATCAGTTCATGTAAGTCTTTCCAGATTTTTCTGATATCTGCCTTCTCATCATTTCTTATAGTACAATAACACTCCATTACATTCATATACTATAACTTGTTCAACCATTCCCAAATTGATGGGCATCCTAAAGGTAGTATAAATTTTAATGTTTTTAACAAACAGATAGGCAGTTTCTAGATAAGGCAGTAGTTTGCTCAAGATGTATAAAAGAAGGTGATTTCTTGTAGCAATCTCTATGAGAAATCAAGTCATGATAACGTTAGCCCTTGAAGGTCTGTAGGTCCTGCATGATTTACACGGCCTGTGTTAAGCAATAAATAAATCTTAGACTGGACAAGTGTGATCTTTTGTCTGGTACAGCAAGGTTTCTCCCCATGATAAAAGTTTTTACAATATTTTCCCCACATAAATATGCTGGAGGCCTTTCTCAATTTCCTCTGATATATAGAGGATAAAGGTGGAAAACCATGGATGAACAACATCACTAAGGGAATCTCATTTTATCTTCCTGTATGCAATTCCTTGAGAGCATCTTTTACTCCTGTTCATTCAAGTTCTCCTTTGGTTACTATTTCAATTTATTCATACCTACTAACCTTCCTTTGTCTTCTGTTACATATCCTTTCAGTTCTTCAGAGACTATTGTATTTTACGTGTGGAAACATACTAAGGATCATCTACTCCCTTTTAGAATTAATTAATAATTCACAAGCATTCATTAAGTGCTTACTATATATCTAAATACTTTACACATATTATCTCATCTGATGAGGAAATTGAGGCAGACTAAGGTTGCCCACAGAAGATCCACAGCTAGTAAGTGTCTGAAGCCAGATTTGAACATAGGCCTTTCTGACTCCAAGTCTATGGCTCTATTCAAGTCCGGGTGCACCAGAGATAAAGCAATTTTGGATGTCTTAACAGTCTAGGACACCAAGAAAATAAAAACTCAATCTCTAATCCCTAAGACCAACTTATTCAATACCCCCTTGCTCACCATCCACCATGCTCCTAGCAGTAGAACCATACAAACCAACCCAAGTACCCATAACATTTCAACTTTATACCCTAAATGTTCTTCAGAGATCCAAAAGGCAAAAATTTTCTCAGGCTGTGACAGGAGTGAAGAGTCATAGTGGTTAGTGCTACAACCTCAACCAGAGAATTGAGGAACAGAGGGAAGCAGGGTCAGGACAGATGGGTGGGGCTATGTGGCACTCTGTTAGGCCTGATGGAAAGAGTCTAGCATCCAGTTGGAATCGGTTATGTTCCCCAAGATGACACTTCAGGCAGAGATGCACTTGACTTTGTTTGGAGTGAGGGAGGGCTGTGCAGGTCACCAGTCTCACTTCTCCTCCAGAGCCATCTAAATCCAGTGACCAGGTATTCATCAGGATGACTGGAGATGACCCAGGATGAAGCAATTGGGGTTAAATGACTTGCCCAAGGTCACACAGCTAGTGAGTGTCAAATGTCTGAGGTGAGACTTGAACTCGGGTCCTCCTGACTCCTGCACTGGTGCTCTATCCATGGCACCACCCAGCTGCCCAAATGCATTTCTGTATATTACTAACAAAGCCCAACAGCAAGAAATAGAAAGAGAAATCCCATTTAAAGCTAGGGTAGACACTATAAAATATCTGGGAATCTACCTGCCAAAGCAAACCCAGGGACTGTGTGAACACAATTGCAAAACACTTTTCACACACGTAAAGTCAGAATTAAGTAAGTGGAAAAATATTAGTTGTTCGTGGGTAGGCTGAGCTATTATAATAAAAGTGACAATCTTGCCTAAATTTATTGCTATTTCAATCAAACTACCATATAATTATTTTCTAGAGACAGAAAAATTCAATCAAAATTCATCTGAAAGAACAAAAGGTCCAGAATATCAAGGGAACTAAAAAGAAATGGTAGGGAAAGTGGCCCAGCCCTACCAGATCTCAAATTGTATTATAAAGCAGCAATCATCAAAACCACTTGGTACTGGCTTAGAAATAGAGGGGTACACCAGTGGAATAGGTTAGGTATTCAAGAAACAGTAGTTAATGAATATAGCAATCTACTGTTTGATAAACCCGAGGACCCCAGCTTCTGGGATAAGAATTCATTGTTTGACAAACATTGCTGGGAAAGCAGGATAACAGTGTGGCAGGAACTGGACATAGACCAATGCTTGACATCATACACAAGAATAAAGTCCAAATGGATACATGATCTAGGTATAAAGACTGATACTACAAACAAATTAGGGAAGTAAGGATAGTGTATTTGTCAGATTTATGGAGAATGGAGAAATTTTTGACTACACCAGAGGCAGAGAACATTATGAAGTTCAAAATGGATAATTTTTATTACATTAAACTGAAAAGGTTTTGCACAAACAAACCCAGTGCAACCATGATTAGGAGGGAAGCAGAAAACTGAGAAAGAATTGTCGCAACTATTGTCTGTGCTAAAGACCTCATTTGTAAACTACATAGAGAAATGAGTCAAATGTACAAGAATACAAGTCATTCCCCAATTAATAAATGGTCAAAGGATATGAACAGGGAGTATGCAGGGGAAGAAATTAAAGCTAATTATAGACATATGAAAAAATTCTCTAAATCACTATTGATTAGAGAAATGCAAATCAAAACAACTCTGAAACACCATATCACACCTATCAGGTTGACTCACATGACAAAACAGGAAGATGATAAATGTTGGAGAAGATGTGGGAGAGTTGCAACACTAATTCCTTCTTGGTGGAGCTGTGAGCTAATCCAACCATTCTGCACAGCAATTAGAAACTATGCCCAAAGGGCTACAAAAATATATATACCCTTTGACCCAGCAATATTGCTTCTAGCACTATATCACAAGGAGATCATAAAAATGGGAAAGGGTCCCACATGTACAAAAATATTTATAGCAGTAGTGGCCAAGAATTAGAAATTTAGGGGATGCCCACTAACTGGGAAATGGATGAAGAAGTTGTGGCATACGAATGTAATGGAATACTATTGTGTTTTAAGAAATGATGAAAAAGAAGACTTTAGAGAGGCCTGCAAGGACCTATATGAACTTACGCTGAGTGAAAGGAGCATAACCAGGAAAACTTTGTACACAGCAACAACCACACTGTGCGAGGAATTTTTCTGGTAGACTTAGCCCTTCACAGCAATGCAAGGACCTAAAAAATTCACAATGTACTCTTGAGGCAAAATGCTTTCCACAGCCAGAGAAAGAACTATGGAATTGGATCACAGAATGAAGCAGACCATTTTCTCTTGTGTTATGTTTTGTTTTGTTTTTTCATGATTTCTCCCATTCATTTTAATTCTTCTATGCAACATGACTGAGGGGAAAATGTTTTTAATAAGAATGTATGTGTAAAACTTATATAAGATTGCCCACCACCTTGGGGAGAGAGGAGGGAGAGAAGGGGAAGTGGGGGAGAGATGGGGAAAAAAATCTAATATATATATGGAAGTAATTAGAAAACCAAAAACAAATTAATTAATTAATTAAAAAATTTAAAAAATAAAAATGAAGCAGAGATCAAAAAAATAAAAATAAAACTACTATTTCATAGATGAGATAGATCTCTGGAAAGGTGAGGAGGAGAGCTACTTCAGAAAATTATGGTGATATAAAAAATTAGAAATTAATTTTTAAAACATACATGTATATATTCATATATGTGCATGGATATATATGTATATATGTGTATATGTATTGTGTATATACACACAGACACGCAAACATATGTGTATATATATGTGTGTGTATATATATATATACATATATATGTATACATATATATACGTATATATATATGTATACGTATATATGTATACATATATATGTATATATATATATATATATATATATATATATATATATATACAGAGAGAGAGAGAAATACAGAGATACAGAGATAGTTATGTCTATCTATACAGTTAATCATTCCCTTAATGGGGATAAAAATTTCAGGCCCAATGGAAGTAACAAATCCTCAAAACATTTTAGTAGATGTCTAATGTTTAATGTAACAGTTGTTTTATTCCTGGTCTACTGCAATAGTTTGATTGTTTTACAATTGCATTATACACCTTCTGCATGATTTTTCTTCTTCTCACTCTAATTCATCCCTTCAGTTATCAAGGTGATCTTCCTAAAGCTCAGTTCTAGCCATGTCACCTCACCCCTCTCAATAAATATCAGTGGCTTTTTATTTTTGGTTTATTTTATTTTCTATTTTGATCTTTTAATCCTTTATTAAATTATTAAATAAATAATAAATTATTAAATTTATTAAAAATCCTTTATTTTAATCCTTTCTTTGACTTTTAATATCTTTCACAGCCTGCCCCCTTCTAACCTTTCCAGTATTCTTATACCTTATGCCCCACCTCATGCCATATGATCCAGTGATACTGGCTACTTCCTTGCTGCTTCTTACAAAAAAACATTCTGCCACCCTCCTATCCCCCCCACCTCTTTTTCACTTACTGACTCTCAGGCCTGGAATTTTCACTTTCCTAATTTCTGACATCCTAGCTTTCCCAACTTCCTTTAAGTCTCAGCTAAAAATCCCACCTTTTGTAAGAAACCTCTCCAAATTCCCCTTCCTGTTAATGCCTTCTATCTTAGAGTATCTCCAATTTATCCTCTGTATGTATCTTATTTGTATGTTTTCAACATTTGATTGTGAGTTTCTTGAGGAACCTGTTTTTTTTTGCCTTTCTTTACATCCCTGCTAGTGAGGTCAATGCCTAGCACTTAGTAGGTGCTGATAATTCTTATTTACTTGATGAAACTGCTCACATCTTATGGGTTCATCTTGATTTCTAGCAATAATTTGGTATAGCTCTGAATGAAAAAGTGAGTTTCAGTATTAAAAATGACCTTTTCCCAAACTTTGGTACTCCAGTCCTTGTACTGTCTTGCCAATGGTGAACATTTTTCCTTCAGAGCATGGTTAGTGATTATTTTTATTGGATTTCCCGCTGGTGTGCCTCGATGATGCAGTGATTACAGTACTGATTAAGGAAGAATTAAATTAAAATCTGTCCTCAGATACTACCTAACTATGTGGCCCTGGGCAAGTCACAATCTTTGTATGCCTCAGTCCTTCAGCTATATATGGGAATAACAATTGCGCCTACTTTCCAAGATTTCTCTGACAACCAAATGATATTATACATATAAAGTACTTAGCACAGTACCTGGCACCATAGCTTAAGAAATGCTTGTTTTTTTTTCTTTTGAATGTTTTGGTTTTTTAATATGATTAATTATAGGAATCTTGATCATAATGAATGATTTCTTGGACAAATTGCTATAGTTTGACAGGACTTTTTAAAAAATTGCTGATTCTATATTCATTAATGATATTGATCTTCACTTTTCTCTGTGTTTTATCTTTCCCTGGTATAGATATTAGCTACATTTATCTCATAAAAAGATTCTGGCATGGTTCTCTAGTTTTCAAATTTTGAGAATAATTTGTGATGCTTAGATACTAACTTTTCTTTAAACATTTGACCAAGTTCTTCTCTGAATCCATCAGGTTCAGGAGTCCCTGTCTCTCCTCCTCTCCTTCTGATAGTTTGGATATTTTATAAAGGGATTCTTTCATCTCTTTGTATTCTTATTTTTGTTTACGTATAACTCTGTAATGTTTCAGATTATTCTTCTTATCTCTTCTGATTTTGTTGTGATTTCACATTGCTCATTTGCAATTTTATTGAGTCAATTTTTCTGCTCTGTTCTTTTTAATCAAATTAGGTAAGGATTTTATCCATTTTATTAGTCTTTTCAAAAAACTGTCAGTGTTTTAATTTCATTTTTTTTGTTTCCCAATTTGGAAACAAATTTCCAGATTTTCTATTTCCCCTATAATTTTTAATATTTCCTCTATTGTGCTTATTTTAGCTTTTTTTAGTTGCTTTTCTAATTTCTATACATATTCAGCTCATTAGACTTCTCTTTCTCTGTTTCTTAATATATGATGATAAGGATTTGATTTATTCACTGAGTATTGCTTTAATTATCTCCCAGAAATTTTAGTATGTTGTTTCATAATTATCATTTTTACATAAATATTGTTTCTATGATTTGTTCTTAATTATTTAAATTTTATTGTCTCCATTTGGGTCTATTTTTTGATTGTGATCCTTGAAACCATTCCTATTCTTAATGAATTATGGTTTTTAAGGGATATATTCACTATTTCTGATTTTTTAAATTAGTTATGTGATGCAGAGAAATGTATATATTCATTTTCTTTCAGATTTAGAAAACACCAAAATTCTTTTAACTCTAGTTTTTCCATAATTCTAAAAAAAATATTTTCAAATTATCCCTTTTGTTTACATTTCTATTAGACTTCTCCAAAACTGAGAGAGGGATATTGAAGTCTTTCAGTGTTGTCTTACTGTCCATGTCTTCTTGAAGCTCAGATAGTATTTATTTTGTTAATTTGAATGCTAAGGTATTTGGATTATATAAATTCATTACTGATATTGATTTATTTTCTATGGTTCAATTCAGCATAATGAAACTTCCTTGTTTATCCCTTTTTATTTTTTGAATGTTTGTTTTTGCTTTGTTGGATGGTATGATGGCAACTCTTGGCTTTTTTGAATTAGTTTGATTCACAGTAAATTTTTCCCTCTCCCCTCAGTTTTATTTTCCGCATGTCTTTGTTTTTTTTAATGTGTTTCTTATAAGCAAAAACATGTAAGATTTTGTTCTCTTATTTAATCTATCATTTCTTTTCTTTTTATTGGTTTGTTCAATCTATTCACATTTGAAGTTTTAAGAATTGTGTTTATATTTTCCTCCAGCTATCTATTTTTAGGTTATGATATTCCCTTTTTCTGCTGTAAATATAATATTATGTTCCTTCAGTTACTTTAATTTCATCTTTTTTTTTAATGTGACCCTGTTCCCACTTGTTCCCTCCCTCTCCCTTTTTATTCCCTCTTCACGTTCATTGCCCTTTCCTCTTTAATATTTTATTAGTCCTTCTCTCCTGATTTTGTCTGGTTATATACTTCTTCCCCTCCTTTTCCCTCACAGTCAGGTATTCTTTTTTTTTCCTCTCCTCCCCTTTTCCTCTCCTTTTCATTATTTATTTTTAAATTTCATTTTTTTGCACTCCTTTCCAAAAAAGATTTCTTTCACTTTCATTATCCATCTTCTCTTTCTGTATATTCCAGACTCTCATCTTCTAATTCATGACACCTATAATTATCTGGTTTCTCTCTTTTTACTGTGTTCTTCAAACAATAAAAGTTTCCAAGTTATCTATTCTGGGCCTTGCCTTCTAGGTGCTTTTTTTCCACAACCTGGTATGGCTTACCCCATGGATTTCTCTTTTCCATTATTCTTTACTCCAAGAACAATATCTATTGTTGCAGATATCAGATAAGACATTGTCCTATGTAGGTGCCCTTCTCACCTCCCCATCTCTCTCTCCCTCTGATCTATATCTTGTCTAGTTGACCTTCCTCCCCCCATTCATTTGGATAGAAATTTTTATATCTATGCTCTTCTACTCCTCCAGGTACTAGTTGTTCCCAAAGGTTCTAGCTCCTTACTTCCCAAGACAAACTTTTCAGGCACCAAATCCCCCATATAATTGCATTACCTTATGAAATTTGGAGGGTTACAGATTAACCTTGGATTATTCAAATTTCCTTTCATATTTGAAAATCTTTCTTATAATGGATCACAGGATTTCTTGTTAGTAATTGAAATTGTTAAATTTAACTATTATGTATCTTGCTATTTGCAGCACAGGGTGGTTTTTGATTCCTGTAAGTGACCTATGAATTCTTTTACCTGGTACATTGTTTTCTGCACTCAGAATTTCTGGGCATTTTTCTTGTAATATTTCTTTATGATGTTCATGTTTGGGGGGTGGGGAGCTTGTCATGTTCTTCTGTGAAACCTATGATCATTAAGATGTCTCTCAACAATTTACCTTCTAGATCAATGTATTCACAATGACCAAATGTAATTAAGAAATTCAGTGAGAAACTAGAATAAATAACTTCTTTCTATCCCAGAACTATGCACAAAAAAGTCAGTTAGAACATTATGGGCTGTCAAGCCCTTATATGTAAACAAAAAGCCTCTAACACTTGACCTTGCAATTCCTCCACTCAACAAAGGAAGCAGTAGCACATACCAGCTCTGGGTGCAGAAACAACAAGAGTTGAGGACTCGATGAAGAAATGCCCAGGATTGTTATAAAACTACGAATATGAATGTTAGAAGTTTTTGGGTGTGGCATTAAGCAAGGAGCAGTTTCCAGCATATTATGTCCACGTTCACACACCTTGAGAGCCAACACCTAAGGGTCCTAGAATCCCTATGTTTAGCTTTGAAATATCACAGGGTATGCAGAGTTTACTTGCTCTTTGGGCACACTTCCAAATTTCTCTTACCTTTACTCTCTCTGTCTCTGTTTCAAATAAGTTTCTTATAAACAATATATGGTCTTTAACCCACTCTGCTAGTCACTTCCATTTTATGGATGATTCCATTCTATTTGTTTTCACAGTTATGATTACTAACTTGTATTGCCTTCCATCCTGTTTTTCCTCCAGTTTATCCTTCTCTCTCCTTTCACCCTTTTCCTCACCAGTGTTTTGCTTCTGACCACAGCCTCCCCCAAATTCCCTCCCTTCTGTCAGTCCCCTCTGCTCTTGTTAACCCCCTCTCTTCCTACTTCCCTGTAGGGTAATATAGATTTTATACCCAACTGCCTCTGTATATTATTCTCTTTGAGCCAATTTCAATGAGAGTAAGTTTCAAGCAATGCCCACGACTCATCCTTCCATCTTCCCCTCCACTATTATAGGTCTTTTGTGAGATAATTCACCACATTCTATTTCTCCCTTCCTTTTTCTCCCTGTGTTGTAATCTTTCTCACCCTTTATTTTTTTATATCACCCCCTCAAATTTATCTCATACCTGTACCTTCTATGTATTTTCCTTCTGACTGTACTAATAGTTACATAGTTCTTAAGAATTATAACTATCATCTTCCCATGTAGGGATATAAATGGTTTAGACTTATTGAATCCCTTGAATTTTCTCATTCTTTTCTTTTAATCTTTTCATGCTTCTCGAGTCTTGATACTTAGAATTATTTTTTGTTGTTGTTTAGTCCTGGTCTTTTCATCAGGAAAGTTTGAAAGCCTTCTATTTCACTGTGACCATTTTTCTCCCTGAAGGATTATGCTGTTTCACTGGATAAATGATTCTTGGTTGTAATTCTGACCCCTTTACCTTCCAGTATATCATATTCCATACCTTCCGATCCATTAATGACGAAGCTGCTAAATCCTGTGTAATCTTCATAGTGCCTCCCTGATACTTGAATTGTTTCTTTCTGGATGCTTGCAATATTTTCTCCTTGATCTGGGAGTTCTGGAATTTGGGTATAATGATTATAGGAGTTTTTGTTTGGGGATGTCTTTCCAGAGGTGATAGGTGGATTCTTAAAATGTCTATTTTGACCATGAATTCAGAATATTAGGGTAGCATTCTTTGATAATTTCTTGAAGTATTATGTGAAGGTCCTTTATTTTATCATAGATTTTAGATAGTCTAATAATTCTTCAACTCTCTCTCCTGGATCTATTTTCCAGATCAGTTGCTTTTCCAATTAGAGTTTTTACATTTTCTTCTATTTTTTCATTCTTCTAATTTTATTTGATTGATTCTTGATATCTTATGGAGTCATTATATTTCATTTGTCCAATTTGACTTTTAAAAATCATTTTCTTTAGCTAGTCTTTTTTAACCCCTCTTTCCATTTGGCCAATTCTACTTTTTATGGAATTGTTGTCTTTGGTAAATTTTGTACATGCTTTCCCATTTTTTTCACACGTGCCTCTCTTGCATCATCTTCATTTGTTTTCCCAATTTTTCTTCTATCTCTCTCTTACTTGATTTTTAAACTCCTTTTTGAACTCTTCTAGGAGTTCCTTTTTGGGCTTGAAAACAGAATCCCAGATTTTCTTAGGATTGATTTCTTACGCTTTGTCCCTCAGGTGTACCATAGTCTGCTAAGGGCTCTGCCACCATGGCCTCATTTGGCTTAGTCAGCATTATTTTTATCAATGTTGTGGTAGGGAAGCCTCTTTCAGGCTTTTGCATCATAATCTGGCATTTTGAAGCAAAGTTTAGGTAGCCCTGGGGAAGCAGTGACTCTTTCCCAGGTGAAAGCAGACTCATTCTGACTTATCTTAGTTATAGGAATAGAGTGAGGGAAATATTTTCAAGGTCAATAGTCCCTATACTAAACACTCTGGGCCTGGGCTAACTGGTCTACAACAGTGGCTATAAGGATGGATAAGGATGGGCAATATAACTTCCATGTCCTTGCTCTCTGCCTCACTAGCAGGGATTAAGCTCTGGGAACCCTGTTCCCAGAGTGTCTATTTGAACTGACAGTAATATTTTCTTAAGTCACTACTGTCCTCATTTCTTGAATAAATTTCATATATTGATCAACCTGAACCTTTAAAGTATATGGTAGGGAAGACCCATGGTTAAAGTCTGAAATCATTCCAGTAGGGCTTTACCCAGGAAGTGGGATCGAATTGCCTCTGAGACACAGTCCAGTTTATCACACTCATTTTCTTTGGGAATTTTACCCTCTCTCTTGAAGTTCCCCATTGAAGAATTGACTATAATTGGAATTCATTTTACCATGCTAGATGTGATTAACTACCCTTCTTAGCCACTAAAAAGGATACAAACAGTATTTCCTATCTGTAGCTTCTAAGACATTGAATTATAGTTGAAGGTAAACGTTTATGTTCAGAGAGTTCTCCCAGGCTGTAGATTTCAGCTTCTGAGATTCTTGTAGCATTGACTTCATTAGACCAACCTCTCAGGACTTCCAGAGACTCCTAAGGTTTCTGTTTAAACTTGTCCTTAAGTCAACCCAGTTCTTTGGGTGAAAAAGTCCATCCACCTCCCACTTCTTAACACTGGTGAGAGCTCCCCAATTTGGAACTTCCTCAGATTACTGTAAGTCTGTTGTTCTTTTGTTTCAGGATAGGAGATTAGCAGAAATTAGAATCCCTTGGTTAATGACCACAGTTTGGGTTCTGGCTGGGAGTTGGTGCTTTTTTATACTCCTGGGCAGTTTCCTCTATTACCTACTGAAATGTCCCTTTACATGAGTGGGTATCCCACAGCAGATCACTCCACTGTCCTCAATGTTTAGAGAGCTCTTCTCTTAACAACCACAATGTGACACAAGACTATTTTATTTTGTTACTACCTGCTGAAATTATCCCAAGTGTTAGAGGTATAATTTAACACCAGCACTCTGATCAGTTTCCTTGTTAGAAGGAAATGAGTCACTAGCAAGTCATTGACCATCTAACACAAGGAAGTTTATTTTGTCCTGGTACAGGAAGAAGATGCAACAAGGATACAGTAGCACTTGGTTTATTTGGATGCTACTCCCAATCCCCACTTCGTGCAATGTTATTCACATGGGCTTCAAAAATCCAACAGTTCTAAGTGACTTTAATTCCACATAACTGAGACTTATCATGTCCTTAGATCACCAAGTTGTGTCAGGGAAGTCAGGGCTAACCAAGTCCCAGGAACAGCCTTGTCCTAGAACTATAGCTTGTTAGGTAAGGGTACGAGTTGGGGAAAGATGCTGTATCAGAGAAGCTAAAGCCAATCACAACAAGCCATTCAGGTCTCAGGAGCATATATGTGTTTTTTTCTGGTGAAATCTCTCTCTATTAGCATTAGGTGGAGAGAAACTGCATCAGAAAAATGTTGGTCCTATTATACCTCCTAATCTATAGATATAATCTATATATAGATATAATCTATAGATTCTATATATTACTGTAGTTCCAGGGTGGGGAAACTGTGGCCTTAAGGACACATTTGAGCTTAAGGCTGCAGGTTCCCCACACTGGCTTTAGTTGGTCCAAAATATGAAATTCTTTGTGTTTTGCTTTTTTCCAATGGAGCAAAAGAGTATGATGATGAAGACCATTCTCAATGTTGTTACCAGTATCCCAAATGATATATAGGGTCAAAACATTACCTTGAATTGATTTGGCATTACAAAGCATTGCAGTGGGTAGAGACAAAACCCAGAAGTCATATAAGATTGAGTTTTCATTTCTTTACTCTTTAAAGTAGTATCCAAAAGGGGATGTAGACATAAGAGTAGCCTGACATCAAGGTGGTCCAACTTCAAGGTAATTGGAACTTTATTCTGCTGGCCAGCTGACTGGTAGTCCGATATCTTTAAGCCATAGTAATCATAGAATAGATATTCAGAATCCATCAAACTGATTCTTCTAATGTTACTCTTATCTGGAGAGCATACATGCTATTATTTATTGAGTCCAACAATTTCTATTAAATACTGTGAGTACACCTTCATCTCAAGATTTTGTGTACATTGCTTCTGTATGGGGATAAAGGTCATAAAGTCCACTTAATCCCTATTTCATAACCAATTATCAAATTATTCATGTTATTTCAGGAGCACTTACTCTAAACCAACTAGAGTAGGTTGTGCAGTGGATAGAGCACCAGCCTCGTAATCAGGAAGACCTAAGTTCAAATCCATTGTCTAACACATGCTAACTGTATGACCTTGTGCAATCTATCTCAATTTCCTCAATGATATCTATCTCAATGATACATAATAATATCAACTACTTCACAGAGTTCTTACAAGGATCAAATGAAATAGTATTTGTAAAGGGCTTAGCACAATGCCTGACACATAATGTAGGAAAACTTTATTGCATTGTTTGAACCTAGCCCTGTTTGCCTGGGAAATGAGAACTGTTGCTTAGAGACCAGATTTGTTTAATGCTTAACTCAGGATCTAGATTATGCATACCAGAAATTAGATAGATCCAATGACTGATGCAAGAAAGGTAAGGAGTTTTCTCCTGAATCTCTTATCTCCAGAATCCACATATATTATCTGAAAATTGTATTTAAGTTTATAATGTTCATTTTCTTTGTATGTATTTAAGTTTAAAATAAATTAATAAAAAAGAAAAAAGGAAACAGCAAATCACTCCGGTATCTTTACCAAGAAAACCTATGGACAGAGATCCGTGGGGTCATGAAGAATCAGACATGACTGAAGGACCTGAAGGACAACAACAATACATTGTATTTTTCTCTTCTATTTTATTGATAAGCTTAATCTGTTCACATTAAAGGGTATAATAATAACACAAATTATATCACTTATAGATCTCATTCTCAGTTTAAAAAACCTGGTGTTGGAAATAAGGTCTTTGATGGTCAATCAAACAAGTGGGATTTGATCTAGACAGATCACTCTGCACAGGGAGTAAGTGCACAAGGTAAGTGCCTCTGTGGTTCTGGTGAAACACAGTCAAATCTCCCAGATTACATTTTAGGACTGAGCACTCTGAGTGTTCAGAAAGCTAAGGAACTGTGTACCATCTTGACCTGGGGAATAGCTCAGAGTGGGCTAGAACTAGCCTAGCCCCACTATGGGCAAAGGATTGGTCCACATGGACTGATCAAGAACTTTGGTTGGGGAGATCTACCATATGTCAATTTGGCCATTCATCTAGCAGGTCTTTCTCCTCACTCTCTCTCCTTCTCTTTCTCTTCCTGTACTTCACTCATGACTTCTGTGACCTCTTGTGACTTTAAGGAATTAAACTGGATAGTCATTCTGTGGCTATGTACTATATACTGCTGGTGGCAGCAAATACAAGAACTGTCAGTTGAATTATGTAACTTGCAGGGAGGGAATCCTTTATCAGTTTAGTTGACTGAATGACTGAAGTGCTGGTAGCCTAACATCAATCCTGTACTCATTCACTTAGAAAGACCTTGAATTAATGAGGGAAGTTTGTACCAGATCATGAGCTTCTTGTTGCAAAATTCAGACATAAAATTGGAGAAAATAGGAAAAGCCATAAAATCATATAAGTATAACTTAAATAATACCCCTTATGAATATGAAGTGGATGCGATGAATAAATAGATGTAAGGGATTAGATCTGGTAGGTAGAGTGCCTGAAGAACTACGAGCAAATGTTTGAAATACTGTACAAGAAACAGCAACATAAAACATCCCTAAAGTAAAAGAAGAATAAGAAAGCAAAATAGCTGTCTGATGAGGCTTTACAAACATATGATGAGAGAAGGAAAGGGAAAGGTAGAGGAAAAAGGGAAAAATACATCCATGTGAATGCAGAATTACAGTGAATAGTAAGGACAGTATTTTCTTAAATGAGCAATGCAAAAAAATAGAAGAAAACAATAAAAAGAAAAGACAAGATCTCTTCAAGAAAATTGGAGATATAAAGGGAATGTTTCATGAAAAAATGGGCACGACAAAAAGCAAAAATGATAGGAATTTAACAGAAATAGAGGAAAATAAGGGGTGACATGAATACACCAAAGAACTATACAAAAATGATCATAATGTCACTGATAATCACAATGGTGTGGTTACTGATCTAGAGGCAGACATCTTGGAGAATGAAGGCAAGTGGGACTTAGGAATTATTGCTAACCATAAGGCTGGTGGATCTTCTGGAATTCAATATGAACTATTTAAAATCCTAAAAGATGATGCTGTTAAAGTGCTACACTCAATACGCCAACAAATTTGGAAAACTCTACAGTGACCACTAGATTAGAGAAGATGTCCCAATCCTAACGAAGGGCAATGCCAAGAAATATTAAAATTACTAAACAATTAAGCTCATTTCACATTCCAGCAAGGTTATGCTTAAGATTCTACAGGCTAGGCTCCAGTCATATGTGAACTGAGAATTAGTGGAAGAGAGGCTGATTTCATTTTTTTTCAAGTTTTTTATTAATATATTTGTTTTTAGTTTTCAACAATCACTTCCATATGTTCTAAATTTTATCCCCCTCCCTTACCTCTCCTCTCCCAAAATGGCATGCAAGCTTATATTGGTTCTACACATACATTCTTATTAAACACTTTTTCACATTAATCATGTTGCAGAGAAGAATTAAACGGAATGGATGAAACCATGAGAAAAAAAAAACAAAATAAAACAAAAGAGAAAATTGTCTGCTTCATTCTGGGTTCTGATTCTATAGTTCTTTCTCTAAATGGGGATGACATTTTGTGTGAAGAGTCCTTTAAGAATGTTTTAGGTCCTTCCATTGCTGTGAAGTGTTAAGTCTGTCAGAAACAGTCCTCACACACTGTGACTGTTACTGTGTATAATATTCTCTTGATTCTTCTCATTTCACTCAGCATCAGTTCATAGAAATCTTTCCAGGTTTTTCTGAAGTCTGTTTGTTCATCATTTCTTACAGCACAATAGTATCCCATTGTATTCGCATACCACAACTTGTTCAGCCAATCCCCAGTTGATGAGCATTCCCTCAATTTCTAGTTTTTGATCACCACAAAAAGAGCTTCTATAAATATTTTTGTACATGTGGGTCCTTTTCTCATTTTTATGATATCTTTGGGATACAAGCTTCGAAGTGATATTGCTGAGTCAAAGGGTATGCACATTTTTATAGTCCTTTGGGCATAGTTCTAAATTGCTCTCCAGATTGGTTGGATCAACTCACAGCTCCATCATCAATGAATTAGTGTTCCAACTTTCCCACATCTTCTCCAATATTTATCATCTTCCTCTTTTGTCATATTAGTCAATCTGATAAGTGTGATGTGGTATCTCAGAGTTGTTTTGATTTGCATCTCTCTAATCAATAGTGATTTAGAGAATTTTTATATGATTATAGACATCTTTAATTTCTTCCTCTGAAAATTGCTGACCAGGCTGATTTTTTTAAGAGGCAGAACTACAGCCCAAATTGTTAACAGTTGCTGGATTATGGAGAAAGCAAGAGACCTCCAGAAAATCATCTACTTCTGTTTTATTGACAACGCTAAAGCCTTTGACTATGTGGATCACAACAAAATATGACAAATTCTCAAAGAGATGAGGGTACCAGATCATCATATTTGTCTCCTGAGAAACCTATATGAGGGCCATGATGCAACAGGTGAAACTGAACATGGAACAACTGATTGGTTTAAAATTGAAAAAGGAGGGAGCAGAGCCAAGATAGTGAAGTAGAAAGACAGACATATGCAGGGTCTCCCCACACAGTCCATAAAATACCTGTAGAGAGGGACTCATCACAAATTTTTGAGCAGTAGAAGAGGAGAACAACAGAGTGGAGGAGATTTCCAGCCCTGGGTGACCTGAAAGGCCCACGGGAAATGTCGGTTGCACAGGATGTGGAGTGGAGCCCAGCCCAGTTTTGGCCAAGTGGCACAGTGTGACTCTGGGAGGAGGACACCTCAGGGGCAGAATCTCCAGTCTTGGAATCCCTGGAAGCAGCAGCAGCAGGTTCTCAGATCCCTCAACCCACAGGAGCCAAAGGTCAATGACAGGGTTTTTTCAGCTGGCTGGGAAGAGAGAAGGGCCTTCCCATAGCTCCTGCCTCAGGCAGAGGCCCGCAGAGGCCCGCAGAGGCCACATGGGGCAGGCAGCAGGAGTTTTCATAGGAGCCCCTACAGCAGCTCGAGACCATTGTTGGATTGTAAAAACCCTTGGGGGCACTGAGGCAGATGGTCTTTGTCTCACACTGAATGGTGGCCCTGCCCCCACAGCTTGACTGAATCCCACTCCACCCGCAGTGCGAACTTGGTGGAACTGGAGGTCAGGTGCCTATCGAGAGGAAACGCTGCTAAGATTCTGGGCACAAAAATCCTTCCCAGTGCCCAGACCAGTACACACTTGATTGTGCCACCTTGGAGGAACTGATATCTTACAGGTCCCCAGAGAATACCCTACTCTTGACAAAGGACCCAAAAGTCAAGTAACTGGCTGGGAAAATGCCCAAAAAAGGAAAAAAAATAAGACCATAGAAGGTTACTTTCTTGGTGACCAGATATCTCCTCCCATCCTTTCAGATGAGGAAGAACAATGCTTACCATCAGGGAAAGACATAGAAGTCAAGGCTTCTGTAACCAAACATCCAAAATAAATATTCAATAGGCTCAGGCAAGGAAGAGCTCAAAAGAATTTTGAAAATCAATTTAGAGAGGTGGAGGGAAGAGAAATGAGAGAGATGCAAGAAAAGCATGAAAAGTGGGTCAATACTTTGCTAAATGAGACCCAAAAAAAAGGCTGAAAAAAACAGCACCTTTAAAAACAGCCTAACTCAATTGGCAAAAGAGGTTCAAAAAGCCAATGAGGAGAAGAATGCTTTAAAAAGCAGAATTAGCCAAATGGAAAAGGAGGTTCAAAAGCTCACTGAAGAAAATAGTTCTCTCAAAATTAGAATGGAACAGATGGAGGTTAATGACTTTATGAGAAACCAAGAAATCATAAAACAAAACCAAAAGAAAGAAAAAATGGAAGAGAATGTGAAATATCTCATTGGAAAAACAACTAACCTGGAAAATAGATCCAGGAAAGACAATTTAAAAATTATGGGACTACCTGAAAGCCATGATCAAAAAAAGAAC
>CM053771.1:346199880-346249349 GCA_028658325.1 Potorous gilbertii | reverse complement strand
GGGGATAAGCAGGGTGGGGGGGATGATGCAAGGGAGGGCAATGGGAGGAGGAAGCACTTTGAAGTCAACAATCATGGGGAGGGACAGGATCCAAAGAGAGAATAGAAGCAATGGGGGGCAGGATAGGATGGAGGGAAATATAGTTAGTCTTACACAACACGACTATTATGGAAGTCATTTGCAAAACTACACAGATATGGCCTATATTAAATTGCTTGCCTTCCCAAAGGGAATGGGTGGGGAGGGAGGGATGGGGAGAAGTTGGAACTCAAAGTGTTAGGAACAGCTGTTGAGTATTGTTCTTGAAACTAGAAACTAGAAATATAGGTAATGGGGTATAGAAAGTTATCTTGCCCTACAGGACAAAAGAGAAGATGGGGATAAGGGAAGGGAAGGATGTGAGAAGACAGGGCAGATTGGTGATAGGGACAATTAGAATACTTGGTGTTTTGGGGTGGGGGAAGGGGAGAAATGAGGAGAAAATTTGGAACCCAAAATTTTGTGGAAATGAATGTTGAAAAGTTAAATAAATAAATTTAAAAAATAAAATAAAATTGAAAAAGGAGTACAACAAGACTATATATTGTCATCTTATTTATTTAGTATATACACAAAACCTCATGAAAAAGCCAGGCTAGATGAATCAAAAGCTGAAATTAATGTTGTTGGAAGAAATATCAGCAACCTCAGGTATGCAGGTGATACCACTCTGGTGGTAGAAAGTAAAGAGGAGTTAAGAAGTTTCTTGATGAGAGTGAAAGAGGAGAATGTAAAAGTTAACTTGAAAGAGGAAAGCATAAAAAAATAAAAGAGAAAGAGGGGAGCATACAAGTTGGATTGAAATTTAATACAAAAAATAAAACCACCTAAGATCTTGGTAACTTGTCCCATAATTTTCCAGAAAATAGAGGGAAAAGAAATGGAATTTTCATATTTTATATGCCTGGACTCAAAAAATCACTGTAGATAGTAACTGAAGCCATGAAATTAAAAGGTGTTTGTCCTTGGCAGGAAACCTATGACAAATCTGCTTTGCCACTTGCCACCAAAGGTTCATTTAGACAAAGCTATGGTTTTTCTAGTGCCAGTGTATAGAGTTGGACTATAAGGAAAGCTGAGATTCACAGAATTGATGCTTTTGGATTGAGATACTGGAGAAGATTTTTGAGATTCCCTTAGACAGCAAGGAGATCAAATCAGTTCAATACTTAAATTAATTCAGGCTATTTACTGGAAGTTCAAATACTGAAGCTGAAGCTTAAATACTTCGGCTACCTAATGAGAAGACAAGACTAACTGGGAAGACTCTGATATTGGGAACATAGAAGGCAAAAAGGGGGTGGCAGAGAATAATAATATCATGTAAACAAAGCATATAAATTTGAACAGACTTCAAGAGATAGTAGAGGATAATAGGACCTAGCATGTTATACTCCATAGAGTAATGAAGAGTCGGACATGACTAAACAACTGAACAACAACAGTAAAATCATGCCTCTATTAATCAAAATAAACTGCTGTCTAAGGTTGCTCTATTTGCTGCCAAAACACTCATACCCCAGTAGAAGAGAACTTTTTTCCCCCTTTCTACCTTCCCTACAGACTTCTCAGAAAAATTTTTGTTTTGCATCATGTCTAGTATTGTTTGTAGATTATTCTACATTAGAAGATGTCTAAGGGGAAATGCAGCTATTCATAAATACTGCTGTAAAAAAAACTATAACAACAGAGTTTAGAATGATAGAGAAAATTATTGAAGATTCATACTTAAAAAGAGTTATCTCAAGTTTCAGTAATCTGTGTTTAACTCTCTATCCCAGTAAGTGGTGATGTATAAAAATTATGATGGTGCATCTGGAATGGTTTGTATTGAAGTTATATCTTTGAATCAATTTTTGTACTGATAGGTCCCAGATTTAAAGATTTTCTTTGGTTTTGGGGATTAATATACAACAATTCAGATATGAATATCTGTCAGGCTTAAGGCATACGGTAACCAGTGTTTTTCTGAATTTTGAGTGAACTATCACATATTCACTACATATGTACTCATAGAACATGACTATTTTCTTAATTTCTAATGATTGATTTCTGCTTCAAGATGGATTTAAAATAGATAAATGTATAAGGCTCAGGTATTTATTGTAAACTGTCATTGCAACAACATGAGAAAAATCATAAAAATAGTAATTATAGTTGTACCTAAGCTGTGATTATTGATTTGAGATAAAATCCCTAATGACTGTACTTTGATATTGTTCTGAGTTTTTATTTCAGGTATGATTATATGAATTATCATTGAGCCAATAATTCACCACGTAAGGGAAATGTGAGCTGCTGCTCAAAAGGATTACAATCTGAGAACTTAGATATATAGATGGATGTATGTGCCTAGGAAGTTGAAGGGATGACCTTTCATAGGATAAGGTAAGATCCTCTTGACACAGTTTCTCTATTGTGATATTTCTTTCTGAACAGGAAATTTTCTCTCCTGATCAAATCTGAGACTTGCTGTGGTGCTCTGTGAATAATGTGGAACTTCACTGAATGATTGGCTCTTCCATTCTTACCTTGAATCAGAGTTAAGGAAACTTCATGTTTATATAAGGTCCCTCTATATCCCTTCCTTTTTGTTTCATAGTAAATGTCTATAACAAAGGCTGGGAAACGGTAAAAGTTTATATATGTGATAAATCCTGTTGTTGAAATACTCTGTATCTCTGAGTTACTATAATGGAATGCAAAGAAAGATCTTACTGTTTTTAATTTTACTATTCTCAATTTGTGGTCACTAATAGTTACATAGTCATATATATAATATATATATATATACGTATTATATATATATATATATATATACATATGTATGATTAGGTCTTTAAAGTATCTCATTCATGATTTGAGGATAATATATCCTCAGAGGGTAGATAGGACAATTGGGAGAAAATGTGATTAGATAAACGTTTGAAAGTTTTATATTTTAATGTAGCAGTAAATGTCACTCTGAGAAAAAGAAACCAGATTAGATTGGTTTCTTTAGGGATTACTATGTATACATGCATATGTGTGTGAATACAAATATTGACTTTCAAATGTTTTATTTAAAAAAATGACAAATGGACAGTTTAAGAGCCATCTCCATAAAGTTTGCATTGGTTTTCACTACATGAACTGGAAAATGAAATTGAAGAGAAACAGCCTTCCATAATTGCCTTGGAAATGAGGCCTATTCTAAACATTTCAAAGAGAAAATACTTCCAAGTATCAGATGGTTACATAAGACAACTAAAATTTAAGATGAAATAAATTGATTAAAAGAAGTTTAATCTGTAATCTGACTTGGTTTACCTACGGAGTCTATTGAACTAGGTTTGTTTCCTTAAGAGATATATGAGGTTATGACTCTGCTTAACTAAATTTGTTCACCTTTTATGACTAAATTTGATGGGAGCATGAGATAGTGAATTTGCATTTTAAAAAAAATTTTGTGAAGCATGTGACCATGTATGTTCTTTCAAACTCTCCCTATATTGTGCAGTGCACTTGTTTCCTGGTATACTGCTTACTCAGTTTAATCTGACTGTGAGTTGTCACTCATCTAAAACCCCTATCAGTCATTTAAGGAATTCTATCAAGCTCTTGATAAGATGAGTAGTGAAGGACATGCCACCAATGATGAGTTATTTTAAACTTTAACTTATCTACTTCTGCTATATGCAGAATTGGTATTGTTACACATGTTGACCTTAAAGCCCCAAAGGGAGGAAATTGTGGGAAAACTTTATTACATTGTTTGAATCTAGCCCTCTTAGTTGGGATACTAGACCTCTTGCTTAGAGACCAGATTCATTTAATGCTTAACTCAGGACCTAGGGTATGCTGGCTCAAAACCTACGCAGATCCAAAGACTGATTGATGCAAGGAATTTTCTCCTATTAACACAACTCAAGTAATTTACAAGTCTTTTCTGAAAACTGTCTTTATAACAGTTGCTCAGCTAGTTTCCTTCTTCCTTTGTTTGAATCCTACATAATGTGTAATATAGAGACACTTGGATGAAGTGGGTCACCTCTTTTTCGGCTCTCCCCTTCTGCTGGACAATTTAATAAACTTCTTTCTAAATTATTACAGCTATAAATTTTGCTCTTAGATAAAAGTAGGCACTATACAATTAACTATTACAGGCTCTCCTGGAGATTTGAACTCCCACATAACATTATGTAATATTTAGTCTCATGTAAACTTTCCAGTGTTCTGAATCAGGGACCACACTTGCTTCATGAGGCAGAGGTGTGGAAGGTGTATTGTGAATGCCTCCTCATAATGTACTTCTGACCTAAACTTCTCCAGGCATAATTCTATGGCCATAGTCAGAAGAATTTTTTCTTGATTCCTTGAACTATCCAGCTACCAATGAAAAATGAGATCAATATGAGGGGCTCAGAGCCAATTCATGAAATTCTAGCACTCAAAGCATTGATTTGTTCCATTGGAGTATCATGGACCTAGGGGGAAAATAATTCCAAGTTGCTTTCCAGAATGCCTCTAACAATTCACACTTGCACCAATAATACAATGATATATCTGTTGTCCTAGAGCCTCTCCAAGATTTTCCCAAAAGACAGCTAGCTGGTGCCCTGAATCTAGCACTGGGTCTAGAGTCAGGAAGACCTGAATTTACTTCTAGCTTCAGACACAAGCTGTGTGACCCTGGGCGAGCCCTTTAACCCCTGTTTGCTTTAGTTTCAGCTGGAAGATGGGGATATAAATAGTACCTTGTTGTGAGGATTAACTTATTTTATTTTTTAAAAAAAGCTCAGTGCCTGGCAAATAGTAGGCACTATATAAATCTTTATTCCATATCCAAGATAATGCAAGCAGTAAATAGATGAGATAGAATTTGAAACTAGGTCTTGGTACCAAATTCAACCCTCCTTTGTATCATAGCATTTACTCCACAACAAAATATTGAAGTATAAAGCCTGAGTTGAAATCTGGCCCCCAGCATTAACTATGTGACCCTGCTCACGTCACTTAACCCTGATTGCCTCAGTTTTCTCATCTGTAAAGTGAGCTGGAAAAGGAAATGGCAAACTGTTTTTGCCAAGAATACCCCAAAAGGGATCACAAAAAGTTGAATATGACTGAAAAACAACTAAACAACAACAATTAGGACAGAGGACTATATGTGAAGGATCTTTTTTCTCTTGTTATCTTACAAGTAGATTCTATTCAATGACTTGCAAAGACTTTAAAGATAAATGTGTTATTGTTATAGTGTATATATTTTTAGGATAAAGTGAAGTTTAACCAAAGTAGTCACAAGGAAAACTGCTGAAAGGCTTTTGGGAGCAGATACAGAACTGCTGAATGTCAGGCTCTTTATTACTGAGTTCATGTAAAACACTTTAGATAAACTTTTGCTTCTACGGAGCTTGAGGCAAAAGGGATAGGAGAGTGACTGTGTTACTAGCTAGTTCGTACTAGAGTTATTAATGACTAACCTGGCTAGAAAGGAGGATGTACAACTGCAGGACAGAGAGATTGTATCTTATGGTAGAATGTCTATCATTTCCAGGAAGAAATACTCTACATTAATACGTAATCAATACTTCTCTGCAAAAAAACTGTAAAAGGTTGAACTAAGAATGTGAAATGTATGGAACAGCAAGATAAATTTTTTGTTATGTTCCCTTTTTCTATCACTTTTTTGCTTGGTGGCCAGAGATGTATTATCTAAGGTATTTGTTAAATGTGCATACTGGTATATGAAATGCCTATAATATTTTTCATGCAAATATTTACCCTTGGAAACCCTTCTGATCTTCAGAACACCACTGTATTTTGTAAGGTTAAAAGGATTGAGCCATGTTCCTATAACTAATGACCTAAGAATGGGGCCATAATACTATCTTATTATAGGATCTAAAACTGGAAAAATGAGTAGATAGGTAAATGCTGTGCTAAGGGGTGCAAAATTACCTGTTAAACTTTTTGTTTTCTAATAAAGTTACTGCTCTAGACTTCAGCGACCTGATTGCCACAATTGACTAGACCTGACTAGCCCCTAAGTGTCCTTCCTACTAAAAGTGAATTTCAATCGGTCACTTTGGGACAAAACCAACTGTTTTGTTTGCAGTTTCAGTCTGGAATGTACAAAATGACTTTGAAGGAAACTACTAGTTAGTACAATTAGAAAAGTCACTGTCCTTATAAGAATAGTCAAACTGAATCAGCTCCTGGTAGTAAAGGGTGTAAACTTCATCGTTTTTGCACTAGGAAAACTACATGAGAACTTTCCTTTTCTCAATAAAAAGCAGAGACAAGTTAAGGATCATAGGTCTCCAAGAAGAACACAACAGGACCAAAAAAAATCCTTAACAGCATGAAGGAAAATATAGAAGGGAATTTCTTAGAATTTCTGAACATAGAAATGTTCTTTCATCCTTTGTTACCAAAGAAGACCATGCTATCAGAGAAATGATGACATGATTTGCACTTGACTTTGTTTTGAGTGAGGGAGGGCTGTGCAGGTCACCAGCCTCACTTCTCCTCCAAAGCCATCTGAATCCAGTGACCAGATATTCATCAGGATGACTGGAGATGACCCAGGATGAGGCAATTGGGGTTAAGTGACTTGCCCAAGGTCACACAGCTAGTGAGTGTCAAGTGTCTGAGGTGAGATTTGAACTCTGGTCCTCCTGCACTAGTACTCTATCCACTACACCACCTAGCTGCTCCAAACATAGAAATGAAATCCAAATAGAAAGAATTCACAGATCTGTGGAAAAAATCCACGACTATAAACTCCAAGACACCTATTTGTTAAATTTAACAATTCAATTCAGAAACAAGTTTTGCAAGTGATCAGAAAATAAAAATTTCAAATACAAAGGAAAGGACATTCAAATAACAAAATACTATTCTTTTCCCACTAAAAATGTAGGAAGGAATGGAATAATTTATTTGCTCCTTGAACACTTAAATAACGGAAATGCAAGAGAAGTGAATAAATGCAACAGGCAATGACAGCAACAGCTGTCACAGAGTGAAGTAGAGAGACTAGTGAGGGACTTCTTTGGAAATGTATACAAGGACAAAAGGAGTCAAGGCAGAAATCTTTGAGATCAGCATATTTTGCTTGCATTGTAAGCATATTTCTTTTAATATTATTTTTATTTTTTGCTTCTTTTCTTGTAAATTGTGTACTTCTGTATATTTTCATTCCCAACCTATTGATATCTCTTTTATTTCTAGACATTGCTAATTCAATTTTTCTATTCTGTCCATTATTTTTGCTGGGCAAGTCATAAATTCTGCTCTCACAATTCTCATTTCTCTTTTGAAGTACTTAGGAACAGTATGTTGTAGTACTATGTTCCCCTCAAATTCCACGGAGCCTTTTTCTCATCAAATGTTGGATCATTTTCCTTTGTTTGACAGTATTTATTTATAGATGCCTGAACTCTTTTATTATATTTAGAGGCCCTGTTTTCTTCTGTAGTTACTGGTTTTTTTCCTATTGATTTATCTGTTTATTTTCAAAGTCTTTTGAGTTTTCTCCTTCTTGAAATCAGGTTTTTTTGCCTCCTTTATTTTCCCTGTTGATCACTTTCTCCTTTCCTCCACTCACAGACAGACTCTAATTATGGTTTTCTTGAGGCCTGCATCTCAGAGCATTTCAACCTCTTCCCACACTGGAAAATTTATGGTTCACCAGCCTGGTTCTCTGTCCTAAGTGACTTTTAGGTGGTCAGAACTAGTTCCAGCTGGATGCTGTGTTCTTTTCCTCAGACTTGATAGAGTACTGCATAACTTCTTCTAACCCTACCCATACATAACAGATCTGTCCTGATGTTTTGGTCTCTCTGTTCCATGATTCTTACAAGCAATTCTGAGCTTTTCATCTCTGGTGTTGCAGGATTATGGCCTCCAAAAGATTTTTGCTCTTAAGAGGCTGAATGTCTGTCACATCCTGAGCTGGGCTCTAATCACTACATTCTTAGAGGAAGGGGCAACTGAAGTTTGAGTATGGGATTTGTTTTAAGTCTTGGATATGGTAATGCAGCCTTACTACCAGTAACATAGTAGGTGAGGGAGGGATGCTGAGTGAGTTTAGAGTCAATTCATTGTTTGTTTTTTTAAATCTACTTTTAGATCCTATTTATTCTAGATCATGAAGACAGCTAAAGTAGATTTATCTTTAGCAAGCAATTTCTGTTTTAGAGAGGTTTGAAAGGTCATGGGTATCAGAGAAAATGTCAGAAGTTCTATCAGAATTAAATGAGGCAGAAAGAATTTAGAATTAAAATTCATTTAAAATAATCACAGAACATTTAGGAGTTTACCAAATAAGATACATGGAGAAGCTATATGAGTACAACTTCAAAACAACAACTACAGAAATGAAGTTGTAAATAATTGAAGAAATATTTTTTTTGCTTATGGATAGGCCAATAATAAAAAATTAAAGTGTGACCTAAACATTTTTATTTTTTTAAATTTCCATACAATTCAAAGTGCCAAATAATTATAAAGCTAGAAAAAATAAATAACAAAATAAATCTGGAATATCAAAAAGTAAAGTTTCTCAAGAAAGAAGTAAAAAAACTTGGGAAAGAAGGAGGCCTAAAGGGAACAGATCTTAAACTATTCTATGAATTGATTACAATGGAAATGATCTGGTACTGCTTAAGAAATAGAGAAGTCAATCAGTGGAAGAGATTAGGTATACAATATAATTAATACAGTGTTTGATAAAACCTCAAACCTTAGCTATTAGAGTAAGAACTCATTATTTGACAAAAACTTCTAGGAAAACTGGGAAGTAGTGTAGAAACTAAAAATAAAATAAAAATAAATAAAAATAAATCAGAAGCTCATACCATATACTAAGATGAAGTCCAAATGGATACATGACTCAGGGTGAAATAAAAAAACAAATGAGAGGAGCAAGGAAGAAATTACTTAACTATGGTCAGGGGCAGTGTTTGTGACCAAATAAGAAGTAAAATATTCTGATGAAATTATTTTTTAAAAATTATACAAACAAAATCATCAGAGTTAAAGTTATACAGGCAGCAGGTAACTGAGGGGGAAACCTTTGCAACACGTTTCTCTGACAAGGGTCCTAATTTCAAAATGTATGAGCAACTGGTTCAATGTTGAAAGAATAAGAGCTATTTGCCAACTGATATATAGTCAAAGGACATGAAGGCAACTAGGTGAAGTAGTGGATAGAACACTGGACCTGGAATCAGGAAGACCTGAGTTCAAGTTCGACCTCAGACACTACTAGCTGAGTGAACCCGGGCAAATCATTTCACTGTTTGTCTCAGTTTCCTCATAAGCAAAATGAACTAGAGAAGGAAATGTCGAACTACTCTGGTATTTTTGCCAAGAAACTCCAAATGGGATCCCAGAAAGCCAGATACAACTGAAATGATCAAACTAAGAATATGAAGAGCAGTTTTGAAGGGAAAAAATATAAGTTGTCAAGAACTATGTAAAAAATAGTACAAATCACTAATAATTTAAGAAATGAAAATTAAGACAACTCTGAGGTTCCACTGCATCCCATCAGATTGACAAAGATGACAAAAAGGGGAAATGACAACATTACATGGTTCTGTTGGTTGGTTGACTGTTGTCCTTCATGTTTGAAGAGGACCATAGTGACATCAATGTGTTGAGGTCAAGGTGCAGTATGTCTTCCTGTGACCAATCAGACCAATATGAACGCAGAAGTCTCTATCACAGGTAGAGCACAAAAAGTCCATGTGAACATTTGGAAATGGAGATGACTCTAAATTTGCACATCTCAGATTTCTTTCGAGCTACTATAATTCTGATTTGCTGATAGAACACAACATCTTCTTGGTTGCAGGCAAACCATGCAGGCACACCAAGACATCCTATGCCAATATCTTCCATGTCTCACAACTGACTCCAAATTCTTCAGAGACCTGAAAATTGTCCTTATACTGCTTCTTCTTACCTCCTTGTGAGTGCTTGCCTTTTGGAATTCTCTGTAAAATAGTCTTTTAGGTAAACAAATATTTAGCATTCAAGCAAGCCCATCAGAGTTGCACTCTCTGCAATAGAATTTGAATTCCTGGCACTGTCTGGTACCTTATCTTGCCTGGTGATCTTCAGAATCTATCTAAGACAATTCAAATGGAAATAATTCTGTTTCCTGGCACAGCACTATTCAGGTTTCACAGGCATACATCATGGCACTGTAGACCTTTGGTCTGGTATGCAGCCTATTTTCTTGGTGTTGTCAGGCCAAAGGTAGCACAAGTGATGGAGAAATTGAACTATGCTGTGTTGCATCTTGGCCTCAGAGACTTTGAGGGCAAAATTATCTGTGAACAAAAAAAAATCATGCACTCTCCTTCCACTTTCATCTTGGCTTGTAGCCTTTTCAAGTTAGATAATTTGCTATCAGAGCAGTAGTTGACCTTGATACCATTTTTGTCCTCACTGAAGACATCTAACAGCATTGCTGAAAATGTCATGCCACAAAGCATGGGAGAAAGCACACAGTCCTGCGTCACTCCATTGGTGACTGGAAAAGCACAAGAGTATCATCCATTACTCAGAACTGGTAGAAGCATGCTGTTATGAAACTGGCATATAATACTGATGAACTTCTTCAGGTAACCAAATTTTGCCATGAGTTTTCATAAGCCCTCATGACTGACAGTATCAAAAGTCTTGGCTAGATAGATAAATTCTGTGTATAGATCTTTGTTCTTCTTCTGGCCTTTTGCCAGAATTTCTTGGGCAGCTAAGATCACAAAAGCTATTCTTCCTCAAGCCACACTGGCTCTTGGGTAGATGACCATCTTCCAGGTGAAGGAACAACCTATTAAGAAGAAGTCTGGCAGGAATTTTGCCTGTAATGATTAAGAGCAATGATCCTTCCATCATTGTCGCAGGACAACCTATTTCCTTTCCATTTATAGAGACAGACAATGGAGGTGTCCTTGAATTCCTTGGGGATTACCTCCTCTTATCATATAATTTGGAAAATTTCAGTTAGTTTTTATATGAGCAGTGGACCCTCTTGTCTTGTAAATCACAGCTGAAGTAGAAGAAATACTAGGTGATTTGTCATATAAGAGGAGTATTCAAAATCTCTTCAGTTTGAAGTTCAGTTAGAGAGAGCTCAAATTCAACCTGAGGTATGTGGTCAGTGACTTCAGTATTGATTAATGATGATCTGTTGAGAACATTATGGAAGTGTTCAGCCCATATCTCCAGGATCATGTCCTTCTCAATGTTGCAGAGGTTCACCATAAGTCTTTGGCCCATCACTAGCCTTCAGGACATTGTAAAAGTGCTTTGGATTGTTACTATCAGCATAAAACTGAATTTCATTCGCCTTCTTATTGAGCCAAGCAAGAATCCTGTATCTTTCTAAGCTTTATTTGCACTTTATTTTTGTTGTAGTTAAATGTTACCTTCTTAGAGATGGATGAATTAAATTGGTAAATTCTGTGGAGTTCTAATTTTTTGGTTTAGTAGCTTTTGAATTTCCCCATTATTTCCATTAAACCATGTAGTTTATTTCCATGTGGTGGTACTATACATCAAATCTCTGAAAGCTGTCCATTCCTTTCCATTCCACTGTTGCCAATTATGTGTTGGCTCAACTTTCCCTCCAAGTTAACAAACTGTTCCTGCTCAGAGAAGCACTCTATTCTGTGGACTTTAAGTCTTTTAGTCTTGTCTTGGGGCCACTGCCTTTTGTTGAATATTTAGCTGAGAGAGGATAAGTCTATGATTGGTCCAGCACTCTTCACCACACATTTCCTTCATTACTCTCATGTCATATCTCTTATCTTTACAGTGACATAGTCTATGAAATGCCAATGTTTGCCGCAAGGGTTATAGCACCAATGCAATATTCACAGCTCCTACAGCAACCATGAATATGCTGGCATAGTTCTGAATCACAAAATACAACGGATTCTCCACATGGAAGACAGAACCAAAACATTTATTCAGACATCATTAAGCCAAATGCATCATAGAAACAAAGATCTATACACAGTAACAACGCAGAGAACAATATCATCCCCAAGCCTTCCCCTTGCTAGGCTTCCCACAAACCAGTGCCATTAAACAAAATCACAAGCAGGCCCCCTTAAACAAAAGCACAAACAAGCCCTCTCACTCATGCTAGCCAATTGCCTGCTTGCCTGCATCCTTTATAGTTCTGACTGCTCTCTGACCAATTTTCTTCTCAGCTCTGTTCTAGCTCCGTCTCTTCCTGTTCCACCCATCTAGCAAACTCTTCCCAACACAGGCTCCATGTGACTCAGACTTACATGTGACCCAGGCAGGTCACATGGACCTATTAATGAATGGGAAAGATCTTCCCATTTAAATTACCATTACAAGGGCACATACACAAAGTTTTATTATGTTACATTATAATTATAATAAATATATTTATTTATTATTATTATTTATTAAGGTAAATAGAAAATAGTGTTATTGATGAGACCATGGAATACACAAGTGTTAAGTAGTAAGTGACCATTGTTAATACTGTTTCTGACTCCATTCTTCCAAGGACTCCCTGTCATGTCTGATAGTCTGTGCCAGTTCTGGCATTAAAGTCACTCAGAATTACAAGCCTCTTCTCTTTCATCACATCAATGATTAGTGTTTCCAGGTCTTCATCAAATTTTTCATTGACTTCATCAGGGTCTGTCATGGTGGGAGCAGATGCACTGATGATGGTGACATGGTACTTTCCTGCAAATGGCAATTGCATTGTTATGAACCTGTCACTGACTCCTTTGAAGAGGCATATAAACTTGTTGACTAGATTAGTTTTGATTGCAAAGTCTATGCCAGCTTTACAGCACTCCCCACCACTGTGGCCACTCCAGAAAAATGTTTATCTGACTTTGGTAAGCTGGCCTTCACTTGCTAACATTGTTTCAGGGCTGCTATTTGGATGTGACATCTGCTGAGTTCTCTAGCAATAGAAGGTATTTATCTTTCAGGTCTACTAAGTTTCTTGTTGTCCACTATGGTATGTACATTCAGTATACTAATAGAGAGTGAAGACATTTTTGCAGAAGTTTTTGTACATTATTTTGTGTTTCAAAGGTAAAGTAGTATCCTCTACTGCCATGGCAAGCAGGCCAGGGTTAGGTTGGGTGAAACAGTCAATTTTTAGGATACCTTTTCTATCGCCTTCCTCACAATAGGAAACAAGCAGTGTAAATAGTCACAAAATAGAGCAGAAGGAAGTTTAGAAGGGCATGCAGACAGGCAGGAAAGTTTTGTTTTGATCATGCTAAATTTAATATGCACCTTAATAATCAAAGTGGATATAATACTTTACAGTTTCTCATATAATCCTTTTTATCTCTTATTTGTATATTGAAACGTTTACTAATGTTTAAATTCACAATAAAAAAAGAAGAAAAATTTAAATGCACAGCCTGAGTTTTCTTTCTTGAAGAGTTTACAAACTAAAATGAGAAATGCTATAATCTGAAAATATACTCAACTTAAGTATATATTTTATAGTGTAAGGAGAGTTGAACTTGGAGTCAATACATAAGTTCAAATTCAGACTCTGAACTAGCCTAGTGAGTTTGGAGAAGTCTCTTAGTTTTCTCATATGTGAAATGGGACTAATAGCAAATACTTGCACTCCTTACTTCACAACCCTATTAAAAAGAACATAGTACCAATATGAACCATTATTCAGTCTAAAAGCATCCATATTTACACTTCAAAGATCATCCAATTTGCCACAAAGGCCATTTGTTACAACTCATACATGAAAGAAGTCCCCCTATTACATTTCAAATTGCTTGTACTTGAAGATCTTCAAGGACGGGTTCCTATCACCTCTCAGTCTATGTCATTTTTGGACAGCTATTATTTTTACATATAAATTTTATATATAAATACATATATATAAATGAATATATAATTTTTATTTACTTTTTTTACTGATAGTAAGTTTAAATTAGCCTCTTTTGAACCACTGCTCCTGGTTTGACCCTCTAGGACCAATAAGACCAAATCTAATCTCACTTTCACATGATAATACTTCAAATACTTGAAAACAACTATGCTCTTTTCCTGTCTTCTTTTCTTCAAATTAAACACACTCAGGTTCTTTATTTAACCTGTCTTCCCATAACATGTCCAGCAAAGCTCTTCACCATCCTATTTGCCCTCCTCTGAGCACTCTCTAGCTTATCATTGTCTTTTTTAAAACTAGAACTGATCACAGCTACCTCCAGTTAAATCTCAAAGCGGAGATTTGTCAGGACGCCCTCTATTAGGGTCAGCTATAACAAGCACCGACATCCCCAGCACTGGCATCTCTTGTCCTGTTCATGCATTCTCCCCTCCCCCACTCTCTTCTTCATGCTTCCCCCTGTATAGACAGGGACCTAGAAAGAAGGAGGGAGAGAGGCAGGAAGATAAAGAAAAAATCTCTATGAGGAATAACTGAAAGGCAGACGAGTGAATCACACAGATGGGAAGGAAGGAAAACAAGAGCACGTTTACCTGCAAGTAATCCCGCCCCCTCTCTTGGTTAGTCCAATCACTGGAGCCTATTTTGAGACAGTGAAGCACTGAGCGGTGCATTGGGGGCAGGGAAGAGGGAGCGCTGGTAAACAATAAGCCCGAGCCAGCAAAGGTGCCTCTTCCCCTCCTTTTTCGTCCCTCGTCCCTCTCTCCCTCCCCCTCCTCCTCCTCATCCCTCTCTCTTCTTTCCCTCTGCTGGGGGCTGCCTCCACCTTCTGCACCACCGCCTGCAGCGGGAGCCTGGCGCTGTTGTCCCCTGGCCACCGCCCCCGGGGCATGGCATATCTGATGGCAGCTTTCTCAGTGGGCACCGCTCTGGTAAGTGAAGAAATCCTCTGCAAACAGTCAGTGCCTGTTTTATTGTTTTCTTGGGGGGAAAAAGACCCTGTTACACTCCCTCAATCTTCTCTTTCCCCAGCTGTGGAAGCTGCTGCTTTGGGGGAGCGGAGGAGGTGTTGGGGGGAGGAGGAGTTGAGGTAGGGAGGGGGATGATGAAGTCAGGAATTGTGCATCACTAACGCGGGCATCCTCCGAGGTCCCGTTCGGTGCCTGAGGATCGTCTGATGATCGGGGAAGAAGGCAGGGTCATTTTGTTAAAGGGGAGCAGGACCTCATGAACTCCCTCTATCTTGAGCGAGGCGCTTGCGGGAGCTGGCTTCGGAGAGCCGGCTTGGGGGAAGCTGCGAGATCCGATGTCTCTGTTTATCAATGGGAAACTTTTCCAGTAGGGCTTCAGTCATAGTGACTGTGGGGAGTGACTTTCCTCCAGATTGTCCCTTTACTCCGGGAAATGTCGCTTCCAAACGGAACAGAATATTTTCCTCCCCACTGGCTATTCTAAGATCATCTTCCCCCTCCAGACCTGATGGGGCTGAAAGCAGTGATGTCTACTGGGAAGCGGTGGTAAGGAAGCCAGGGGAAACCTTAATTCATGCAGGTAAACTTCGGACATCCTGCATTTTAAAAAGAAGAAAGCCTTTCTGTTTTTCACTAAGAATATCAGATAAAACATTCCACGAGGATGGGAAGGCTTTCCTTTTAATGAGAAGCTAGGTTATAGAAGGACAAGAAACTGAGTTGTACTCAAGGTTTTCCAATTGCAGTGATTAAAAATTACCCTCTCAGCCATCTTCCCTCGCCTCCATTTCTTTTATGCACACATACTAAGGGGGGCATCGTGTGTGCATTGTACTGGGCAAACTTCCCTTATAAAGTCTTTCTATAATTAACACATCAGCATTTCATTTTCTCAAGGTCTGATTTTCAGCTCTTGCAGATTATATATAGAAATAACCCCATCTCAATAAATTAGTTCTTTCTTCCCCCTCCCGCCACATGTTGACAAATGTTTCATAGATACAGGTTTATTAGCCAATGGTGACAACACCCACCCATTTTTCTCTTACGTTTTTTTTTCCCATCTATAACATCCTAAATTTGAAGTCAGCTGTACTCTGCAGGATTTGACCTACAGTTACCTCTTTACTCTGAGCTCATGGGGATTAAAAAAAAAGGCTTATTTTCTGAGCATGCTCTGTTTTGCACAATTACCTCCTGTGATTCCAAACAGGTTTACTGTGAAACAACGCCTAAGGTTGCTAGCTCAATATAGAATAGATTTGTGGTAAGGCTGAAGAAATGGAGTTCAGAGATATTTGGTTAGAAGCTGGTAAGGAAATCGAAAGCATTCTAGAGACAAGTACAGGTGCATCTTTTCATTTTCTGCCAGCTGCTTTCTTTTGTAATTCTTTACCATGTCCCTAGGAAACTCATCCTCTTGCAAAATCATTTCAGCTTTGGTACTCACACCTTATAAATACCCTCTGAGTGGAGGATGGAGTGGAGAACTCCTCTGAAGAACCTCTATTTAAGGAGGGCATCTAGGTCATCTATTTCCATGTTCCACCAACCTGTACCACTTTGAACTTTTCATCGGATTCCCCCATTCTGGGTACCTTTCTCTTTCTTCTCCCTCCCTTCTCCTCCATTTTCAGCTTCCTTTTGTATGGTGTCTTCATTCTTATAAACATCTTGAAGGCTGAGACTACCTTTAGATTTTTGTGTATGTATCCCTAGCATTTAGCATAATTCCTGGCTAGTAAGTGTTTGCCTACTAAATGATTGACTTTCTCTTTGGGCATTTGTTGTTCTAGTTTGTTGTGAAAAGTTCAAAGCCCGCAAAGTTAAACTTTCAAACCAAGTCACATGAAATTTAGTTTTATCTAGTTGAATGCTTGGATAAACACTCCTTTAAAATTCCTTGTCTCTGTATTTTACAAATGGTGGATTCCTAAATCAGATATTTAATAGAAGCATCAAGTAATTTATTTCTTGTTTGTACAGAATTAACTTTAAGAACATTTAAATTAAGAAATTCTTGGGGGTCTTCTAACAGCCCCCAAAGTTGGTATTTAGTTATGGTAAGATATTGAATTGAAGATTGTTTTTATTATTAGGTATACATATGTGTATCTACATACATACACATACATAAAGAGAAAGAAAATAAGTTTAAAAAACCAGTCAACACATTGAAAGTCTGATGTTATATCAGTCCACAATCATGGACTCCTACTGTAGTAAAGGAGTAGAAAAGCTTTCTCTTAGCTCTTCTTTGCAGACAAGTTTATTTATTAGAGTTTCACAATATTGAATTTTAATAGTTTTGTTGTTTTAACATTTGCTTTATTATTGGGTCCATTACTTTTCTGCAGCTGCTTATTTCACTTTTCATCAGTTCTTATAAGCTGTTCCATACTTCTCTATATTTATTATGTTCACTGTTTCTTACAGAATGCAATTTCCAAAACTGTAATAGGTTTTACATTACATTTACGGATTACATCCTTTACATTTATATGTCACATTTTAGCCGTTTTTCAATCAATGGCCATATACATTTTTCTAGTTGTCTTCTACCACACAAAAAGGTGCTGCTATATTTTTGATGTATTTGGAGCCTTTCTTTTTGTCACTGACCTCCAGTAGAGTCTCTTGGGCAAATGAGTATTTACATTTTATTAATCACTTTATTTGAATATTCCAGATTGCTTTCCAGAGTGGTTTTGTTAATTGATATTTCTTCCAGCAATATGTGAATGTGTCTGCCTTTTACTATGAACAATTTTTATCTTTGTTAACTTTTCCAGTTCGCTAGGTATAAGATAAAACCTCAGGTTTATTTTAATTTTCATGTTTTTTATTGTTAGTGATCTTATCATATGTTTTCTTTAATAGTTTGCAATTCTATTTATTCATATACATCACTAATAGAAAATGACTTTTGGATAGATATGGATTTATGAATGCATATATTTACATATATATATGCATATATACACGTATATACACAAATATTATATATCTTAGATTCCAGGCCCTTTTCAGAGCTATTTGATATTAAAATTTTTTCAAACAATAAATTGTTCTTTTTATTCTAGATGCATTAATATTCTTGATGTAAAAATTTTTCAATATCATGTAATCAAAATTATCTACTTTATCTTTTGTAATTCCTTCTATCCTTATTTGATTAAGAAATTGTTGCCTCCCTAGAGTTGTGAAAAGTGTATGGTCTGTTACTCTAGTTTTTAAAATATAGATCACATATCCATTTTGATTTTATTAGATGGTTTCATGTTCAAGGAACACCAACGTGAAGGAATTTTCTACAGGAAGTAAAAGGAGACCAGAAAAGTTAAACAGGTCCAGGCTGTGAAGAGGTTTAAATGACAAATAGAGGAGCTTATTTTTGATCCTGGAGGGGAAAAGGAGTCACCAGAGCTCATTGACTTGGAGCATGACTTGATCTAATTTATATACTAGAAACAGGAGACCAATTAGAAGGCTACTGCAATACACCAGGCAAGAGGCTATGAGAGCCTGAACCAACTGAACTAGGGTAGTGGCTATGTAATTTGAGACAAGGGTGTGTGTTGTAGTTGTATTCACATATGTATATGAGATTGTAATCTGGCTGTCTAGGGATTGGTGGTGCCTTTGACAATAGCAAGAAAGCTGGGAAGGGGTAAGAGGGCCTGGAGAAAAACATGAGTTCTATTTTGGGCATGTTGAGTTTATTCATACACATCTCAAATAGAGGATGGTTTTTGGATAGATATAGGTATATGAATGCACATATATATATACACACACACGCACACACACACATATCCACACATATGTGTATGTATATACACATATACATCTTAGATTCCATGCCCTTTTCAGAGATATTTGATATTAAGATTTTTTCCGCCAATAAATTGTTCTTTTTATCCTAGATGCCTTAATATTCTTGATGTAAAAATTTTACATCTCAGTGAGAGGGTGTGAGGCTTGATGTGATACTTGCAGAACATACAGGACATTCAGTTCAAAATAAGCAGTTGTTGGTGCAGTATTGTAGCTCAGGTAAGAGGCTAGGTTTGGGTAGAAGATAATTGAACCTATGATGAGATTACCAAGTGAGGATTTTGTGGTTGATCTTTTCGGTCTCATCCAACTCTTCACAACCCTATTAGGGATTTTCTTGGCAAGGATACTGGAGTAGTTTTTCTTCTCACTTTCATCTTTTGCATTTCTTTCTCCAACTCATTTTACAGACTAAATATATAGAACAAAAGGAGAAAAGGGCATAGGCTAGAGCCCTATGGAATATCCATAGTAGGCATGATCTGGATGAAAGAATGTCAAAGGAGACTGAGGGGGAATAGGAGGAGAAAGGGGATTGAGCAGTGCACCTAGAGAAGAGAGAGTATGCAGGAAGAAAAAGTGCTCAACAGTTTCAAAGGTTGAAAATTGAGAAAAGGCTATTTGACTTGGTAATTTAAAAGTCATTGGTAACATGATAAATGGAAGTTGGGTTTGAATGATGAAGTCAGAAAGTAGATTGCATAGAGGGTTGAGAAAAGAATGAGAGGAAAAGAAATAGTGATACAATGTAAATGACTTTCTCTAAGATTTTAGCGAGAAAGAGGAGAAATATAGGATGATAACTAACAGAGATGGAAGAATCAAACACACATGTTGGAAGGAGCATGAGAGAGAGAGAGAGAGAGAGAGAGAGAGAGAGAAGAGAAGTGTGAGGCCAGGTTCTCGGTGAGAGGGTGTGATAGGGAAGACTGAGAGGCTTGAAAACAGAAGACTTGGGATGGCAGCTGTGGAGAACACATCAAATCACTCAAGGAAGAATAGAATGTGTGCCTTCCTGCATGTGGGATCATTTGAATATGATTATTATTTTGTCTAAGTCAGGTATCCCTTTTGTAATTTCTTATGGCACTAAAATCTGTAATTAACTTTGGTGGTGTCTTCATTTTTATTATATTGGTACAACCCAGCCACGAACACTGAACATACTTTTAACTACTTACGTTCTGCATTTCTTTAATGAGTGCTTTTATATGGTATCTTCTATATAGGAATTGTGTTTTTCTAGATAGACTCCCTGATCTTTTATGTATTTTGTTATTTTGAATGGGACTACTATCCCTTCCTATTATTGCCGCATAGATTTTTTTATTATTATGTAGACATAATTTTGATTTTTGTGGGTTAAATTTGTAGCTTGCAATTCTCGTAAAATTATTATTTCTTTCAATTTATTTGCTGTGATTTTCTTAAAATGCAGATCTAGTCATGTCACCCTTCTACTTCATAATCTTCAGTGACTTTTTATTGCCTCCAGGAAAAATAGGAAATGCTCCTTTGCATTCAAAGCCCTTTACAACCCAGTGCCCTTCTACCTTTCCAAACTTTTACACCTTACTGTCCAACATGTACTCTTTGATCCAGTGATACTGGTCTCCTGCCTATTCTTTAAACAAGATACTCCATCATGCTTCTCTGGGCATTTTTTCTTGTCTCCTCCATGACTGGAATGCTATTTCTGCTCTGCTATAACTTCCTCAGTTTCCTTTATGTTTTAACCAAAATCCTACATTTTACAGCAAAACTTCCCTAATTCCTCTTTTAATTCAAGTGCTTTCCCTCTTAATTATTTCCTATTCACCATTCTACACATATGTATGCATATGTATATGTATGTATATGTGTATATACATACATGTGTATGTATCTTGTATCTATCTTGTTTTGTATATATTTGTTTACATGTTATCTCCCTCATTAGACTGTAAACTTCATGAGGGTAGGGATTGTCTTCGATCTCTTTTTATATCTCCAGTGATTAGCACAATGCCTTCCTTGTACATAGTAGGTGAGTCTTATTTTAGATGGTGGATCTGCTGAATGGCATTTTGTCCATACTTGTTCCTCACTTTTTCTTTTTTGCTTTAAAAATATTTAGAAAATTTTTTTGATAGTCAAAGCTTATACCCCATTTCAAAGCAAATGTGACCAAAATTTTGTGATTTCCAATTTTAGCAAAATATATTAATGGGTCCTTAAACTCCATAATGGATCAACAATTTTTGGTTTTAACAATTGCTAGAGGCTGATTGTTCACATTAAACCATTTGAGGTTTGATGGCCTCAAGCCATTCTGTTCTCTCTCCCTCCTCCCCCCCATTTATTTGATCAGACTGTTAAATAGAATTTGTGGTCACTTTTAGAAAATATTTTCTTTGTATTCCTTTTGGGTTTTTGGCTGTCAACACAGTAATAAAAAAACTGCTCCTTTGAATAATCTTTTGAAAAATCTCTGATGAAACCAGTGGGATTTGAAGTCTTTTGATCAAACATCAATTTAGTTCTGCTAGCTCTATATTGTAGTGGTATGATAGCAAAATGAATTTCTATTTGTGAGTTATATAAGCAATTATCCTGGTATAAGAATAATATCTTCAGCAGTATGAAAAAAGTCTACATGCTCATTTGAAGCTACTATATGTATTCTAAAGTTTTAAGAAGGGTATTTTGCTTGATTAATTATGTATACTTCTTGGATTTCCTTTGTATTTTATAATTCCTAGAATATTATTTATTCCCTTAGGGTTGCTAATCCATTGCAACATTATTTTTGCTCTTTGTCACAAAAATACTTGGGGTCCTTGCCACTGAAATTATAATTAAACTATCAAAGGAAATTTTGAAAACCAAAACTAGATTAAAAAAAAAAGAAAATGGAATACCAGATGCTTGTTAAAAGACAACAACAGTTCAATCTGTGGATCTACCGGTAGATTGATTGTATAATCTTAGGCCTTTCTGTACTGTAGTTTCCTCATCTGTACAGAGAAGGAGTGTTGTGAAGATAAAATGGAATAATGGAGAAATACAAAGTATAATGTGATCACTATTAAGACATTGAATGAGAGATTGCATGAAAGGTAAGAAAATAACATTGAAATACTCCTTAGGTTATGATTATATTTGCTTTATTTGCCTTAGCTATCATTTACTTCAGTCAATAAATATTTTTTAAGATGATGGTCATTGTTTTATACTTCAAAGAAAACGACTTATCATAAACATGACCCTATTTGATGATCCCCTATAAAATTTTTGGCACATTTCAATTTTTTAAAAAAATTAATCTAAATATTATAGAAAAAAATCAGTTTAAGGCCTTTAAAAATAAAAGCAGATAATTTATTGTTTATAATTGGATACAAGTTCCATTGGAATTTTCTTGCTCTTGGTAGTTGCTAATGACAAAGACATTGCTTTCATCTATGTAATTTACAAGATCTCATTGCCTCCTTTTCTCCCCCTAGAATGCCAGCAGTTATTCTCCAGGTGTGACAGAACCAAAGTCAGTGTGTGTCTCAGTGGATGAGGTGGTTTCAAACAGTATGGACAGTACAGAGACTGACCTGCTGAACGGACACATGAAAAAGGTGGACAACAATCTGACTGAAGCACAGCGCTTCTCCTCCCTGCCTCGGAGGGCGGCAGTGAACATTGAATTTAAGGACCTTTCCTATTCTGTCCCAGAAGGACCATGGTGGAGGAAGAAAGGTGAGGCAAGCTTATTTTTTGGAATTTAGTAAGAAGTAATAGGGGAGGCAGAGAAAAGTGAAAAAAGCAGGGAATTGTACTTATTCAGTATATGTGTTGAATAAAGTGTTGAATAAAGCATTGGGTATCTCAGTATATTGCTTTCTAAGTAGTAAAACAAGAAGGTGGAACTAGATAATCCAAAGTTCTAACAGATCTGATTGTATGATATATTATTGTGAAGTGTTCCAACCTTGGGATATTAAGGATAAGAATGTCTTCAAATTTTGGTTATAGTCAAGTAATGTGAAAAAGAAAACTTTGGTGTTGTAAGATATTCATTTATCCTTTATTTCTTCTTGGGATCTGTTCTTAGAAGTTTTACTTTCTGAAAAACTAGAAGTAGCTCTTTAATATCTAAAAATATATACCTTTATTTTGTTCATCAGGCCAGCAGTTTCTTAATATATTACCCACTTAGTTTTAAAAGAGTAAATTCAATTTTTACATTAAAGAAAAAAACTCCTTTTAACCAATGAGTTCACTCTCCTTTACCATAAATAAGTAAACAAATTTGAATTTTGTCATCACCATAATACGCTCAGATATGTGAGATTTGGTTATATGAGCTTTTGGTATATTAATTATAAAGAACTATTAATTATGAAGAAATATTAATTATGAAGACTAGGAATTTTAATGAAAACTAAAGAAATAAAGATTTGAAAACTCCCACCAAAATGGCAAAAAAACATTGTGACTGAATCAGGTTAAAGACTTTTATGCATAGATTTTGTGATTGCCTTATTATCTAAAATTAAGTTTTAACACTTTTAATATCAAATAGAAGGCAAAAAATTTTTAACTTTTTAAAAATAGCTAGTAACTTCTACTAACCACTTGTTTATGATAAAGATCTTTTAAAAAGTACTTTATTATTCCATGTCAGAACACTGTTAATGAATTAAATTGAATCATATGAGTAGCAACCAAAAAAAAAATAGTGTTGACACTTGCGTATCTTTGAGAAATTCGATTGTGCATAAATTTATGGAAGTTTGTTTGAAGTTGAAGATGTAAATATTTGATTTTCTCAGAAATGTGATTACCCATGTCTCTTCCTCATTTATTATCTCCAGATTCATGAAGTAAATATATTCTTGGATTAACATTTTATTTTCTTCATCCTGACCTCTTTGAACAACTGGCTTTCATTTTCCTATATGTTTTGCTAGATTTTTGTAGCTTTCTTGGTAAAGTCTCCATAAGATGCTCTTTCCTCTGGATGAGAAAAAACTAATTAAGTGGAAGTTAGAACACATGTTGAAGAATGTTGTATAGGAATCTTTACTAGTAATTTCAACAAATTGAAAATCTATAAAGAAAAAAAGAAGTGATTAAAACACCAGTGGAAAATACTTTTCATTAAGAAAGAAAGGAAGTTCTAATTTCAGCATCTATTTTTTTCTTTTTGAGAAAAGACAATTATTAAGCTTTTATTTTTTATTAACATAATTTAATTTGTCTAGTCTTAAGAAGTAGGGCAGGACTGAATTTTGTAGGACTTTTGCATTTGAGGAATTTGAACTTAAGTAAATGCTTGCTTCAAAGCATTGTGCAAAAGATGCAAAGATGAAAAATATTGTGAATTTTACTCTCAAGGAGCTTAATAAGGTGTAATGAGGAGAAAAAACACATAAGGGAAATGTACTAAGAGAAAGGAAAAAGATCTCAATACAGTGTTTTGAGGATTTTGTGGAAGGACAGATCAATTTCAGCTGACTAGGGAGAAGAATGGAGAGATAAGGAAATACTTCCTGGAGGAGATGCTACCTGATCTGGGACTAGAAGAGAATAAAGATGTGCAGGTTGTGGAAGGAACCTGTCCCGGGCATGAGTGGTATCAGGTAGGATTGCCTTGGAGATAAGGAAAAAACGCTAATATTGAGGGAGCAGCTATTAGTCTGATTAAGCTGACATCAAGGATGTTTGAAGGGGATAGTGTGAAATAAGATGAGCAAAGTAGTTTGATGGGAGGAGGGGGTAATTAGAAGTAAGCATTTTTGAGGAGGGACATGGTCAAAAGAAAGAACAGAATAAATGGAGGGGGCAGGATAGGATGGAAGGAAATATAGTTAGTCTTTAACAGCGTGATTGTTATGGACGTATATTGCATGACTACACATGTATAACCTATATTGAACTACTTGCCTTCTCAGTGGGGGTGGGTGGAGATGGAGGAAGGGAGAGAAGTTGGAACTCATAGTTTTAAAAATGAATGTTAAAAATTGTTCTTATTTGCAACTGGGAAATAAGATATACAGGCAATGGGGTATGGAAATCTGTCTTGCCCTACAAGAAAATAGAGGGGGAAGGGAATAAGAGAAGGGAGGTGGTGATAGAAGGGAGGGCATATTGGGGGAAAGAGAAAGAAAAATAGATTGAAAACAATTTGTGAAGGGCCTTGAATGACAGGTTAAGGATTTTTAAAATTTTATCCTATGGATGAATATTCTTTGAACAAAGGGTAAAATGGTCAACATTGTGCATGAGGGCAGTTATTTTGGCAGCATTGTGAAAAATAAATTAGAGAGGGGAAAAAGGAGGAAGGAGAACAGTTAAGAATGTATTACAACAGTTTAGGTGAGAGAGAATGAAGATCTGTACACTAGGGTAGTGGCTGTGTGAGTGGAGAAGAGGGATACGTGAAAAATGTTTGAGAAGTAGAAGCAATAGAATTTTGCAATTGAATGGGTGTCGTGGGTGAAGGATAAAGAAACACCAAAAGTGACTGAGGTTATGATGCTGCATAACAGGGAATATGGTAATATTATCAAAATAATTTATTTTGTTAAATAAGTGAGTGAATGTATATGTGTGTGTGCATGGAATTATACTTTTTATTTTGAGCATTTTGAATTTTAGGGTTCAGTGAACATTCAAGTGGAATTATTTTTCAGAACTACAAGTGAGGGGAGGTTTTAGGCTATATAGACACTATATAAATATCTTTTCCTTTCTCCTTTTCCCCTTCAAAGTTATAATAAAATAATACTATTAATAGCCAGCATTTATTTCATTTTATCTATCATGCTTGTTATATATTTAAATGATGGGGAAAAGTATTAGAAGTTGGAGGTAGAAGAGAGTAGGTCTAAGGACTTAATCTTTGGGGAAAAGAAGAATGAAGAAACAGCAAAGGGTGCTGAGGAGTTTGTATAGATAGGATAAGAACTCAGGAGATAGTAATGTCCAAGAAACCATGAAAGTAGAGTGTATCAAGAAGGAAAGAGAAGCTGCTAGCTTCATATATTGCAGAAAGGTTGGGGAGAACAAGTATTGAGAAGAGGCCATTGAATTTGGCCGTTAGAGCTTGTGGTTTAAAAAGTTAGTCTCGCTGGATAAACTTGCTGGAATAAGTTTCCCTTTTGGATGTGAGTTAGACTAGAAAACTGCTAAACTGTCTTCAGCTTTGAAATTCTGTGACCAGGAGAAGAGCTATATATTTTGAATGTCTACTTAATGGAATCTTTATCTAACATTTACACTTGTAAATGAAAAAAATCAATTTTTTTTTTTAAAGAAAGGGATTCTTTTACATTCAGGCCCAAGATTTTGACTGAGTTTGTTGAAACTTCAGCGTTAAATTACATTTTTTCACTTTAATTTGAAGGAAGGGTTTTATGTGAGAGGAAGGGAGATGATTGAAAAGTCCACTGGAAATGCCAAAAGGCTTTTGCTATACTTGGTTCTATATCATATTTAAAATAGACTATTAGACCTTTGACCTAGATCAGCCGTGGGGAACTTGAGGCCTTGAGGCCATATGTGCTCTTCTACAGCCTTGGGTGCAGCCTTTTGACTGAGTCCAACCTTTATAGAACAAATCCTTTTATTAAGGGGATTTGTTCTGTGAAGTTTGGATTCAGTCAAAGGGCCACACTTGAGGACCTAGAGGGCCACATATGGCGTTGAGGCCATAGGTTCCCCACCCCTGGCCTAGATAGTATTTCTGTGAGACTATTATTTGCACCTGTAAAAACTTGGCTTGTTTTAGTATAAGTTTTAGTATAATTACAAATGTTCAAGTCATCAGTGTCATGTACAATAAACAGTTATCAATAAATTAAGCGCTTTGGGGAAACTATACTTTGTAAGAGAATTTGGAAGTATCTAAGTCAAAATATATTTTTGTATCAGTAAATTAGAAAAAAATTGTCAATGAACTGGAGAATTAACTTGTACTCCCCCTAAAATAAAAGTGAATATGATCCCCAACCCAGAAGTTTAAATACTTAGAAAGTATGGGCAGAATCTCATTTCCAATCTAATTTCCAATTGAGCATGTTAATTTTTTAAAATAAATTTTTGTCATTAAACATTTTTTTTAACAAGTACTTACATTTTTATCTACTCAGTGACTGACTATAATTGTTGACAATGACATATGGTTATTCTATACAGTTTATCTCTTTTATTTCCCATTTTCAGTCCTACTTTCATGTGCCATGTCCTCTGTACTATACCCAAAGCTGTAAGTGAACTAAAAGTGAAGTTTCCTCCTTCAATTTATCATACTCTAGCAAAGTTTCCCTATTCACTTAATCTTGTTCTTACTTCTATTAGAGGAGTATAGGATAGCAGACAGAACACTGAATTTGGAATAGAAGCGCATTTAGGGTTAGAATCACAGGTTGATAAAGTAAGATCTGCATGTGAAAACCCTTCATTTTACTGATAAGGAAACAAGACCCAAAAGGATTATGTGACTTGCCAAGGTCACACAAGATCAACTAGTGGTTAGGAAAAGTAGAAAATGGCCTTGTTAACAAAATTTCTTTGAAGTTAGAGAAAACAACAAAATATCTTAATTAATTCCAAGCCCGATGTGACATATCCTGGCAGCTATGTCCAAATAGTTATCAGAGGAGCAACAGTCTTACCCTTTTTTTTTTTGGTGATAGTTCCATGGAATTCAGAGCTAAGGTTCCCCTTAAGGTTTTGACCCTATCATTCCTACTTTTGCTAGATTTTTGGAGGTAGTTAGATTTTTGTTAGATTTTGGAGCTCTGCTCCTTTGTTCAACTCTGAGGCAGTGGCAAGAGAAGTTTTGAACATTTTCTTACTGAGTGAATGCTTATGAGTTGCTTCTCATCAGCAGAGCTTATCCATTATCATTTTCTCATTGTAGTATATTTTCAATTTTTTCAAGCTTTCAGTGTAGCTTAAAGTAGGCTCCTTGGGTTAGGAGCTATGTTTACAAACTTTCACCACATTAAATATACTGCTGGGGTTTAGCACTTTATGTTGGAGCCTGACAATAAAACACTATGACCACAATGTCATAGAAAAGTCATCAAATTTTAGTGTTGGAAGTGTCTGTAAAAGCCATTTAGTCAGTCTTCCTCACTTCACATATAAAACCCAGAAACCCACAGAAATAAAGTGACCTGCCCAAAGTCACACAGTTAATTGTGGCAGAGCTTCAACTTAGATTACAGTCCTTGTGATTTTCATTCCCTTGTTCTTTCAGCTGCAAAATTCAAATCTGCCTTAGATGCTATTGAAAATATCAGGAAGATAATGCTATTATTTCACCTAACACATAGATCTTTGATAGCAATCTCAACGATAGTAAGAACTCTGCAAAGAAAGATAATGTCATAACTACTGTAAAAACTATTCAAAGAACCAATGACTGAAATATTTCAAAGAGAAATCTGTGTATCAAAGATGTTATTTTATGGGGAGGAGAGGTCCAAGCATTAACTCTGTTAAACTCTTGAGTTCAAATATACAAGAGCTTAGAGGCATATTGCTTTTTCAATTGCATTTATGCTTTTTTCATATGATTAATGATCTCTTTAGAGAGAAACCTAGATCATGTAATGGATTCCCAGTAGAGAACATAATTCTGAAAGGAATTATACTCAAGAGAAAAAAACTAATCCCTAAAGATACTTTCACATACTTCTCACGTAGTAATTACTTTCCCACAAGGAATTAACCCATGCTGATGGGACAATATCTTTTGGAAGAGTATACTATCACTTCACTTCACAAACAGAAGTTTGTTTTTCAAACTTTGCTTTTTAAAAATTGATCTTTAATTTTTTTTAATATTTTCATTGGTTTTAGATCTCTTCTGCGATTGTAAGGATTTTACTTATTCACTTGAAGATCATGGAAGTATTGTAAAACTCCTTTTGGCAAGTTTTGTCAGTCTTAGCAATGTTGTCTCATAGGACAGATATGCTAATAACATGGAGACACTTTTTCGGTTAGTCAAAAGATATTTATTAAGCACTTTCTATGTGTCAAATACTGTCTCACTAAACTTTTAATTATTTTTAGGTTAGCTCTTAGGTTAACAGCTGTAAGGCTGCTTTTCTCATCCATTTAGTAAGGTGCACAATGCAAGAGAGAGTTTGATTTTACCATAAAGAACATGTGTCTTAAGTAACCATCCATCTATGATATGAATTGGGTATGTATGGTTTGATATCCTTTAAGCAAATGACATTATTTTTAGAAATAGAATACATTTACCAAGACTATATTGTTGCAATATTTAGGTTGAGAACCAAACTAATGAAGTAGGATAGTCTACGTAACATGTATGTATAAAATATATAATTCTTCAATTTATCATTTTAAGAGGCGAAAAAAAAATCCTGCAATCCAATATTTCAGCAACTTTATTACCCCCAACATAGAGGAATTAAAAATGTCAAGTCATATTTGTTAGATTATCTTTAATAATTGTACTTTATTTGTAAAAATGCTTTTGCATATCCTTCTCAGGTAAAGTTATTTTATTTTCACCTCCCTAACAAGACAAAGTTGGGATATTAACCAGCCTTATAGTGATAGGATAACAACTAGCCTTGTAATAACAGGCTGGTGAAGATGAGTGCAGTTTATTAATAAATATCTTTTAGGAACCTCAAGAAGAGAAGTTTGCCTTCAACCCAAATTCGTTATGACCCCATCAAACCCTTGACTCTTGCATTCTCATCCTGCTTTTGGACAACTCTAATTGTTAGGAAATTTTCCCCAATATTGACCTTGTATTGGCTTCTGTGCAGCTTCCACCTCTGGATTTTGGTTTTGCCTTCTAGGACCAAATAAAACAAATCTAATCCCTTTTCTATATCACAGCCCTTTGTATATATTTTAATTAACATTTCAATTTATTATTTATTTTAAATATTGCTTTCTTTTTAAATTTTGAGTTCCAAATTCTCTCTCTTCCATCAATTATCCATGTGAAATCATGCAAAACATGTTTCCATATTTGCCTATTCCAAAAAAGCAAGAGAAATTAAAAAGTGAGAAAATTATACTTCAATTTGTACTCAGAGTTCATCTGTTCTCTCTCTGGGGTTGGATAGCATTTTTTTATCGTTCGTCCTTTGGAAATGTCTTGCATCATTGTATTGATTAGAGTAGCCAGATCTTTCATAATCCATCATCATTACAACATTGCTATTACTATGCACAATAACCTCTGTAAAGATCCTCCTCTCTCAAAAAGAGTTGTTGATTAAATTCCCAAAGCCCCCATGTTACATGTGAATGTAACTGCAGCAAAATAACTCATTTCTTAATAAAAAGAAACATTTAAATTTCATAGTCATACCCATTGGTTGAACTCTTTAGGCATATGTTTCATACTGACAAGGTTAAGAGGTACCAAGGCACTGTCTGAACTCACACTGTGTGTGTACCCTAGATCAAGCTGCAGTTCTTCTCCTTGCACCTAACTATACCCTTCTAAAAACTGTATGAAAAACAATCACTGGACAGCCAGTCTTAGCCAGAGCAGAACAGTCATCTTGGTCACTAAGACTGACTTGCTAGTGGGATAGGGGAGCCCACATGGGAGCCCAAGGGAGCCACAATCCAGTAGTCTTAATGGGGTGATCCTGTACCCCTGTAAACATGGACAGCTTCTGGCAGATAGCTCCCATCAGTCTTGCCCAACACCATTCCTGACCCTAGGCATTTACACCTGCCATCATGTATTCTGCATCACTCCTGACTGAACTTGAGTAATTCATAGCACTGGCACTTCATATCAAATTTTGGCATCTCCAGGTCTTCTTACTTTACTTTGTAACAGTTTATGGTTTTGTTTTGGTGTTTTGCCATGTTTTCTGAAACCGTCTCTATCATTTCTTATAGCACAATCATCCATCATGATTATATGCCACTACTTGTTCAAACATTCCCATGTTGCTGAGTATCCCATCAATTTCCAATTCTTTATCACCACAAAAAGAGCTGCTATAAATATTTTTTGTATATAGGTCTTTTTCCTTTTTCCTTGATCTCTTTGGGATACAGACCCGGTAGAAATATTGTTAAGTCAAATGTTATAGACAGTTTTATAGCTCTTTGGGTCTAGTTTCAAATAGTTCTCCATAATGGTTAGACCAGTTCACTACTCTACCAGTAGTTTATTAGTGTACCTACTTTTCCTCATGCCCTCAAGCATTAGCAATTTCTGGTAGTTGTGGGGTGGTCCCTTCAGATATGTGAAGACAGTCATCCTTCTGTCTTTTCTTCTCCAGGCTAAATATTCCTAGTTCCTTAAACTAGTGTTCATATGGTATGGACTCAAGCCTCTTTACCATTCTGATTGCCTTCCTATGGACAATATCTGAAACTTATCAATGTCCTTCCTATACCATGGTGCCCAGAACAGAACACAAAATTGTGTGTAAGACATAATCAAGACATAGTAGTGTAGCCATTACCACCCTACTCCTTGTGTTAGCTCTTTTTTGCTTGTGTGATGAGAGGATGGCTAGCTTTTTCTTAGGCCCTACCCCAATCAGGTTATGCTAGTATTTTCTTCAAGAGGTACTGAAATTCATCGTGAGAGTTAATTGGCTCAGGAGACTGATTCAGGTTGTTGATATGGCTTCCTGTTTGCCTGAGTAAGAAAGGCCACTGGGAGCCCCAGGTCCCTCTCTGAGGTTTCTGACTATGGAACCACAGCATGACTAATAAAGGAAGCTGTATACTCCTGCCTGAATCAATATGGTATCCTCACCAAGTATCCTGGCTGATTGTCCTTCCTTTGTTATGGCTAAGCAAACCTGTTTTGTCAACTGTTAAATGACCTGTGGATAACTCACTTCTTTTTATGATCAGGCCTAAATTACAAGGGCTTACCCCATCAAGGACTACTCCATCACACTGATATTTTTTATTGAACTTGAAACTAGGAGATCTTCATTCAGAACAACTGTTTAGCTATGTCTCTCACATTTTATAATCATAAAGTTGATTTTTTTAAACCCAAGTGTTACTTTGCCTTTATCTCTATTGATTTTCATCTTATTAGAACCTCGAGATCCATTTGCATTCTGTCATCCAGTGTGCTAGCTATCCAATTCTAGGCATTTTTATGATGCATTTGAGAATTCACCCTACGAACTGAAGTGAAGTTCACAGTACTATGGTTTGCAGGCTTTATTCTCTTACTTTTTAAAAAAATGAGACATTTTCTCTTCTCATTCTGTAGTATTTTTTACTGTTTCTCTGTTCTTTCAAGTATCATTGAGCATTCTTAACAGTTAAATCTTCCAGTTCATTCAGAACCTGAGAATGAAGAACATCTACTTGTATCTGACTCTTCATGATCCCATTTTGGGACTTTCTTAACAAAGATACTGAAGTGTTAGATACTGAAGTGTTTTGTTTTCCTTCTCCAGCTCATTTTACAGATGAAGAAACTGAGGAAAACAGGGTTAAGTGACTGGCTCAGGGTTACAAAGCTAGTAAATGTCTGAGGCCAGGTTTGAACTCAGGAAAAGGAGTCTTTCTGACTTCCTGACTCCCAACACTCAATCCACTGTATCACCTAGCTGCCCCCTAGACTAGGTGATTTCAATTCATCAAGGTGGGTAGATGTTCTCTTATTATCTCTCTACTTACCTATCACTTACTTATTACCTTATTACCCATTGACTTACTTATCAACTTCATTTTTCATTTTTGTTATCATTTCCAATATAAAGATAATTTTCCTTTGCAGAGAAAATAAATAAAACATGCAGCTTTCCCTCTCTCTTTTATCATAGTCTCACCTACTGCCTGTGAAGGTCCTAGCCCTTTGTCAATCTTGTCTTTTCTTCTAATATAGCTTAAAAATTATTGTTTGTTTATAGCTTTTCTCACCAGCCTCAGCTCATTATGAATTGTAGCATTTTTCATACTCTGTTTACAAAACCAGGACAAATTCATATATTCATTCTCTACTATTTGTCGTTTCTCCCATCTTCTGTATATTTCCTTGTAAATTTCAAATTGGCTGGTAAGTTCCCTGTGTATCGCAATGTTTTTCTCTGCTAACAAATGTCAACTTTTTTTCTCTCCCCAAAATTCTTTAGAATTTTGTTCTTGAGTATCCCTCTACCTTCCTGATTAATTTTCCCTGAAACATTTTACTCCATGGGATTTTATCTTACTCTAATTTGAACCCTTTGACATTGCGTTTCCCAAATCGAGGGTACATCATTATACTGTCCAGATTTTCTCTCCCCTATAATGAACTTGAAGAAAAAGTGGTCATTTCCTTCATCTTCCCCCATCACTTTAAGAAAATAACTTTTATTAGCAACAACAAAAATAGTTTTCTCCCTCCCATACACCAACCCCCTGTCACTTCTTTTCCGTCAACTTGTTAGTGAAAATCAGATCCCAAATGGCATTTCCTCTTTCTGTTTCTGCCTCCTTTTGAAGGATTGATTTTTCACTAAAGCAGTTAACAAAGTTATTAGCTGACCTGCTTTTGATGGAGGTGGGAGAAGAGAGAAGAGTGAAGAGGAGATCCACAGATCAAATCTCTGCCCCTTTACTGGGCTTATGATTGGTTTTTAAAAATTCATCAATTTCTTCTTTCTGTCCAAGTAACCTGGAAAGAAAGATTCAAAGTCACTTCCTTTTCCAGCTCCTTTGACCTTCACCTAAATATTCTCTATCATGCTTTCCTCCTCTGCTGGATTTCTTCACATCGTTAATGTACAATTTTCCTCCAACCTCCCTTTTACCTATGCCAGGGATGGGGAACCTGCAGCCTTAAGGCCACATGTCACTTTCCAGGTCTTTAAGTGTGACCATTTGACTGAATCCAGATTTTACAAATTTATATATTAAAAGAATTTGCTCTCTAAAATTTGAATTCAGTCAGAAGGCCATACTTAAGGACCTAGAAGGCCATATGTGGCCTTAAGGCTGCAGGTGCTTCACCTCTGACCTATTCTTCTAAATAAAGCACGTTCAACCAGACCCATGATCTGGTCACAATATAGTCATGAGTCTTATTTCCTGTCATTAGGGCCTCCTTTGTTATTGCCAAACTTTGAGCATTTCTGTAGAGAAATTTGAGGTCATGGGTTTTACTACTGACTCTGTTTTCTCAGATTTCTGTTCTTCCTTCTTTGAGCCTATCCTATAGTATTTAATTTGAGGGGGGTCTCCATCTATAGATATATCTACATCTATATCTGTCTATCCTTCTAATCTTCTCTCTCTCTCCTATTCTTTTTCATCTAAGGTCCTTTAACCTCTAAGTCTAGGACTCTATGCTCGGTACTCAGCAGTTTCAGCTAACATTTTTCTAGTATGCCAGAACTAAATCAAGTTTAATCCATAAGGAAAAGTGACATTTTATTTAGTATAAAACCTCTTCTTTTATATATAAATTGGCACAAAGTATTTACCAAATCCTTCTGGGGAGGCAGTTATTCTAGAATAGAGATTAGCTTATTTAAGAAACAAAAATGAACATTACTGCGAGAGAGCTTGTATGGTAGTGGCAAAATATACTCTACTAAACTCTGAGTTTGTAAGAGTGTCACAGTGAATAGGGCGTTGGCCTTGGAGTCAGGATAACTTGACTTCAAATTCAGTCTCAAATGACCTGTGTGATCCTTTGCAAGTCATTTAACTTCTGTCTGCTTTAATTTCCTCTTCTGTAAAATGGGATTATAATAGCCCCTACCTCAAAGGGTTATTTTGAAGGTAAAATGACATAGTATTTGTAAAGAGCTTTACAAATCTTCAAGCACTATCTAATGCTATTAATATTGTTAATATTAATAATATTTTAGTATCAGCACTATTATGTTTAAATTAAAATAATTGAACAAGAAAGCCTGATATCTATTGAGATTATGGTTTTAAAAAATATGATTCTCCTATTTTGAGACAATACAGTGGTATCATTGCCTCCAGAGAAAAGTGGTTCTTAGTTCTTGCAAGGTGATAGTTGGCTACTATGCCCAATTGAGTAAGCAACATAATTTCCAAATTGACACATACTAAAATGACTCAGAAGATTGTGAGTTTTCAAATGAGACATGATTGGAATCAGAGGCTGACTTGGAAAGCACTACAAAGGCCCATCAGTAGAACCTTCCCTCCAATGCAGAAATCTGCAATACAAGGTCCCTGACAGCGCTCTAGGTTTTATTTGAAAGTGGCTGAAAACTCACCATGTCATGCAGCAGCCCTTTCTGTTTTGGACCAGTTCTGAGTGTTAGAAAATTCTTACTTATGTTGACCTGAAATCTGGCTCCCTGTCACTTCCACAAACATGGCTCCTACTTTCTTCTCTGAGGTTAGATTATATCCAGTCCCTTTACTTGATGTGAATGCTTAGGACTGAGAAAAAGGGGGATCAATGTTAACCTCCATTTAAGTGAGCATGTCCAGGTTGTCCATTTCTTCATTTCTCACCAGGTTGCATTTTGAATGAAATCCATGAGTATTGCATGTCAGTTCCATGACATCATGCTTTCACAGGCTCTGAATAATGGACAATGCTATCATGCCTTCCCAATCACCAATGTAATGAGGCAGGGCTGTGTACTTGCTCCCATGCTTTTTAGCATGACATTTTCAGCAGTGTTGTCATATGCCTTTAAAGAGGATGAAAGCCAGTACCAAGGTCAGCTGCTGCACTAATGGTAAATTATTTAACTTGGAAAGGCTACATGCCAAGACTAAAGAGGAGGAAAAGTTGGTATACAGCTTTTTTGTTTACAGATGATTGTGCCCTCAGTGCTGCTTCTGAGGTTGAAGTGCAACAGAATATGGATTGATTACCGGCTGCTTGTGCTAATTTTGACCTTAAAATTCACACCAAGAAAGCAGAGTTTCTCCACCAGCCAGCACCACACCATCCATAATGTGGAACCATCAATTATAGCAAATGGAAAAATTTTGAATGCTGTGGATAAGTTTACTTACATAGGCAGTATACTTTCTAAGGATGTCCGTATAGATGATGAAGTGGATGTACATGTTGCCAGAGCTAGCTCAGTGTTTGGAACTCTCTGAAGGAAAGTATGGAGGGAAGAAGTATCAGGCTGCTTACCAAACTGAAGTTCTACAGAGTTGTTCTGATCTCATTGTTGTATGCCTTTGAAACGTGAACAACATATCAGCACCATGCCAGGAAATAGAATTACTTCCACTTGATTTGCCTTAGAAGATTCTGAAGATAATCTGGCAAGATAAGGCACTGGACACTGAGATCCTTTCTTTAGCTGAAATGCCAAGCATTCATACTGTAGTGCAGAGAGCTCAACACCAAATGTTCTTTAGCCTAAAAAACTAGAACTCACACAATGTAAAAGAAGCAAGTACATATTCAAGGTTTCTTTGAAGAACTTTGAAATTAATTGTGAGACATGAGACACACTGGCATAGGACAGGTCCGTATGGCATGCCCACATCAAAGAAGTTGTTGTGCTTTATGATTAAATCAGAATTGCAGTACCTCAAAAGAAACGTGAGATGTGCAAATTTAGAGACATCTCCACTCCAAAAGTTCACATGGTCTATTTGTGCCCAACCTGTGGCAGAGCCTTCTGTGCTCGTGTTGCTTTGATCAACCACAGTTGGTCACACTACACTTTGACGCCAACATAGTGATGTCAACTTCGTCCTCCTTGAGCATGAACAACAACCGTTTGGGTACCTTTCCTCTTTCCTACCTCTCTCTAGCTTTTCAGCTTTATTTTATGTTCATTCTTTTCACTTTTAAATGTAAATTCCTTAGAAACAGGAGCAAGAGTTACCTCTTTTTTCCCTCCTGTCCACAGCACTTAGCACAATGACTGGCATATAGTAAGTGCTTAATAAATGCTTCTTTATTAATTATTCTAAATTTATGTCTAATGGTAGACATGTCTAAGGTAAGGGGGAAGGAAGAAAAAAGGAAATCTACATGATAACTACTATATATTTAAAAGGAATAATAAATGGTACATCATAGATTTACAGTTTCATGCACAATCATCTTTTTTAAAATTTTATTATTATGGAAATGCTTTATTCCATGAATTAAAAATAAAATAAAACTTTTAAAAAATACTTCTTAAAAACAAAGCAAAAACAGAATCACATCTCTACCTAGAAAATTTGCCACTTGGAGAAATTGAACAAAACCTAGATACTTAGCTGAATATTCTCTTTACTTAAAGAAATTTCTTGTAAGTTGAAGTATCCTACATAACTCCTAGGAGATCTGTACTCTTCTCTTATGTCTTTATTTTCCTTTTTCTGACCTCTGGGGTTTATAGTAGAAAGCTTCCTCATAGCTTGCTTTACTAAATTCCTTCTCCTTTTCTCATGACCTTTTTCTCATTTTCTTCAAATTACCTTTCCCTTTGTGATAGCTCTGCTTTCCTTTGTTTGAAAAGCCGGAAAGAGATGACTGAGATTCTTTTTTATTCTTGATTTCTCAGAATGTTTAAATGGATTTCAGAGATAAATATCTTCTAATTCTCTGCTAGGATATGGTTACAAATGCTTTCAAGCAACTTTCATTTAAACAAGACATATATTTGCTTGTGTCTCTGACGTGGACTGCCTGAAAGATTTCCTTCTTTGAGAGATCTGCATTGTGCATGATCAGAAGTAGAATTTTCTTCTTAATTTTGTGATCATATTTGGAGGAAGAAATTAGTAAAAAGGTCTGTTATTTCACCATCAGGTGCATTGCAGCAGATTGCCTGCGCATGCATGCCCAGACCAGGATTTCTCTCACAGCCTTAAGTAGGGTGTTACTTTCGGTCAATGCACTATAGTAACCTCAGTTATGATGCATTATCTAGAGGAAGCACGTTCCAATTGGCTGTTCTTTACACTGTTGCTAAGTTAGGAAAAGTAGATGCCAAGTAATAAGAGTTCTCTCCTCTCCCTGGCTTTTCTTCCCTCCCTCCCCCCCCCACTCCCCCCGCTCCTTTTCCTCCACCCAGGGCTTTTCCCTTTTCTCTAAAGTAGATGGATTATATTATAGGCTTTGAGTTTGAATAGACTACTTAGTCAGTATCATAGTACTTATACATTTCTATTATCCTTGGCCGGGTGATGGCTTATCTTGTCGCTTGAGCCAAGTTCAAATTCTGTTGCTGTCTCTTACTATCAATGTGACCTTGAGTAAGTCATTTCTCCTGTCAAGGGCCTCAGTTTCCTTATCTATAAAATGGAAAAAAATTAGATTAGATGGATGATTTATAAGACTTTCTGAATCTATGATCTGTAATTCTGAAGAAAAAGAATGTTTAGCCTCTTTGCCAAGAAAGATTAGATATTTTAGTTTCTTTGTTAGCATTTTGTTTGGCTTAATTTTTTCTTAATACCAAAATAGATCTGATGAAAAGTTTTAATCCAGAATGATTATTTTCATGTTTGTAATTGCTTTCTTTTTTAAATTTAGTTAAAAAAGCAAGTTATTTTCATTAGTATGTAAATAGCACCTAAAAGTCAGAATTACCTTTTTCAGAAAAACTGTTGTGATAATTTAGAGTTTTTAAATCATTGTATCTCAACAGCTTTTAATTTGAAATATTTGAGATTGGTTGAGGTTTTACATTTTTGCTATGAAATATTGGGTTTTTTGCTCTTAAAAAAAGGTGAATGATAAAATTAAAGGTTGAAAAAGTTTGCCTTGTGGTACAAGAGGGAAATTATTTTAGGAATTTAAGCAGAAAATATCTTATCGTGATATATTCTAAGTGAAGTTAAAAATGGCCATAGCAAATTCTAGACATCTATGAGATTAGCATATTTAAAGAAGCTGAAACAGTTACATTAAGTTTCAAGGTTATTGTTTCCTTGTTTCTCTGATAAGTCAGTTCCAAGATGTGAATATTAGATAAAATGAAGATTCCTAGTGACATGTTAGATTTTTTTTTAAATTAAAATGTTTTTGGTCACTGGTCCCTAAGCAAAATACATCTAGTATTTTCCTCTTTTCATGAGAAGAATTTCTACTAGTTTTGTTTCGTTAAAACTTTGATTTTGTCGCTGGAACCTTTTGAAGGGACCTAGAGTTGTAATTTATTCTCCTCTGGGGGAGGTGGAGAATGTGGTTCTTCAGAGGTTTGGTTTGACTGATTCTTTTGGGCTTAATTTCACTGTGTTGTGAAAAACAATATAGTATAATAATGTTGTTTAGTGTCTTGAGTTAATTACTAGATCACATGAAAACTGTAAGCAGTGTTTATTATAGGTTTCAACTTGGGAGTCCTATGTCTTTTAGGGGTAGTTTCAAATTAATTTTCCATCATCTTAAAATGTTCTGTTATAGAGTATATAATTCTTAAGTATAAAAGCACAACTAGATGTCACAGTGGATAGAGTACTGGGCCTGAAGTCAGGAACACTTGACGTTAGAGTTGTGTGACCCTGAGTAAGTCACTTAACCCTATTTGCCTCAGTTCCCTCATCTGCAAAATGAGCTGGAGAAGGAAATGACAAACTACTCCAGTATCTTTTCTAAGAAAACTCCAAATAAGGTCACAAAGAGTTGGGAATGTCTGAATAGAAACAAAAATCTTGGGTATGAGTGTGAACTTTCTGTGATGGTAAACTTAATGCCACAATAATAACTTGCATTTGTGGAGCGCTTCAAAGTTTACAAAGTTATTTTCTTATAAGAACTCTATGAGAAGATAGTAGAGAAAGTGTCATGTGAATAGAGTGCTGGGTTTGTAGTCAGGAAGACCTGGGTTCAAGTTCCAATTTGGGCATGTACTAGCTATTTCCATCTGGGCTATTCTCTCAGGCTTTCTCCTCTTATATCCCTTATATAATAACCTCTTCTTTGAGGTTCATGCAGTCCAGTCTTCCACTCAATCACAATAGTGGTAGCTGTTGTTTACAGACTTCTAGGTTACTTCCCTTCCTTCCTGAATGAGTTCAATACCTGACTCACAATTTTTCTCTCCTCATATTCCTGCCCTTATACTAGGAGATTTCAACGTACATACTGATACTCCTCAAATACCCTAACCACTCAGTTCCTTCACTTATTCACTTCCTATGACCTACTTTTCTACCCCATCTCAGCCATGTCCCCCCAAAAATGGTTATTCCCTTAATCTAGCAACCTCCTACAAATGTGCCATCTCTAGGTCCAGAACTCTGAAGTTCCTTTGTCTAACCAAAGTCTATTGACTTTCAACTTCTCCCTCTACCTTCTTACACTAAAGAAGGAGAAGAGCAGGGTACTCTTCATCTATTTCTGTATTTCCACAACCCCTTAGTTCTCTCCAAGGCCATCCCCTCTACACTACTTACTCTCTTTTTTTTACCATTTTAACCACTTGGTGAACCAGTTCTGTTCTACACTGTCCTCTTCTCTTGGGTCCCTAACACAATATCGTATGGTCAATTGTGACTTGTCAAGTCTCAGCCTTGAATCACTGCTACTGAACCATTTGCTACTTTTTGTTCTATACATATTATTGGATAAAAGTGGGGAGAAAATCATACAACTATTTTGATTACAGCAAATTATCTTACACAACTGCAAACGGGCTCTCACTACTGCTAGGTAATCTTCATCTTTCTACACCTCCCTAAACAACTCACTAGCCCAGTCTCCACAGCAACTCTTCCAACTATGGTTCCCGTTCCTCCCACTTTTCTCAGCTGAGAAACTAGCCTCATATTTTATAGAGAAAAACTGAGGCTGCTCCCTGTGAATTTCTTCTTCTCCTCTATTCCTCATCTATCACTCTGCCTACTGCCACTGTCTCCTCCTTCAGCCCAGTCTCACATGTTAAAGTGACCTTATTCATTATCAAGACTAACCCTTCTACCTGCTCAGGTGATCTCATTACATCCCACTTCCTTCAACAAATTGCTCCCTCCATCATCATTTCCACTTTCACTTATTTTCAGTCTCTACCTCTCTACTAGTTCATTTTTACTGCTGACAAAAATGCCCATGTCTCCCTCTTTCTCAAAAAACCCTCACTTAACCCTTCCATCTCCACCAACATCCCATAACACTTCTACCCTTTCTGGGTAAACTCCTTGAAAAGGTGATTTGTAATAAATAGATACCTGCAGTTTCTCCCCCTTGCTCTTTTCTTAAGCCTTTACAATATGACTGCCAAGATCATTCTATGAAACTTACTCTCTCCAAAGTTACTAATGCTCTCCTACGTTGCCAAATCTAAAGGCCTTTTCTCAGTCTTCTTTCTTCTTGAATTCTCTGTAGCCTTTGATACTGGTGTTCAGTTTTCCTCCTTGATTCTCTCTTCTTGTCTGGTTTTTCAGATACCATTCTCTCCTGGTTTTCCTCCTATCTCTCTGACAGCTCCTCCTCTGTCTCCTTTGTTGGATCCTCCTCTACATCACATTTTTTAAACTCTGTTCTCTTCTCCCTCTATACTACTTCCCTTGGTGGTCTCATCAGCTCAAATTTACCTTTCCTGCTCCAATCTCTATGCTGACCTCTAACTTCATATTTCTCATTAACTGTTAGATATCTCAAACTGAGTTTCCAGTAGATATTTTAAGCTCAATATGTACAAAACAGAACTCACCATCATCATCCCCTCGCCCCCATGTTCCTTATTACTGTACCATCTTCCCAGTCCCTCAGGTTCACAACCTTGGAGTCATCCTGGACTCCTCACTATGTCTCACCTCACACATCCAAGTTGTTTCCTGCAGATTTCAAGTTGTGCAACATCTTGCACATTTGCTCCCTTCTGTCCTTTGATGCTGGCATTACTGTAATGCAGGCTTTCCTTACCTCATTCCTTGATTACTAAAATAGGCTAGTGGGTGTACCTGCCTCTTTCCCCACTCCAATTCCTTCTCCATTTAGCTGCTAAAGTGATTTTCCTAAAACATAAGTCTGATCATGTCACTCCCCAGAACTCCTCCTCACTCAATAAATTCCATTGCTTTCCTAATGCTTCCAGGAGCAAATACAAAATACTGTCTGGCATTCAAAGCCCTTCATAAGCTACCCATAACCTACCATTCCAGTCCTCTTAGACCTCAAAATCCAGCACTTACACTTTGATCTAGGGACACTGGTCTCCTAGCTATTCCATGCACAAGCCAGCCCATCTCTTAGCTCCAGGCATTCTTTTTGACTGTACCACATACCTGGAACACTTTTCTTTCCCAAATTTGACCACTATCCTCCCTGGATTCCTTTAGGTCCCGACTAAAATCCTACCTCCTATAAAAAGCCTTGCTAAAACCCTTTTAACTCCAGGGCCTTCCCTTCATTAATTATTTACTCTTTGTTACATATCTATTTGCTTTGTGTATATTTCTTTGTATGTTACTTACCCCATTAGATTTGTATAAACTCTTTAAGGACAGGAACTTTCTTTTACCTCTTTTTATCCCCTCAGTGCTTAGCTCAGTCCCTGGCACATAGTAGGAACTTGATAGATGTTTATTTAATTGAATGAAATTGAATTTGGATGCTAAGGCATTTGGGGTGTGTTAATTACTGATATTGGTTTGCTGTCTGTGGTTTCTTTCAGCATAATATACCTTCTTTGTTTATTCCTTTTTAATTTTGGAATTTATTTGTTTGTTTTGCTTTGGCAGATAGCATGAAAGAACTCCTACTTTTTTGGATTCACTTGCTGCATAGTATATCCTTCCTGCCCTCTTTCCTGCTGCAGTTTTATTTTATGTGTCTTTGGTTTCTAAATATGTTTTTCGTAAGGAACAGGTTGTAGGATTTTATTTTCTTATCCAGTCTCTCTTTTTCATTTTATTAGATTGTTTAATACATTCACATTTAAAGGTTTAAGTTGGATTTATATTCTCCATCTCAAAAATTTTTTCAAGTTATTATTTTCTTCCTCTTTTGCTAGTGCTCTATTACTTTACTTTTCATCTTTTTTTTTTAAGGTGGACCTTTACCCATCACTCCTGATCTCTTCTTGTCTGTTATCTCTTTCTCTTTAGGTTTTATTTAGTAGTTCCTTTTTCTTTTCATTCCTTTCCTCCCCTTTAATCCTATTTAGTAGTTATTTAAATGTCATTTTTGTGCCCTTTTTCCCAAAAGAATTTTTTTCTCTCTCTTTATTACCCAATCACTGTATTCACTCTAGACCCTCATTCTCTGGTTCACATCCCTGATAATTATCTCATGTCTCTCTTCAACCTTTGGTGTCTACCTGTTTCTCAATTCTCACCTGTGACTCCAAGAAGCTGTAGCATGCACAGTGGCCACACCTTGGTAAAACTGTCTCAGAGAGTGAGCTAAACCAGGTTGAGTGTAACTGACAGGCCTCAAACCTGTTATGTATCCCCAATCATGTGAAGACTTCTTGGTAGAATGGGTGGATAAGAATAGTTTGTTCCATTGGTCATGAAGGCAACTGAAGCAGGCATTGTGGAGTGCTTAGAACTTGTTCAAAATCAAAGATGTCAAGGTCATCCACTGCATCCCAGGCCAAAGCTAGTTGTCTTTACTTTTGCCTTGCTGCTGGACTTTGATGACTCTATAAAATAGAATGACTGATGACTTTGTGGAACTCTGACTCACTTAAGTCCAATTCACAAATTGGATCAAGACATTTTCCTGTGTTGTCATTGGTACTCTCCAAAAACAAAAAATCAGCAAGAGTAACAACAACAGTTCCTGAGATTATATTCCAAAGAAGCCATCGATAAGTACAAAGTCCTTATAAACACCAGAGTATTTGAAGTATCAATTTTTGTGGCAAGAAGTAGATGTCCATCAGTTAGGAAATTGCTAAACCAATTGTGGTACATGAATGTAGTAGAATATTATTGTCCTGTAAAATAATGTATTTGATGAATATAGAGAATTGGAAAGAGTTATGTGAACTGATACTGAGCAAGAAAATGATTGCAGCACCGATGCAATATTCACATTGGCCATGAATATCCTGGCACAATTCTGAATCATGAAATACAACAGCCTCTCCACATGGAAGATGAACCAAAACATTTATTCAGACACCAGAAAGCCAAATCCATCATAATAACAAAAATCTATACACAATAACAATGCAGAGGACAACACCATCCTCCAGCCCCCTTGCTAGACTTCCCACAAACCAGCCCCCTTAAACAAATCACAATCAAGCTCTTTCACTCACACTAGCCAAGTTGAGTTGCCTGCTTGCCTACATCCTTTCTAGCTCTGCTCTCTGACTTACTTCGTCTCAGCTCTGCTCCAGCTCCACCTTTTACTGTTCCACACATTCACCAAAGTCCTTCAACCACAGACTCCATGTGACTCAGACTTCATGTAACCCAGGTGGGTCACATCAGCCTATTAGTGAATGGGAAGGATTTTCCCATTGAAATGACCATTGCAATGCTATATGCAATAACTACAACAATGTAAGTGGAAAGAACAGGCACACACACACACACACACACACACAGAAAAGTGAATATTGTAAAATTATACAAAACAAGTAAGACTCAAAATAAAAAGTAGGATAAGACACTCCCAAACCAATTTTTTTGTAGAAGTGGAAAGTCCACAAATATAGCACACTGACTTCTTCAATGTACAATGTATGTACAATGTACATAGCAAAGTTATGTTGACTTTTCCCTCTTCTTTTTCTTTTTGTTTTTAAAAGTACTATTTGTTTTATAGATGGGTCTCAGAATGGAATGAAATATTGAGGGAAACTGTTGATATAAAAAAAATGACATCAATTAGAATGTGTTTTTTTTTAAAGAAAGTATATTAAACTCCTCCTACACTCCTCAGGTGTAGCCCTATACCACTTATGCTGTACCTGTACTACTTGATCTACAACACTGACAAAGTAAGGAACAACCCCACAGGTTGACTTTGTTCAACTCTCTATTATCCACAATAAGCTTCCAGATTCCATATGCCTTACATACAACTAACACTGAGTCCTGAAAGAGAAGCTGGTATGATGAAGTACTCCAGCTTCTTCTGTCATTGGAGAAGAGATATCTTTTACTCCCCTGAGGAACTGTCATTGTATAGTGTTAACTACATGTGATGGTTTGGGTAACTGTGGGTTTCCCATTAGCCCTACCTTCCATAACATACCTGGAAGTCCTAAAAAGGCCTGAGAGGATACTAAACCCAAAATATCCTCCCTTCCTCTAAATGAAAAGAATGAAGTAGGGACTTTAGGGGATAGATACCTTAAGTTTGGATGGGGCTGAAGGGCTACTAGTTCAATGGTGCTGATTTTCCTTGCACAAATATACCAGCACTCTTTTGAACACGGATTTGGGGGAAAACATAACAAATTCTACTTTGTCCTATATTTACTGTTAATATATTTTTGTCTTTTGGAGTGATGCCTCTTTTAAAGTTATAGAATGTCTCCTTCTGTACCTTCCTTTCTCCCTGCAGGCACTGTGCTTAAACGGATGTAAAAGGAGTGTAAATTTTGATGCTGAAAACGTTTTTTCTTAGAGACCATGCCTTAAACACATGACTCTCATGGATTAGAAACAATAAGGTCCCAGACCAAGTCCAGCTTGGTCATTATTTCGACCCTGATTGGCTCAGAGTGAATGTAAATTGCAGTTGTTTCTATTTTGGCCAGAAATAACCGAAGGTCTTCCCCTTTCAGATTATGGTCTGAGAGTTTTTTGGGGTTTTTTTGTTTGTTTTTTTTTACTAGTTAAAGAGGATGTTCTCAGTCTCTTTTCTTATCTAGCCTTAATCACTCAATGGGAACTGCCTCAGTCAAACTGAGACCAGGTAAAGACCTTAGTTTAAGAAGGCCAAGGCCTCCCCAGGGCCATCTCTAGTTGCCTTGATCTGTATCTCAAAACTACACCCTGAAGTCTTTCAAGGAGAAAGTGTTGCAGGTGACTTTGCGCAGCCCTCCCTCACTTAAATCCAATTCACTTGCATGTCATGGCATCAAGTCTCTGATGTCGTGGTCCTCTTAAGGACAAGCAACTATAACCTTTCTCCCAATCATTTTAAAATTACAAAGGAAAACTCATAGGACTTTGAATAGTTCTAGGAACTCACCTCCTTTTCTTTCTTGGAGGAGGGGTTTAACAAATGTGGATTAACTAAGTGAGGAAAAAGGTAACCCTTTTCTTTTGTCCTATATAAATGGCTATATTTAAAGGATATTTGTAACAATTTAAGTATCCAGAATGCTCTTTCTTTAAGTATCTTTACTTAAAGTACTTAAATACTTTATTCAAAATACTTAAAAAGGTCCTTAGGTATCTTTTCCTGCCTATCTTAAGATACTTAAGTATCTTTTCCTGCCTATCTAACCTTGCCCAAAGCTTCTTTGTAAAAAAAAAAATTTCTCTGTGTATGTATATATTCTGTGTATATGTATGTGAATACATATGCACACATATGTGAATATACATGTACATATTTCTATGTACATACTTATGAATATATATGTGTGTGTGCATGTCTAGCACAGGATACATAGGTAAACTGCGTTTATCCAGTTAAGAAGATGTAATTTCACAATTCTTCAGATTAAACAAATGTACTTGCATATTATTATTTTATTTGGTTATCATAACAACCCTGTGAAGTAGGTACTTTTATTTCTCCAGTTTTATTGATGAAGGAACTGAGACTCCCAGAGATTAAATGATTTGCCTAAAGTCAGACAGCTATTAAATGTCTGAGGTAGGATTTGAACCCATTCCTTCTGAAGTCTTAAGTTTAGCACCTTTGGGGGCAGTGTGGAATAAGAAAAAGAACACTGGAGTCTCTGGAGTCAGAAGACTGGGGTTCAAATCCTATCTGTGTTGCTCTCTGCCCATGTGACCTAAAATCACTTACCTTCAGTTTCCCCATCTGTTAAATGAGGAGGTTGAGCTAATTGACTTCTGGAGTCTCTTCTGCCCCTAAACCTGTGATTCTATCATCTTATCCTTTATAACAAAACAATATTCAATTACATTCACATACAAGTTTGTTAAGCCAGTATCCACTTAATGGACATCTCTTTGGTTTCCATTTGTTAGTTTCTTTAAATATTTTGGTGTTTAAGGGACCTCTTTATTTTTTACCTCCTTGAAGTATATGGCTAATAGTGAGATCTCTGGGTCAAAGCAAATGGACGTTATAGTCACATATAATCAATCCTCAACTTTTGTAGGGGTAAAGTTTGGAAAATGGAGTGAAAGTTTAAAAAAGTGAATACATTGTACCTATGAGACATAGGGGGTCAGGTGCCTGCAACCACCAAAAACTGTAATCTTTCACCAGACATTTCTGAAATTATGCTTTTCTGTATATATTTCTTTATAACAAAATGTTAATTCTAATAATATGCATTTTCCTAGCAGTAATTGTAAAATAACCCAATAAAATTCAGTAAGCAAAATAAGATTGTAACATGCAAAACATTTTTCTTGCTAGTAATTACATAGAATTCTTTGATCTTTTCTGCTAATATCTCAATTAAAAAAATAATTTCAGACAAAATTCACTTTTCATAATGCATGAAATCTACAATATCTCTGTTGTACAGCAAATTGCATTCTTAAAACTAAAATATTTTTTAATATGATTCTTTCCTTCTACTGTATCAGATGGTGGTAGAATGGTGTTGTACTGTATAGTACTGCTGCAAACCTGTTTATCTTGACAAGCTTCTGAAAACCAAAGAAGTTTATGAGATTTTATTTAGTGTCAGAAGATATTGAGATTGTGAGGTCTCAGAATTATTTCTGTCACTCCCACAGTCTATCTCTATTTCATTTAGCCAGAAACGTGCAGAGTTGCCAGTGCAAAAGTGAATATGAGATCAGGAATGCTAGAAGTTGAAAAAGTTAAAGATGTGAATGTTGACGATCAACTATAATTTGAAATTGCTTTCCAAGACACTTGAGTCAATTCACAGCTCTATCAAATAGTGCTTTGCCTCAGTCCTTCTGGCATCTACTATTTGCTTTTTTTCCCTTTTTTTGCCAATTAGATGTGTTAAAAACATAAAGTGCTAGTGCCATGAACAACTCTGGTCAGGAGTAATGCATAATACTTGATGTTTATTATAAAAGCAGGTGTAAATGCCTAGGGTCAGAGATAGCACTAGGCAGTACTGATAGGACAACTGACAGTTGTCCATGCGTACAGGGATACGGAATCACTAAGGCTACTGGATCATGGTTCCCCTTAGGTAGAGTCATGTGGGTTCCCCAGTCCCACTACCAAGTCAGCCCTAGTGCCCAAGCTGACTGGTCTGCCCTAAGACTGACTGAGCAGTGGAAAAACTATGGGTTTTTAATACAATTTTTAGAAGGATATAGTTATGTGCAAGGGAAGGGGTTGGAGCTTTATCTAGAGTACACACACAGTGTGAACTCAGACAGTGTCTTAGGGCCCCTTAAGCTTGTCTATGATGTGACTATGAAACATATGCTTTATTATATTAAGAAAAGGGCTATTTGCTAAGAGGGGGAAGGCATTGCCTTTAGAAATTTCATAAATTTCACAGATGGTTGAGTAGAAACTCAAACTTGTTTTGTCTTGCATTACTCTTATTTGTGAATTGGAGTAACTTTCCATGTGATTGCTATTAATATGAAATTCTTTTTTTGAAAATGTTAACTAATTCAACTTCATATTGAACACATCCCACCATTAGACTGTGAGCTCCTTGAGCACCTTGACTTTGGCTTTGTTTGTTTAACTTTATTTTACTTTGTGTCCTCAGTGCTTAAAGAGATGCCTGACATGTGGCGGGTATTTAATACTTATTAGCTGGAACATACTGCTTTCTATCCTTAAGTATTATTCCCCTTGTCCTCCTGTCCTGTCTTTGTTCATCCTTTTCCAAATCCTAGCTATGGATTAGTTCCATCATCTACTTTCTTCTGTTTTACCCACATGTTGCTGAACACATGTCACCCGATCATGTTTCCTGGGTCTATTACACATTGATGTTACATAGTCTCAGGAAAGGGGAATGACAGTCATTATTGTATATTTGAATCCTTACATATTTTGGATATCATGACTTTGTGAGAAAAACTTTCTGTACTTTTACAATTAACTATGTCCTTTCTCATTTTAAATCATTGATCTGTGCAAAAGCTTTTCAATTTATATACTCAAAGTTGTCCATTTTATGTTGCATTTATCCTAAAGTTGTTTTGAATGAAATTTCTCTATTTCTTTTTCTGGGTTTCATTGTTAATATGAAAAAACACTAATGATTTGTATGGGTTTTATTTTGTAACTTTTTACTTTGTCAGAATTATTGTTTCAATTAAATTTTTACTTGACTCTCTGAGGTTCTCTATGTAAACTGTGATATTTTATTTAAAAAGTTGTTTTCTTTCTTCTTTGTCTATCTTTATTTTCTCAATTTCTTTTTCTCATCTTATTGCTTTACCTAACATTTAGCATGTTAAATAATAGGGTTGATAATAGATCTACTTGCCTTACTTCCCAATCTTATTGAAAAGGCTTCTAGTTTATCTGAATTACATAGAATGCCAACTCTTTTCAAATCAAATCATCAGCAAGCATTTATTAAGCATGTTATTGTGTTCCAGGTACTGTACTAAGTGTTGGGAACACAAGGCAAACAGAATAGAAGATTGTCCCTGAATTCATTTTATTATTCTTTCTATGTGTACTATTAAAACCTGATTGACCATAAAAGGGAGGGATATTCCTCAAAGTGAGAGTACACTTCTAATGTAAGAAATACTGAGGGGTA
>CM053771.1:346183989-346199380 GCA_028658325.1 Potorous gilbertii | reverse complement strand
TGAGGTTCATGTTTTGAACCCAAATGTAAACTTGACATTTATCCTATTTAATTTCTCCTATCATGTCATGTTCAGCCTAGAGCTCTAGCCCTTCAAGATCTTTTTGGATTCAGATTCTATCACTCAGTATGTTAGCTTTTCCTCTCAGCTTTGTATCACCTTTAAATGTGCTAAGCATACCATCTTTATGCCTTTAACCAAGTCATTCATAATCATATTAAACAGGCCAGGATTAAGCAGAAATTTTTGTGGCAATTGCACATTGGATTTATGCAGGCTTCTATCTAATCTTCTCACAATTGTGACATGCTTGGCACAGTGAACAGAGCACTGGACCTGGAGTCAGGAAAATCTGAGTTCAAATGCAGTTTTAGACACTTTCTAACTGTGTGACCCTGGACAGGTCATTTAATCTCAGTCTGTCTCAGTTTTCTGAACTGTAAGATAGGGATAAAAACAGCTCATACCTTACAGGGTCTTTGTGAGGATTAAATGAGATATTTGTGCAGCACTTCCTTTCCCTTCCCTTAATGAAAAAATAATCAATTTTTAAAAAGACAGATATAAGGAGCACTTTGCATAAGGATGAATTCATAGAAATCTTAATATAATATAGCCAAATGAATTTGTACTTGTTTAACTTTAGTGGCATCTTTGTTATCTTTCATAAAGAAATTTCTCAGTTGCAACAGATTTCTAACTTACCTGGTAGGTTCATCAAAGAACATGACAGGTGGATTGTTCACTAATTCTAAGGCAATGGCAAGACGTTTTCTCTGGCCCCCAGAAAGACTTCCTGTTCTTATGTTAGCACAGGACAACAGACCCAAAGCTGTCAGGATCTCCTTCACCTAGGAGATTAATTCAGTGATGAGTGCTAAGTGACCACATTCAAACTACAATATTTATTTTAGTAAAAAAATGGGAATTATGATAACTTTCTCAAGTTATTTTATACACAAGGGCCACATAGCCTCCTCTATTGTAAAACCTTCAAGTTAACTTTCTTTTAGTCTATGTAATCCTCTTATAGGTAAAATATGTAAAGCTCCTGAAAACAGCTACAGAATCTGCATACTCTTCACAATAATATTGATGCACATTTGTGAATTGTGCACACTTCTGGATTCTGATCAGTGTCTATCATTTGATCACTCATGGAAAGAATTGTTCATATTCACTGACAAAAATTTTAAAAAGCCAATACTATTTTAAAACACCACTGCCTACCCCCTTAATAATCATATATTTCAGCTCCTTAAAACAAATATGCCCATACAACTTTTTCTTATTCTCCTACTGTCATCTCTGGGTTCCCTGTTTTGTTGCTAACAAACTGCCCTTCATGTTAGAACTGTATCCTTCCCCTGGAAATTACTTTGTATACACCTAAAGATGCATAAATTGTTTTCCTCCCACAGAATAATAACAGAACTGCCTTCTTTTTGTATAGCCAGTACTTAGTTACAGCAGGCACTTAATACATGCTTGTTGAATTGGAGTGGAATTTACAAAAAAGACCTTCCTGACAGATGAATGTATATTGTACATCTGAGACAACAGACACAGTATAAAAACAGCATTTACAGAAACAATAAAATTATTTAATATCAATTAGAAAATATTTATTAATAGAAAGCCCTAATTAATAGTATAGGATAGGGCAGGGGTGGAGAACCTATGCCATTGAGGCCACAAATTTGTTCTGTGAAGTTTGGATTCAGTCAAAGGGCTGTACTTGAGGACTAAGAGGGCCCCATGTGGCCTCAAGATGCAGGATCCCCACTGTGATTTTACTGGCAAAAGAAACTCTTGGATGAAGAAATTTCCTCTACCAATATAGATCAATGCTTTCTCTGCATCTTTTAATCTTAGAGAGTTGTCTAGAACCCTAAAAAGTTAAATAACTTATCTGGGATCACAATGCCAGTATATGTCAGAAGCAAGAGTTGAACTCAAATCTTTCTGGTTTCATTTCAACTTCCTATCCAAACTATCTTCTCAAATAATTAAATAGATATTTCATTTATTCTGTATTCACTCAAGAAACTTTCACCTACACATTGCTAGGTGCTGAGGATACAACAAACGTGAAAACAAACAGTCCCTGTCCATTATTTTGAGGAGTGGAGGGACAAAGTACACAAAAAAGGAAATGTAAAATGTATACAAAGTAATTAGGAGTATAGAAAATTGGTCGCTAAAGAGAAGAGGAATGGTTGAACAGCACCAACAATCACCACATTCAAAGACACAACCAGTTAAGAGGATCTCACTTCATCTTCTTCCACCAAACTTCCAAACCCTCAGAGATACCTAATTATAATTTTAATTTCTGAGAGAGGAAGAATTATTCACAAAAACCTACCTCTTCTCTTGAGCGCCTCCCTCCATTTTTTTTTAATCTTTCCATATCACTTCATCTCTTCCCAAGGAGAGAAAACCCATAGGTATAGAGGACCATTCTAGGGCAGAAGTGTTATTGAAATGTGTTGATCTTTGGGATCATTACAAACTGGAGCCAGATTCTATCTATATTTTATTTCTATCGTTCCTTTCCACTCCTTAAATGGACTTCAGTATTCCATCGCCTAGTCAAGAATTAGTAAACCATTTTGAAGATGTTATTCAGAGTTAGAGGGAATTTTAGAAATCATCTGGTCTAAAACTTTCATTCAGAAAACTAAGAGTCAGGTAATTTGCATATTTTCCATATTTCTTGGGTATTGATTTTTTTTTCATTAAACTTGGGCTAGTCCCAGATGACAGGCACTGAAATGGAAACATTTTCTGCAGAAATAAGATTAGATTTGTTTCTTGCAAGAATCACAAGAACCATTCCTGTTCCAACACTGAAAACCTCAAGCACCCAGCTTAGTTGGGAGATTTTAAGAAATCTCAGGATACTCCAAAATTTACTTCTATCCCACTGAGGTAATTTTTCTGTCCATTAATATGAATTAAAAATCATTAAAGGAACATTTTAGGTAAAGATAAAATGCTTCAAAAGAATTCTATTAACCTTTGCTTTCTAGGAATACTTCAAATGTCTCTTTTTTAAAATTGAATGTCCATCTTTTTCATCAGTGCTTATGTTTCAACTTGCAGGGTAGATCATTTTTGGAAAATATGATTGAATTTTGTTTCCACAGAAATTATATATAAAGAGAAATTATATGAAACATGAGTTGAAACCATACTGGTGAGTAATGTAAGAAAATTGCTTGTAGAAGGGAGGGGAAAATTGAACCTGAAAATCAGCATATCTACTACTTCTCTTTGTTCTGAAAAGATCTGTTCCTGTATATCAAATGAACCGCCAGGCCATTCACAAAGGATGAGGAAGAGGTCTCAGATAACGGGACTTTTATCATTGACATCCTGAGTATCTTCAAACTCACAGCTTTTGTCAATTCCCTTAGCAATTGAAAATTCCTCTCATGCTATCTGATATAGACAAATAGAGTAAAATATAAAGGATAAAATGTATGAGAAGTTGGGGAATGAAATGTGGAAGTGAGAAGATGTAATCAAGGGTGGGATTTATTGAACCCTGGAATGTTGGCCAATGGGAGGAAGGCGGAAAATATGAATTGAAAGCAAGGCATTTAAACCTGGCAGTTGTCTGAAGCAAATGCACTCTCCATTTAAGAGGGACCCATTCACTAGGAATGTAGAATAATTGGCTAAAATAAAATGAGAGCTTTCCTGACTTCACAGCGACCATTGTTCTTTGTCTAGAGTGAGCGTTTATCTCACAATATGGGGGTCTGAGTACTTTTCATGAGAATGTGTCTATCACATGGATTGTCCTGAGGGCTCACAACCAGGGAAGCAGTGGGTTGCAGCAGCATGCCTGGGCTTACTTCCTGACCTTGCGTGGAAAGTCCTGTGATTCCCACAAGTGTGTTTCTCACACTTTGTATTACATCTTCAGCTCCTTTGCAATTCTGGAACATACTGTTCCATTTTCTTTTGTGGTTTCTAGTAAGTGCAGAATAATCTTTTGTTATCAAAATTTTTCTCCTTTATTTTTGAAGGTCTTTTTACTGGTTGCTTATAAAAGATGTTGTTTGTCAGTACAGTTCTTAAGTGCAACCATTTTGTGTCTTTTTTATTTTTTGAAGGTGATATATTTTTTGATTGGCATTTGTTTTCTGTGTAGAAAAGTTCTGGGCAGTTTTCTTGCATCATTTCTTGCGTATGTTGACTTGTATCCTTTTGGGAGACCTAAAATTCTCAAGTTATTTCTACACATCCTGTCTTCAAGATAATACAAAGCAATGCAATACAATGTATATTTATTAAGCATTATGAACCAGGCACAGTGCTGAGCACTGGGGACACAAATAAGAAAAAGAAAAACAGTACCTGCACTCCAGGAACTTAACAATTGAATGGGGGAAGATAACACATAAAAGAAAGCTAGAAAAGAGTGGGGCAGAAAGGGTTCCACTTTGGATACTCAGTGTGGAATTAAAACCTAGCAGAGTTATAGATTGAAAGTGGAGAGTGGATCAACATGGAGATCATGCTCCCTCTTAATATTACTGCCCTCTGTTTCTTTTCTTTCAGATTGTCCTTCACTTCAGCATCTTTTGCAATTCCAATGAACTATCTTGCTTTTTTAGTGAAAGTTACCATAATGGATTCAAATCCTTTTCTTTTTTCCATCTTGTCAAACATTTCTGTCATACAGACAAAAATTTATGCTTCAAATTTCTTATTTCTTCTTTATGCCATTCAGGAATGTTTGCTATGTTCCATGGTCTCTTCAGAATCCACAGGGTTCTATGCCCCAAAAGGTTTTGATTTGTTTTTGTTAGTTTGTTTTGCAATACTTATTCATAAATGCCTGAAATTTTCCGTTTTCTGTAGGCCATCTTTGCTTGTGTTATTAATACCTTACCATGTTGATTTATCTGATTATTCCCAAGGTTTTTAATTGAGTTTTGTTTCCCTTGAGATCTTTGATAATTGCAGTCATTTTTCATTATTTTTCCATATTCCTCACTTTCTGACTCCTTCCCCTTTGGCAGTTTCCCTGGGATCTCAAAGTTGTCTCAAGCTCCTCTTATAATGGACAATTCAGGGTTCACCAGTTTATGGACCTGCTCCTGCACTGATTTCTGGGGAGACAGAACTGGCCCATGCTAGATGCTGGGCTCTGCTCCTCAGGCTTAACAGAGAGCTACACCACTTCATACAGATGTTTCGTCTTGGTTCTCTGGCTGAACTCAATTGAAGTAGAGAGCATTAGATTCCTTATCACCATCCTGCTCCTTGATTCTGAGTTTTGTCATTTGCAGTTCCAAAAGACTCATGATGGAAAATGCTATCCATATGCAGAGAAAGAAGTGTGGAGTCTGAATGCAGATTGAAGTAAACTATTTTCACTGTGTTGTGTTGTGTTTGTGTTTTTTTTCCTTTTGTTCTGTATCTTCTTTCACAACATGATTAATGTGGAAATATGCTTACATGATTGCACATGTATAACCTATATCAGATTGCTTGTTGCTGTCCTGGGGAGGAAGAATGGAAGGGAGAGGATAAAAAATTTGAAACTCAAAATCTTACAAAAACAAATGTTGAAAACTATCTTACATGTAGTTGGAAAAAATAAAACACTATTTAAAAATTTTTTAGGGTCATTTTATCTGGGAGGTACCAGGGGAAGGAGAGAGCATAGAATTGAGCTCTGTTAAAAAAAATCTATGGACTGGCTTGTATAACTCTGCTGCCACAGCATGATAGGTGGTGCCTATCTCAGTTACCTCAATGGTAAAATGGGAAAAACAACAGCACCTACCTCACAGGGTTCATGTAAGGCTCAAATGGATAAAAAAATCATTTGGAAAGTGCCCAAGGCATAGTAGATGTTTCCCTTCCTCATCCCTCCTCTTCTTGAATATAGCGAGGCAGGTAGAGAAGAGCTAGAGCATTAATAGTGAATTAGAGCAGAAGCAGAAAACAATGTCCTTGCATGTGGTCTGAGAAGAGAGGTCAGACATTCTTCCTGAACCTCAAACTCCTCTGTAAAAAGAAGACTGAATTCCCTCAGCAGTGTGATTCTGGAATCTCTGCCTTCCAGTCAGAGAAGGCAAATTTCCTATATAGTACCATCAGTAGGAGCTGTCCAAATTCAAGGGTTCCGATATTTCAGAATTCTGGCACCAGATCTTCTAAATAGATAGAAATACATCCTACTGTATCATACTCTCTGGAGAAAGAAGAAGACAGTCCTCATAGTTCTTGTACACCATCCTATTTGGAAAGTAGAAATCAGTTTTTTGTCTACAGCAAGACTAAGAAGGAGTTTGCTTGTTCAGTAGGTGCCACTGTATGTTTACCTTTGGGAGCCAACTTATTCTAAACCAATGGATGGAACAAGCTTTGGGGAAGGTTTTAGGTTTCACCAGAATCACAGAGGATTGCCCTGACATCAATCCCAAGTTTGGTTTCCTTTCAGGAGGAACTAATGTTCTTTGTGTTTCTGTACTTGTTTACGGACTTCTGTGACTTCATAGCATCTCTGTGAAATGAAATAAAAGCTACCCCATACCCAACATCCACATTCTACACTGAATGCTTGTACGAGGTCTAAAGAATTTGTTACCCTAGCTAAGCATGAAGTATATCCAAGCTTTTTTTGTGCATGATCCTGTATAAACTCCAGGTGGGGACAATACTCCAGAGACAAAGTGATGCTCTTAGAAGTTAACCCTAAGGATTATATTGTCTGTGTGAACACAGTCTTTGGGAATTCAGTCTTTGGAAAATCCAAAATTACTGGTTGTAACTGTAGGAGTAACTGTAGGAAAGAAAAAAATTGAAAGTTCCCCTTGAAGTTAGGAGAAAAGTAATTGAACTGGAACATTATTCTCTGTCTTTTCCTCCCCACCAGTTCCAGTCATTCATATGAAATAAGTCTCTGGGAAAATAAGGGATGAGTATTTATGAAACTAAAATTAGTTTCTGATAGTTCCAAAAAACTATTCCCATGTGAGGTTCCAGTTTTGTTTAGGAAGCAACATATGAAGAAGGAAGATAACAAGGCATTTGAGAAAAATTGTTTACTGGCCTTGGGTTGTTAGTCTTTTTAAAAATACATGTTAATATGGATCTGCATTTAGTTTGAAAGCTAAAGTTCATAACAGACATTCTATGCTGAGTTTGATATCTATTGACCATTTGAACTGAGAAGCAGGTATCATTTCCAATTACCTCTTCGTTGCTTTTGTGTTATAAGTATTAGGTTATATAAGAAGTCATAATACTCTCCAGACATTGTCCTATCTTCTTTGGGCCCAAGTAGCTATGAGTACAAGGAACAACAAGGCATTAATCATGCTAACAAAAGGCCTAATTTGGTTTAAAATGTTAATAAGATGCATTTCTAAGACTTATACATACCATCTCCTTTCTACCTTCATCCTTCTCTTGAAGTTTTAGATGAGCAGAAACCTGAAACAGGACAAAAGCAATCCTGAGAAGGTTATCTAAAAGGAAGAGTCAACTCTAAATAACAAAGTCAAAGCAAATAAAAGGTCCCACTAAAGGCCGGCTATCCCTCTCCCTTCCTCTCTCTCTCTCTTTCTCTTTCTCTCTCTCTCTCTCTCTCTCTCTCTCTCTCTCTCTCTCTCTCTCTCACACACACACACACACACACACACACACACACACACACACAAGATTTAAAGGACAACTTGTGTCCCTAGTCAAATCTACTGAGCTGCTTATGTTGTAATTGAATGACTGGGAGGGGAAAAAGAAAACTTCAAGGAGTTTGATTTGTTTCATCTAGATATTTATCTAATGTGCTTCTTTATTAAAGTTTGTTATAAAACAGGAATAAATATCTTGGATTTCCAGATATCTTATTTAAAATATCTTAATTATAAATGGAAAATAGAAAATTTAAATGTAATATTTGTAAACCCAAGGCTATGGGAAACCTGAGTTCTGGTCCCAGCTCTGCCACTATCTTGTGTGACCTTGGCAAGTTAGTAACTTTTTCTCAATCCTCATTCTCTTGACCTCTCTGCCATCTTTGACTCTCTTCTCTCCAGGATTTTGAGATAGCACTCTCTCCTAATTTTCTTTCGACCTGTCTGACCAATCTACCTCTATCTCCTCTGCTGGTTCTTCCTGGAGATCATGCCCTCTAACTGTCAGGGTCCCTTAGGGTTTTCCCTGGGGCCTCTTCTTTTCTCCCTACTTAACTTGGTGATGTCATCAGTTCTCATGGGTTTAATTACCATGTCTATGCTGATGATTTTCAAATCTGCCTATCCTGCCCTAATCTCCAATCTCAAAACTCCAACTGGTATTTCCAATTGGATGTCCAAAAGATGTCTTAAATTGAACATGTGTGTGCTCGTCCTTCGTTTCTGAAGAAGACCATGTTGTCAGAGAAATAATCACATGACTTGCACTTGACTTTGTTTTGAGTGAGGGAGGGCTGTGCAGGTCACCAGCCTCACTTCTCCTCTAGAGCTATCTGAATCCAGGGACCAGATATTCATCAGGATGACTGGAGATGACCCAGGATGAGGCAATTGGGGTTAAGTGACTTGCCCAAGGTCACACAGCTAGTGAGTGTCAAGAACGTGTCCAAAACTGAACACATTATCTTTTCCCTTTCTTAACTTCCCTATTACTCTATAGGACAACACCATCCTTCTAGACCCTTGAGCTAACAACCTGGAAGTTATCTGTCACTCCTATCTCTCATTCCCTATATCCAATCTTTTGCCAACGCCTGTGAATTTTACCTTTGTAACTACTCTCCAATATAACCCCTTCTATCCTCTGACACTGCCACCACTCTGTTGTAGGACCTCATCACCAATGCCTGGACCACTGAAATAGCTTGCTGATAGTTCTGCCTGTTTCAAGCCTTTCTCCACTCTAACACATTCATCTGCCAAAGAGATTTCCTTAAAACCCAGCTCTAATCACATCACTCCCCTTCTCAGTAAACTCCAATGCCTCTCTATAACCTCCAGGATCAAATACAAAATCCTGTTTAGCTCTCATATTTAGTCCTTCATAATCTCTTACCTCCACCCCCACAATTCTAGTCCTCTTACATCTTACTCCTTGTCATATACACTTTAATCCAATGACATTTGCCTCCTTGCCTTTTTATGAAGAACCTCATCTCTGGATATTTTTACTGACCTGGATGCTCTTCCTTCTCATCTCTACCTCCAGGCTTCTGTGAATTCTTTCAAGTCCCAACTGAAATCCCATCTTCAACAGGATGTCTTTTCCAGCCTCTCTTAGTTCTACTGCCTTCCCTCTTTTAATCATTTCTAGCATAAGAAAATCCTGGTGTAGTAACACAAATTAAAGTGCTAGCATCCTACACCAAAAATTAAAAATAGCAGAGGAATTATCTTAAAATGATTGAAAAGCTCAGTTTGCTATCGAATGCTGCTGTGGTTACCCAGCAAATAATATAAATCCACATCATAAGGCATGGTAAACATTCTACTACTATAATCTCTTTATCTCAGGAAATACCCACTATAATGTATATTACATAAGTACTCTGACATTCTCCCTCTCCATATGTCATAGACGTTTTTTAAATGGTCACTGTCAATATGTATGGATGGGCTGTAGGACAGATTTCATATACAGAATCCCTAATATCTCAAAAGATAGGGGCCAGAATCAAAAGTGCTCTGGACCAGGAGTCAGGCAACCTGCCTTCAAGTTGTCTCTCTCTCTCTAGTTATGTGACTTTGGGCAAGTTGCTTCTTTTCTCTGTGTCCTCATTTATAAAAGGAGAAGGTTGAACTATAGGACTAGATGATATTTCTTGGTATACAACCATATACTATTGTATTCTTGATAAATATTTTCTGATGATGATAATTTAAAAAACATGAACAGTGAGAACATTAAGAGAAGAATCCCAGAGCTGAGAAATCTTACCATCATGGCCTCTTGCACGGTAATATGAGGAAGCAGCATGTCATCTTGCATAATGTAACAAGATACTTTACGGAAACAGCGGAGGTCCCGAGGCAGTCCATTGATGAGAACTGACCCTTTCATCCCTGTCTCTCTAAAATGCCAACAAGGAAAGAAACAAGTCAGCCAAGATCTAAAACGATTACGACTCTTCCATTTCTTTTGTCACCTAACACTGGAGAAAGAAGGTAAGGTGTGAGGATCCTTCTAGTTATTTTTTTCCAGCTATACTATAAAAAGGAAACTGAATACTTTAAATGACAACTGACACAACTCAATAATTTTCCATATTCGTAAATCAGGAAAATGAATAACAAAGGAAAGTGAAATCAAGCATATGGTTCACTATAAGATATAGTCAGTCATAATGAACTTTTCTTTTCCCACCAAATAAATCCATTAAACATGCCTTTAAAATGTACCCGATGAGGATGAAATAGATACTCTCTGATTTTTATAATACTTTCTGAGAATGAGTGAAATGCATGATCCCATGTTCATGTCAAAAATTAAACCCAAAGACTTCTCAGGAGCAGCAAGTCTAAGCCAGTTATGTGAAGATATGGTCAATATTATTGAACTTAACTCAGACCCAACTCTGAAAGCCCTGGCATGAGCTTCCCTGGTGCTTTGGTACCCTAAGAAAAAGAATAAAGTAGTGGCTTCTATGTTTCAAGCTAAGATAACTAGCAATTCATTACTTAGTATCATCTCTTAAATTCTGAGAACAAGAAGACCTGAAATTCCATGAAATCAATATAATTCTTTTTCATTCCTATTTAGTATCTGAGTTGTTTAAATGTTCATTTCTCTTGTTATTAGGCATCATTTTTATCTAATTATTGATGTCATATTTCTTCTTTTGAAGAATTTGCTGACCTCTTTAGGAAAATGACAGATTATGGATGCCAGGATTTTCTGAGATATTTATTGTACCAACTTTTCCTAGTCTGTTTCTTTCCTCATTCTCTATGCTTTTAATTTTTACATATTTAGATCTCTATTTTATCCTTGGACCTAGATTCAAATCCTGTTTCTTCTTACCTGTATGACCTTGAGTAAGGAACTTAACTTTTCTAAGCCTTAGATCATTAAAAGAAAGAAGGAGATGGACTAGATGCCTTCTAAGGTCACTTACTATGATCCAAAAGCTATGATCCTCTGCGCCCTTGCTGTGATAGTTGCATTATTTAGAGTGAGGGATCCTTTGCATCAGGAAATAAATTTAAATCATCTTTCTCATTAGCTCATGGTGAAGTGGAAAAATTTGGGAGCTCTCAGAAGACTGGGACTACAACCTTGGTTCTTCTAGTAACTATCTGGGTAGCCTTGGGCAAGTCACCTCTCTGGGCCTCAATTTCTGGAGAGATGATTTTGAAATTTCCTTCCATCTTTCAATGTATGATCCAAGGACCCAATGAATTTTTGTCCAATAACTATCAAAAAATGATATTTGAAAAATATACATATAACTGTACATAATGTAACTTTATTTTCTTCACTTAGGAAAAGGAACATTTTACCAAAAGAAAAGTTATCATATAGGGTAATAAGTGAAACAAGGTGTCCAAGAAGTCATAGTGTAGTTTTAAGCTATATAAGCTTTAACAGTTTAAATTATTAAGAGTTTATTCTAATTTGTATATATAATATATATGATATGTGATATGTAATTATATTATACAATCAATGAAAGCTTAAATAGCTCAAAAACATACTAAATCTTTTGGGACACTGAATATTATATAGTTTTAAGAACTTCACTTTGACTTTGAAGTATGAATACTATACACAGGAGAACATCCTAAGTGAGAACTTAATAAATATCACCAAGCAATATACAAAGAGGAAAAAGAGCAGGGGGAAGTTATATGAAATTGTGAAGTGTTTGTCTTTTCTCCCACTATGTGTATCTTGGTGTTTTTTTATACATAATTAAGTCAATAAATATTTATTAAATGCCTACTGTATACCAGGCACTTGGCTCAGTACTGGAAATAAAAATGTAGGTTTTTAAAAAAAATCATCCTTACTCACAAGTAGTTTACAATCTAATGGGGGAAGACAATACACAAAGGGAAACTGAAAAGATGGGGAAGGTTTGGAGAGGAGAAGGAAGATTAACTAGTACCGAGATGATGGAGAAGTCCAAAAGCAATGGAGCTGGCAGAAAATTGGGAGAAGACTGTGCCAAGCCCTTTCTTAAACAGATGTCCTGGAGCCCATAGCCCTACCTTCCAGTTAGAATCCAATCAGAGGGACAGAAAATACTGATGACAAGTGACTACCAGGCAGATTCAATCTTGTAAAAAAGTGAGATTTCCCAGTGATGAATTTCCTGAAGAAGCAGGGCATGATGAAGAGATACAAAGAAGTCTAAAAGTTCAGAATGGTTTGTATTTGAAGTTGTATCATTAGTGATTTGGAATATTTTTGCATATCTTTGATAGTTTGTCTTTCTCCTTTTGAAAGCAGACTGTTCCAAATCATCTGACCAGTTGGGAAGGGAGTCTTCTAAAAATTTATTTTATCAGTTCCTTATATATCTTGGATATCAGACTGTGTGATCTTAACTGTGGCACCACAGTATTTGAAAGATTTCTTTCTAGCTGTTTGGAGTATTTTCTCTTTTACCTTATCTAATCCAGGCCCAATATGTTATATCTTATTTTTATACCACGATGTCTATATTTCATCCTCCTAGTCTCCCTATATGCAGATGTCAGACTTTTATTCCTGAGACTCTAAGTTCTAAGTGATGAAATTTGACCTTATCTTTCCAGACCCAAGCCCTGCAGGTCCAACACACAACTGGCCCCTTACATGCTATGTCTCCTTTTCAACTACCTAGAAATTAGATTCCAGTCTTTAGGATCTTTATCTGTGATTGGTAAGCTTTCATCTTATCTTGTCTAACTTGGGCACATCACACCACCTTCTGGACACCTACATATCATGTTGCTACTTATAGTCAGAAAATCTAATAGTCAAAAAGCATTTTTGTATTCATAAGTATTCACTATGCAGATACTATGCTAAATGCTGGGAATTCAAACACACTTTCAAATACAATTTTCAAACTTTGACTTTGAGAACAGCAATGAAATTAACACTGCATAACTGAAAAGGAGATATCAGTCAATTGACAGTCTTTTTTGGTCACCATTCTCCTATATGTATTGTCATCTATAAGTTCTTAAAAGACAGTGATTGTCTTGATTGTATTTATAATACCAGTGCTTAGGAAAGTTACTAGAATATAAGAAGTACTTAATAAATTTTTTTTGTTCATTTGTAAATTACTATGGGTAATATTGTTATTTTTATCGTATTGTCAGAGCAACTTGTTGTGTTTGTCCTTCCTTCTCAAAGAGGACCATGACATCAAGATGGTGACATGACTTGCAGTTGACTTTGATTTGAGAGGGAGGGCTTGTGCAAGGTCACCAACCTCACTTTTTTATCCTGAGCCATCTGGGTCCAGTGGCCTGATTTTCATCAGGATGACTGGAGATGGCCCAGGATGCAAGGGGAGACTCTGACCCTTTTAGGCTAAGGTCATATCATATTCTCACTTGAAATGAGATACACCCATTCAATGAATAGGTTTCTTTCTCAAGGGACGGCCTCTTATATTTTTACAAGTATCCAGGTCTATCTTTATTTCTGTAAAGTATTTTAGAAATTATATTCATTAAATCTAGGATGTGTTTTGTTAGCTGGACTTGCAGATATTTTACACATTGCTATTATTTTGATGGGTTTATTCTTCTATTTCTTCTTGCCATGTTGTGTATTGAGGATGTACAAAAGGTCTAATAATTTTTGTAGGTTAATTTTATGTCTTGCTGCTTTACTGAAATTAATAGTTTCAATTAATTTTCAAAATAGATTTTATTGATATATCTTATTTTTACATCACCTTCACCCTTTCAAAATTGGTTTTCCCCCAGAGTCATCTCTTACAAGAAAAAAAAAAATTCTTTAAGAGGAAGAAAAAAATTAAGTGAAACCAACAAACATATCAAAAAATAACTATGATATCATATGCATGTCCATCTCTATGAAACCCCCTCTTTAAAGAAGCAGGGGAAAGTATGTTCTCATTCATCTTCTTTGGAATGAAGTTTGTTCCTTATAGTTTCACAGTATTCATTTTTTTTTATCATGTTGTGGTAGTTATTTTTTCCACTTCTGTTGTTATAGTTTCCTTGTATATTGCTTTCCTAGCTCTATTCATATCAGTTCATATAAATCTTTGCATGTTATTTTTTACAGTACAGTAACATTTCAATACATTCATCACAATTTATCCAGTCATTTCCCACTCAATGTGCCTTTACTTTATTTCCAACTCTTTGATACCACAAAAAAAAAGGGCTGCCATAATACATACACATATATATTTATTTATTTTTAGATTTCAACATTCATTTCCACAAGACTTTGTGTTCCAAATTTTCTCTTCATCTCTTCCCTTCTTCTAGCCCAAGACATCATACATTCTGAATACCCCTTTCCCCAATCTGCCTTCCCTTCTATCATAACCCTCCCTTTCCTTATCTCCATCTCCTCTATTTTCTTATACGGCAAAATAGATATCTATACCCCATTACCACTAACATCTAATTTTCCAGTTGAATATAAAAACAATTTTTAACATTTGTTTTTAATACTTTGACTTCCAACTTCTCTCCCTTCCTCCCTCCCTACCCATCCTCACTGAGAAGGCAAGCAATTCAATATAGGATATGTATAGTTATGCAAAAGATTCCCAAATAAGTCATGTTGTGAAACATTAACTATATTCCACTCCATCCTATCCTGCATCCCATTTATTCTATTCTCTGTGGACCTTGTCCCTCTGGAAAAGTGTTTACTTCTAATTACCTCCTCCTCCCATTTGCCCTCCCTTCTATCTTCCCACTACACACCCCACTTATCCCCGTCTTCCCTACTTTCCTGTAATGTAAGATAGATTATCATACCAATTTGAGTGTGCATGTCCCTCCTTAAGTCAAATGTAATGAAAGTTTCACTATTTTCCTCTCACCTCCCTGCTTTTCCCCTCCATTGAAAAAGCTTTTCCTTGCCTCTTTTATGACATAATTTGCCCCATTCTATTTCTCCCTTTCTCCTCCCAATATAGTCCTCTCTCACCCCTTAATTTTATTTTTTTAGATGTGATCCCTTCCTTTTCAACTCACCCTGTGCCCTCTGTCTATATGAATATAATCCTTCCAATTGGACAAATCCTGAGAAAGGTCTCATGAGTTACAAATATCAATTTTCCATGTAGGAATGTAAACAGTTCAACTTTAATAAGTCCCTTAAGTTTCTTTTTCCTGTTTACCTTTTCATGTTTCTCTAGATTCTTGCATTTGAAAGTCAGATTTTCTATTCAGCT
>CM053771.1:346155313-346175313 GCA_028658325.1 Potorous gilbertii | reverse complement strand
GAACATGTCATTCCCATCATCCTGGATGCATCTTGTTCCCAAAGGTAGTTTCGGTGAGCCTACAGAAAATGTTCTTATATCACAATGCTTTTATTCAATTACAAAAATCAGTTATTTTATTTTAAGCAGAAAAGAATAATACTAAGATTGAGACATATTCTAGTTTCTGTTTCCATTCTTATTTATGTTTCTATTGGAACTCGATCAAAAAAGATGATGAGTTAATCATAATAACCTCTTCAAAGGTCAATTAATTGTCTAAATAATAAGGAGTCAGTAGCAGGATAATGTACACCAAGGATTTTGTGTGCCCTGATACCACTTCAGTAACTGTGAAAGCCTGAAACCTGAAACACTGTCCAGTAGGGTTCTGGCAACAGCACTGATTGGAATTCACTTTAGCCAATGGGATGAAATTGCTCATGAATCTAAGATATATACGGGTAGCATGGGGTTATAAGCTGGACCTACTCAAAATGGTCATGAGTACAAGTAGAGTGAGTGTCCTTTCATGTTTTGATCCTCCAAGAATGCAAGATGTATTGGAGCAAATCAATACCGTCAATCCCCACCATTAATGTGAACAAACCACAAGTTTGAACATAATGTTGTTTTCCAAGGCTGTCCACCTTAATATTGAAGCTATTGAGACAAACACCTCAAACAATACAATCCCAGAGTTTTCCAATTTGGACAATGTGTGTGTGGAATTTGAATTTCTGGGACTGTGTTTTTGGAGGCTTCTAGGAGAAAGAAAATTAAAGTCCGAAGGAACAAACTTTTTGGTTCCTTACATGTGAGAAAGCCCAGTCAGTGGTGAGTGGACAGTCCATCTTTAGCTACCAAATCACCTAGCCCTTACTCCATCCCTTGATAACCTCAGGTTCCAGACAATGATCTAAGAAGAGACATTGCACAAGTGCTCATGGTGAGGATGTAGAGCAGTTGGAACAATTTTATATTTCCTTTCATTTGCATGTTAAATAACTGAAAGAGTATCTGTGTAAAGCTAGTGGACAATCTCTTCTCCTTTTGGGAAAGGAGGACAAGTTGATTCTAACTTGGTAGTTGGTAACATGATCAATCAGTCAATCAAAAAACATTTATTTTCTACTATATACCAGGTACTGTGCTAAGTGCTGGGGATACCGAAAAAAGGGAAAAGACAGTCCCTGCCCTCAAGGAGTTTACAATGTGATGAGGGAGAAAACATAAAAAGGAATATATACATAAAGCAAGTCGTGTACAGGATAAATAGGAAGTGATTAACAGAAGGAAGGTCATAGAAATAAGAGATGTTAGGAAAAGGCTTCCTATAAAAGATGGTATTTTAGTTGGAATTTAAAAGAAGTTAGAAAGTCAGCAGAGTGGAGTTGTGAAGGGAAAGCACTCTAGGCATGGAATACAGTCAGAAAAAAACTCCAAGAGCCAAGAGATGAAATGCCCTGCTTATAAAACCCCCAGTAGATTATGTCACTGAATTAAAGAATATGTGGTAAAATGAAAGGTAAGAAGAATGGAAAGGTAGTAAGGGGCTAGGTTATGAAGTACTTTAAATGCCAAAAAGAGGATTGTATCTTTGACCTGGAGACAATAGGGAGCCACTGGCATTCATTGAGTATAGAGGGATGACATGGTTAGACCCATGCTTTAGAAAAATCACTTTGGTGACTGAATGGAGGATGTATTATAATGGGGAGAGACTTGAGGCAGCAGACCCACTAACAGGCTATTATAATCATCTAGGAATGAACTAGAACTAGAACTGAACTAGAGTGGTGACCGTGCTAGAGGAGAGAAGAGGGTATATTGGAAAGATATTGCAAAGGTGAAATCAACAAAGTTTGGCAAAAGATTGAATATGAGAGTGAGAGAAACTGAGGAGTCAAGGATGACCTTACATTGTGCGCTTGAAGGACTGAGAAAATAATGTTTCCCTCTGCAGGGAAGGTAGGAGGTGGGGGAACGATTTAGGGAGAAAGACAGGTTTAGTTTTGCACATAACTGAGTTTAAAATGTCTGCTAGGAATCCAGTTTGAGATATATGAAATGCAGATGGAGATGTAAGATTAGAGGTCAACAGAGATGTTAGAGAGGGATAAGTAGATTTGAGAATTGTCAGGGTAGAGATGTTGATTAAAACCATGGGAGCTGATGAAATCACCAAGTTAAGGGGGTAGAAGAGAAAAAGGTCTAGGATAAAACCCTGAGGGACATCTGTGGTTAGAGAGTGTGGATCCAGCAAAAAAAAACCTGAAGAGTGGTCACATACGTAAGAAGAGAACCAGAAGAAGGGGGCACCCTGAAAACTTAAAGAAAACTTAAAAAAAAACCAAAGTGTCAAGGATCAAAACTGTCAAAGGCTGCAGAGGTCAAGGAGAATGAAGATTGAGCAAAGTCCATTGGATTTATCAATTAAGAAACCGTTGGTAACTTTGGAGAGAACAGTTCCAGTGGAATCTGTGCCACCCACAAACTAGAAGCTCTGATATCCCCAATCCATTTCTGTTTGCCATCCCCCTTGACCAAAATACTCTTTATGAGGAAATGATCATACCTCCTAAATATTACAAATTGGGAACAATTTCTCCATTTATTCCTTATATGAGAACCTCCCTTATTCAATGCTATATTCATGAAATGGACTGGAAATACGAATTTTAAAATCATATGCTAATACTACACTGGGTTGAAATTATATCTTGTTCTGACTTTCCCCTCTCCCGCAAGCTAGTATAGTAAATAATTTTATAAATAGCGTAAGATAATAAGAGTAGGAAGTAAGCTTGCAAGGGAAACTAGAAGTCATTTACAAATTGTCTCATAAATTAACAAAGTGCAACAGTTACTTGCAAACTGTCTCATAAATTAGAGGAATATTGAAGGCACTGGCAACTGCCTCATAAATTAAGTAAAGCTATGTCCTGATGCTATATGTCAAATTAGGGGAAGCATTCTAGGCCTTAATGGAACAGTCTCCCAGCCCTCCTAACTACCCTCAGTCTTCAAGCTTCAAATAAGTTCAAATAAGAATTCTTAGCATAAGAGCAGCAAAACACTCAGAAAAAAATATTATGCTAATTGAAGTGACTCTAAGGTGAAGCTCATAACTTTGAGATGATGTTAATGAACTCTGCTTAGTATGGCATGAATAATAATTAATCTACCCTCACCACCAAGTCTCTACAAAAATGGGGCCCCAAATTCATGTCCTGCTCAAACACTCCTCAACCTGCTATGGGTCCATTCTGCCAAAGTGCTCCCATCTCTGATCCGCAGTTATGCAGCCTGCCTACCTCCCTCCACCATCCCATCCCCTGTCCCACACCTTATACCTCTGCATTCCCTGGAACCTCTTTATTCTGTGCCATATACCTTTAGTACAGTGGAACCCAGAAGCAAAGAGTATAGCAGAGTGGTTCACAACAGTAGTGATAGCCCATCAGCAATACAGAGGATTGTACACACTGTAAATAATTATGTACCGTAATCTAGATGTAATTAACCCATTTAAAGTACTGCAGTCATTATACAACTCCTGTCCTGAGAGGGTTTAGAGAACTAAGCATTTCCGAAAGGTTGTTTGCTTTTTAGCAACAATATGTATGTACGTGGGAAGCCTAAAATTTTTTTTTATTTTATTCTTTCATATCATTTCTTTAGTTAATAGTTACACTTTTAATATTTTTTAAAATTATTTTTCTCTCTTAGTTTTTCTCTTCCTTCTTTAGTATCAACTGCATCAATCATCTTGAATATTAAGGATCAGGGCAGTAAGAGCCCTAAAGTCAATTGTAACTAGTGGAAGAGCCTTTAAAAGAGCAGTGTCAAATTCAAATAAAACTAGGGGCCACTAACTCCATGTAAGGGTCTCTTTGAGTCACATATTGACTTAGAAAACCACATGTTAATGTTATCTTTGTTTCATTGTGATTTTATTGTATTTATATTCAGAAGCTGTAGAACATAGATTTGCAGTGGATCCAGTCAGAATGGTTGCATGATTTTCTCCACCTTCATTTAGCAGCACATATGTTGGATCAAAGGTGGTAAACAGTGGAAGTAATCCAAAGCTGAAACTTGGCAGGGCAAAAGTAATGAAATGATAAGGGGGCTAGTAACTCAAGAGAAGAGGATGATGTAAAGTTGAATGGACTCAGTAAGGGATCAAGATGGAAAAAAGATGACAGAATGGCTGGTGTATGGGGATGTCCTAGAACAGAACTGAGGTTTAAAAGGACTAGATGTCACAAGGTAAGCAAAGAGAAGGGGTAGGCAAGGGAAGGTTGAGGGAGGGGTAGAAAGCCAATACATTATGGTCAAATAAGGGGATTTCAGAAATCTTGAACATGGGGGTGTTACATGTACTGGTTATGGCAAAATCCAGAATATGATCATCTTGGTGTGTGGCTGAGGTCAGGTGGAGGAGGCTGTAAGAAAGGAGTAAGTTGAGGAAATGAAAGGGTAGAGGATATTTGTAGCAAGTAATATGTAAATTGAAGTTCTCTAATATAAGGGCAGAAGACTTTAAGGAACTCCATCAAGGGATGGAGTGCTGGAGGAACAATATTATAACCTCTGCCCCCATTCAAGTTAGGGTGGTTTTTCCTTAAAAGGTATTGAGAGTTGATTGACTCAGGGACTGAAGGCTCAGTCTGTTTACATCAGTTTCTGGATCCACTGAAAATTTATGTTACACAATTTTAACTGGGCCCTCCATATTGCTATTAGATCATTAGCTCCTTGAGGGTAGGATTGTACTTTGTATCTTTTTCTATTCCCAGTTCTTAGCACAGTGTCTATATAAAGCAGTCACAAGGAACTCCAGGCATTCTATCAAGCTTAGTGGATGGCAATGAACAACTTAGTTAAAGTACTTTTGCTCAGTTGAATCAATTTGAAATAATATACCTTGTTGAATATCTTTCTTTTGCTATGACTAAGTAACTAAGTTAATCTTTGATTAAATATTGAATGACCAACCTACGAGGCATCATTTTGTTCCAGTATAGAACTTAAAGTACCAGGATGTTGATCTGAGTCAAACTCAGACCAGAACAGATAGCATCAGAGAGGAAATAGTACCTTAAGTGAATGTTGAAGAATATGGTATAGTGAATTATTGATGAATTTTCATTGTTACCTTTTTTATTGTACAATTAATTTAATTAAAAAAATAAACAAAAATAACATGAGTAAAATGTGTTTTCCTGCAGGTATTGACACATTTAAGGATCACATCACACATTGGGATTGGACTTCTCATAGGCTTGCTATATTTGGGAATTGGAAACGAGGCAAAGAAAGTCTTGAGCAACTCTGGTTTCCTTTTCTTTTCCATGTTGTTCCTCATGTTTGCTGCACTAATGCCTACTGTTCTCACATGTGAGTAGCAATTACTGAAATTATTTTATATGACAGATGAAAGAAATGACATGCTTGTGAAAATACAGCATCAGTATGCATTTTCACTAAATTCAGGAGTTGTAATTGGAAAACTTTGAATATAAAATATGTTCCTGAAAAGAACACTTTTCATAAATTGGAGTATTTGAATTTTATAAAAGGACCCCCAGGGCAGTGCGATGCTTAATTTGACCAAGAGAAATGTATCCCTCATGGAATTTTGAGCACCAGTTAGATACTTCTGAAGGTCCTACAGATCATACAATGTTAAGTACAATGTTACAACTGTTCTAGACCCCATGAAGCTTCTGTTGACTAGTTTTTGGGACTGATGGTCATTTTGATAGATTAATTTAACCCTAATCTGATTGGAATATCTGTTAGAATTAAATATCAGGAGAACACAACCATCTTTGGAAAATGGTACTTTTTAAGTTTTGGAAAGCAGTTAGCATTGTGTAATTTTGTTCCCATTCCAGATCCTTAGGAGGAGGGAAGGGAGAAGAAGGGAGAGTTTAGCTAATCTTGAAAGAATTCAAGCATGAGAAAACAAAACTTTAAAAATTAAAATCTAAAATGTCTCAGCATTAGTATATGACTGTCATTGTTGTCTGATATACTACAGTTATCCTTTTCACATTGTGGGGGTTAGGGACACACACATACACACACACACACACACACACACACACACATACACACACACATGCAATCTAGAAAATCCACATAATATTTTTTGGCCCTCCTTTTGTAACAGAGAGCAAGTACGATTTTTTTCCTTTTTCTTATATGGGGTGTTTACAGTACCTTATTGTAAAATTTGGGTTAAGTATTTGATCATAGGCTCTGTGTCATCTGCTGGTCTTCATGTGTTGTTTGTAGCTTCTGCAAAACTCCTCAAAATTTTAATTTCTTATGATGACCAGGGACACATTAAAACCATAATGGGAAAAGTTGTGATGTGGAAGGGGTAACTGTATTTAAGTAATTATAAAATATTTTAACAATTTGATTTGAATATAAAAGATGCAATCATAAAATGAATTAGAAGAGAATGGCATTAGATATATTCTACAATTATAGCTTAGGAGAGAATTCACTACTCCGTGGGAAATAGAGGAGATCCCAAAAGATAGAAGAGATCATTTCAGTTATGTGCAGTTGAGAAGCCTGTGTTCTAACAAAATCAACAGAGTTAAGATAAGAAAGAAATCTGCTGATGGGGGAATATATTTGTATCAACTATCTCTGATAAGGGTTTTATATCCAACTCATATATATATATATATATATATATATAATTAATACAAATATAAAAGACCAAAAACCATTACTTGCTGGCTTAGTGATAACAGGATATGAAAAAAATTCTCAGAAAAGAACTGAAAACTATTAACAGTCATATCAAAGACTGCCCCAAATCACTAATAAAAAGAAATGCAAATTAAAGCATCTATGAGGTTTTGCCTCACATATAAGAAATTGGCAAAGATGACAAAAAAAGTGGAAACAGCTAATGTTGGAAGGTTATGGGACAAGTGAGCCATTAACACAACATTGGTGGAATTATGAATTTACCCAGATATTCTGTTCTCTGGATGTTTGTCCAAGAAAGTCAAATCCAGAAAAACAAATCCTTACGTATACAACACAGAACTATTCATAATAGCACTTTTTCTGCTAGCAATGAATTGGAAACAAAGTACATGCCTACCAATTAGAGAACAGATAAATAAATTATAGTACATACTTGTGATGAAATATTATGACTTCACCATAATAAACAATGAATATAAAAAATTCAGAGAAACATCATAAGATTGAAATGAAATTATGACAGGTGAAATAAGCAGAAATAGGAAACTAACAGATGCAGCATACATGGCAACATTAACAGAAAATAAAGACTGAAAAACTGAATGCACCGTAATTATCATGATGAAGTTTGGCCCTACAGATGAGTTTTTTAAATGTATCTCTCTCTTTTCACTGCAGAGTTAGAATAAGGGATATTGCATTATGGGATATGGCCATTATGTTGGTTAGTTTTGATAAACTGTCTCTTTCTTCCTCGTGTTTAATTGTTATTTAAAGGGATGACCCATAACGTTGGAACAGAGAAAGGGTATGCATTCAGAAATGAATATGATATTTTAAAAATTAGAAGATATCAATAAAAATAAGATTTTGAAAATGTAAATAATATTTATTGGCAATTTTTTTAAAACTAAGAATACTTTTTGTGTTGTGAATTTTTTCTAAACCAGTTAAGCCGGATAGACATAAGATACAAAGCAGTCCAAATACTGTAACAGCTTTTTTCTACATTAACATTGATAGACCATACTGAGTCATAGGACAGAATGAGAGCAGAAACTATAAGCCCACGATATTTTACATGTCATATGCTATTCATCACTAATTTTTTTTCATTTTCTCTGCAGTTCCCCTTGAGATGGGAGTTTTTCTTAGAGAACATCTGAATTATTGGTATAGTCTAAAGGCCTACTATCTGGCCAAGACCATGGCTGATGTTCCCTTTCAGGTAAATTAATATTATAGTATTATTTGAGAAGGGAAATATTTTCTCTTTTCCACGGAAAAAGAGTGGTAAACTGTTAGTCTCATTAGATTGTGGTTTTCTAGAGAAAAAGACATGATGAAAAAGAGTGAGCTTTCACATTGGACTGTTGTTTCCTGTCTTAATTTCCTGTCTGAGCTGAAAAGTATGAGTTGGCTCCTAGTTTCCAAGTAGAACTTTAAAAAGTTATTTGATAGAATGCTACTTATCAATTAATTCTACAAATAAGCATCATTTTCCACAGAGCACAATATATAAGGAGTACAAGTGTAATGTAATTAAATTGTATTGCTTGGATTGTGCTTTTTAATCACTTTATATACATAAAAATTCTCCATATGAATAATTAATTTTCTTTGTCAGATCATGTTTCCAGTAGCCTATTGCAGTATTGTATACTGGATGACTTCTCAGCCATCTGATGCCCTCAGATTTGTCCTATTTGCAGCCTTGGGGACAATGACATCACTGGTGGCTCAGTCATTGGGTCTCCTGATTGGTGCAGCCTCCACATCATTACAGGTATAAAGTTAAAAAAAAAAACCCTATAGACTTTGATATTTTAACTAGGTATTTGAGATAGCTATCATTTCAATAGATTATTAATCTTGACTTGTCTTTCTAAACCTCTAGGGAAATCCTAAGATTGAGTTCATGAGATCATTCTTAGGAGATATTCTGTGTTTATTATGAATGAAGATGTAGAATTTTAGTATGGGAAGGGTTTCCTTACTGCATCTATAATGAGCTTAAGTGAAATACTTCTGGATTTATTTGTTCCTGTTTCATATGGTGCCACAGAACAGAGATCCACTTCCTCATCCCCACTGCCAGTCTGCCACACATGTACACATTAATTTTATTCTACCAAGGAGAGTCTTAAGACTTGACGTAGTCTACCTTACTGGTTTCTGATTGCAATTAACTTTTTTTCTTCTGGATTCTCCTCATTCAGTTTCCTGTGGAAAGGTCTCATTGGTGTTAATCTATCAATAAATTAGCAAGCACTGATTAAATGCTTATTTTGTGCCAGGCCCTATACTAGGTGTTTGGGATACAAAAATAAAAACATGTTCCTGAATCAAAGAGTTTACATTTTATCACAGGAGATAATGTATATGTGTATTTAGGGAAAAAATCCAAAACACCACACGTACACCACAGAATTATTGGGGGAAGATGAACTTGTGGCTGGAGGTATGAAAAAAGACTTTAAAGAGAAGATGAAATTCGATCTGAGTTTTGGAAAAAAAACACACAAGGGATTTTAAGAGATGGAAGAGAGGAGGGAGAATATTTCAGGCTTAGGGACAGCCTGAACAAAGGCACAGAAACAAGACCTGAAGTGTTGTGTGTGAGAAGCGACAATAAAGCCGGTCTTTCTGAGCTGAAAACCACAGCAAAGGGAGCATTATGTAACAATAGCCATGTCTGGGTTCAGGAGGAAGATTTCAGCACTTCCCTCTCCACTAAAGGGCCTCACTCCAGAAGCCTAGACCTATGCATACACATGAGCTGAGCTTAAACCTGGGGAAACTTGACCTCCAAAGGGAGGAGTTTTGGTTCTTATTCTATTGTGTCTTTGACTCTTTATGCTCCTGGAGAAAATTACTTAGAGCTCAGACTTTGATTCTTGAAATAACACTGCTAATGATCTTAATAACCGATAATGATATAGTGCTTTAAATTTGGAAAGCACCATCTATATGTTATTTCATTTTATCCTCAACAGCCTTGTGAGGCAGGTGAATTATTTTCCCCATTTTTCAGATGAGGAAACTGAAGCTGAATGAGTTTGAGTGACATTTCCAGGGTCACACAGCAAGAGGATGTTCAAGGCAGGATTTAAGTTCATCTTTCTTACTCTAAAAACATAAAAATCTGTGGAATAAATGAAATGATGAAAAATAAGAAACTCCCAAACACTTACTAGCTGTGTGACCTTGGGCAAGTCACTTATCTTCTGTCTGCCTTAGTTTCCTCAAATGTCAAATGGAAATAATAACACTTACCTTGCAAGGTTGTTGTAAGATCAAATGAAATAATTGTAAAAATCACTTAGTACAGGGTCTGGTATATAGTAGATGATATACTAAATGCTGTTCCCTTTCCATTCCATTCCATCTTTTCCTACAACTTACCCTCCTAAATTTATTCTTTATTCTTATCACAACCTCAAATCCCTTCACTCCTCAATATTTTCAGGCCCTGAGGGAATGATAAAGCCATTTATTAAAGAAGACAGAAGGGGATGGGGTTTTAAAAAGCTCACATAAAAGGGTTGGCTTTGGTAAAGAGAATGATTTCAACAATATCAGAGATAGAAGGTAAAGAAAAATGAATGAGATACAATGTTAAGAAGTTCTGAGATGAAGAGGAGAGAAGAGGGAGAACTTAGTAAAGAGTCTTATCCCTTTTCATATCTGATTATGTTTCCTCCTCTGTTTAGTAAAATCAATGGCTCCCTATTGCTTCTAGGATGTAAGGATGATATTTTAAAGCTCTTTAAAGTGGTCCCATGCTAATTTCTAGTCTCATTATATATTATTCTCAATCCTACACCCAATGCACAGTCAAACTGGGCTCATCTCTTTTCCATATTATTGTACTCAGTCTTTCATTTCTGTTCCTTTGTATTATCTCTCTCCCATGTCTGGACCAAACTTCCTTCTCATTTATACCCCACAGACTACCTCTTCCTTTCTAGGTATAGCTCACAAACTTTCTATAGAAAGCCCTCTTCTGTACCCCTTTAATTGCTAGTGCTTCATTTTTATTTTCTATAATAAATATGTAATATTCATTATATACACATATTTTGTTTCTGACATAAGATTGTAAGTTCTTTGATAATAGAAATTGTTTCATTTTTATGTATTTTTATCCCCAGCACCTAATACAGTGTCTGGCATAAAATGAATGTTTAATAAATGTTTACTTATTTATATTTTGAAAGTCCTTGAAAATAACTAGAATGCAAAAATGTCTTAATCTACCACAACATATAAAAGGCATAAAGTATAATCAATACATTAAAGATATAAAGAATGACTAAAATAATGGAATGGATATTCATTTCTCAAGGTTGGGGCTTGTCAATATAATAAAAATTACAGCATTACTTAAATTATTTTAGAGAATTAGTATTATATCAAGCTAGTAAGCTTTTTATAGAGTTAGACAAAATAATAGCAAAATTCATTTCATAGAACAAAAGATCTGGAATCTCTAGATAAATAATGAACCAAGTAATCTTCAAAGAGTAATAGGGCTTTTAGACTTCAAATTACATTATAAAACAGTAATTGTCAAAACAATTTGGTAATAGCTAAAAACACAAAAATCTGTGGAATAAATGAAATGATGAAAAATAAGAAATAATAAAACCCAGTAAGTCAGTATTTGAGAACTTCAAGAACACAAGCAATTTAAGAAAAAACTATTTGATAAAAACTGGTGGAAGAACTGGACAGCAGTTAGGTACAGAGTAACAATTTATACTGTAAACTACAATAAACTCAAAAATGAATATATGACTTGAATATTTACACCATGAGGAAATAAGACAAAGATGACAAAAGATATTGTAAGAACTATGGAACACAGGAATACTAATATACTGTTGGTGGTTTTTATGAATGAGGCTAACCATTCCAGGAAACAAATTGGAGTTATGCTTCTCCTCCCCTCCTCAGCCCCACCCTTGATACAAAGTGACTATAAGGCCAATTCCCAGAAATCCTACTACTAGGTATGAACTGCTCTCCTTGTTAAAGACAGAAAGATCACATAAATCAAAAAATTCTTATAAGCACCTTTTTTTTTGCCTTAGCAAGGGGTGGGGACAAAAGAATGAGAAACATAGTAGGTCTTAGGATCATAGATTTATAAGTGGAAGGAACCTTGGATTCTATTTAGTCCAGCCTCCTCATTTTATAGCTGAAGAAAATGAAACCCAGAAAACTTAAATGACTTGCTCAAAATGTCTATAAATTAGGGAATGACTAAACAAACTGTAGTACTTAGTAGCAAAGGAGTATAGCATAGAATAGGAGATTTAGAGGAAGTCATTTATTTTAACTCCTTCATTTTATATGTGAAGAAATTGAGGTCCAGAGAGGCTGAGTGACTTACCTGAGTGTGCATAACTAGTAAACGGTAATTTATCTAACTCCAAATCTCAATGTTCTTTCCATCTTATTTAGATGTGTTTGGTTGTAATGGTCACTTACATGGCCATAAGAAAAGACAAAATGTAAAAATTCAGAAAGGCATGGGGAGATATAGTAATTTATAATGGGAGAGTGACACAAACAATCAGGAAATGAATATATAAAAATAACAAAATAAGCTTCCTCCACTGTTATAGTTTTACTGTCTATTTCTTCCTGTAATTCATTTAGCTTTTCCTTTAAGGATTTAGATGCTCAACCATGTGGTGCATATATGTTTAGCAGTGATAATAATATATTGTCTGTGGTATATTTTAGCAAAACATAGTTTCCCCAATTGTCCCTTTTAAGTAGGTCTACTTTTGCTTTTACTCTGTCTGAGGTCATGATTGCTACTCCTGATTTTTTTTTTAACTTTAGTTGAAATGTAGTAGATTCTACTCCAGCTCTTTATTTTAACTCTTTGGTTATCTTTCTGTTTCAAAGGTGTTTCTTGAAAACAATACATTGTTGGATTCTGGTTCTCTAGTTCACTCCACTAGCCTTTTCCATTTTATGAGTGAATTCATCCCATTCACATTCACAGTTATGACTGGTAAATCTGTATTTCCCTCTGTCCTATTCTCTTAAAATTAATCTTTTCTTTTTTCCCTTGCCTCCTCTTTAAGAGTTTGTTTTCCTTCTGACTAATGTCTCTCTTAATTTACCCTTTCGCTTTTTACCCCCTTTTCCCTTAACTTACCTCCTTCCTATTTATCTGTTCAGTAAAATATATTTCTGTGCCCAATTGTGTATATATGTATTCTTGCCTCCTTAACTGGTTCAGATGAGAGCAAGTTTCAAATGTTCACTCCCTTCATTGCCCATTTCTTGTATATTGTTCTTTGTGCAACCCATTTATGTGAGATAATTTCCCCCAATCTTCTTCTCCTTTCCCCCTTTTCCCAGTACATTTTTCTTCCTACTCATCTATTCTTCTTTGAAGATCATCCAAACACAACAGAACCACATCCAGACCATTTATCTAATTATATTTATTCTATGACCTCTTGATGATAAAGTTCTAACTGGCTATATCTTTCATATCTCTATATAAGAATGTATAACCTTGCTTATTCCCTTATAACTTCTCATTCATGTTTACCCTTTCATGCTTCTCTTGACTCCTGCGGTTATATGTCAAATTTTCTACTCTTTTCTGGCCTTTTTGTCAGAAATACTTGGAAGTCCCCAATTTCAATAAAGATCCATCCACCCCCCTAACCCTCATAGAATTATACTTAGTTTTTCTGGGTAGGTTAATTTTGGTTATAAATCTAGGTCTTTGCTTCCTTCTCTTCTTGGAATATCACAATCTAAGCTCTCCACTTGTATGATCCTGTTTGTAGCTCCTCAGTAATTCAGTTCTTTCTTTTTGACTTTTTGCAGTATTTTTTTCCTTGATCTGGGAGATCTAGATTTTGGCAATAATATTCCTGGGACTTTTCATGTTGATGTTTCTTTCTAGAGGTGACTGAAGGATTCTTTTTATTTCTACTTTCTTCTCTGGTTCTAAGCTATCTGGACAGTTTTTCTTTTATAATTTCTTGAAATATGATATCTTGACTGACTTTATTGATGCTCATGGAATGATGCTCAGGAAAATCAGTTATTTTTAAATAATCTCTTCAATCTCTTTTTCAGTGTCAGTCATTTTTTTTCTTATGAGATAGTTCACATTTTCCTCTATTTTTCTTCAGATTTTCAACTTTATTTTATTATTTTTTAATGTGACATGGAGTCATTCTTTAGCCTCCATTTGGCCAATTCTAACTTTCAAGAAGTTAAAGGTTTTGTACTTCTTTTTTCCAAGTCAATAATTCTCTTTTCAAATCTTTCTTCTTAACCTCTTGCCTCTTTTGCCATCTTTTCCTCTAGTGTTCTTACTTGGTTTTTCAAAATAAAATGTTAGCTCCTTCTTTAACACTTGTTTTTTAATTTTTCTAGCAATTTTTGTTGACTTGCGTCCAAGCTGTGTATTTTTTTTGAGGCTTTGCTTATAAATTTTTTTGAAGTCATTTTTTTCTATCCATTTCCTTGATTTTTCATTTCCAGTTCTTATTACTCCCAAGAGATTGACATTCTAAAATTCCCTTCATCACCAGTTCACAGTAGAAAAGAAAGCACTTTGTATTTGTCATAATTACTAGATATTTCTTCCTTGGTAATATCAAGATCGTAGTGCTATGTGTACTTTTAAAGCGCTCCATAAAGATTGTACATGCAACTCATGCTAAATTTATCCACCTTACAGTCGATGAAGATAATTTGGTTATATAGGCAAGTACTTTTGATGCACCTATTTTTAATAGTGAATGGAAATTTAATGATATGATTAATATAGAATGAGTAGTTTGGGACAAAGGAATGGATGCAATTTGAGTTGTAGAGGAAAGTTCATTATCTCACTGCCCTCTTCATAAGCAATTGAGCTATTCAAGCCTAACCTCTGAGTGTAGAATCTTCTATGTCTAAAAGCCCTTCTCTTTTACATTTTAACTTTCTGGTTTTGTCCCTTATAAACTTCTATGTTATTGAGATGTAAATGAACCAGGCTCTTACAATGTCCTTTGGAACAATCTGACTGTTCTGGGCAGGGTTAAAAATCAGCTTGTATCCTTAGACAGTTAGGTGGCACAGTCAATAGTGTTGGGCTTTGAGTAGGAAGGTTCATCTTCCTGAATTCAAATCTGGCCTCAGACACTTCCTGACTATGTAACTCTGTTTGCCTTAGTTTCCTCATCTATAAAATAAACTGGAGAAGGAAATGGCAAACCATTCCAATACCTTTGGCAAGAAAACCTCAAATAGAGTCGCAGAGGTGGACATGACTGAAATGACTGCACAACAACAACAAAATGAAATTGATAACGAAAATCGTAATTAATCAGAAAGTCTAGTAGGTAACCTAACAAGAGATTACTAACGTAATCGATATAGTTCAACCTTATGAAAACTGTAAGACAAGGCATAAAAGTTCATCCCAAATAGAAACTCCTGTGTGGATCTGGTCACTAAAAGAGTTGAGTTCCCAGGAAAAGACTCAAACATTTTGTTATAAGTTATAAGTGATGGAAGTTCTGAAAAATGTGTAATGAACTCACAAGACTCAACAACAAAGTATTCCAGCTGGATACTGACATTTAAATCTTCTAGCCCTCACTTCTGCAAAAGGGTAAATGAGCCTCTGTACATAAAAGCAATGTGGTTACCCTGAGTTCTCTCGCTCCAAAATGTGAGATAATAATTCTGAGTAACCGCTTTCTCAGTCCTCCCACCATACATAATTAAGTTCTAAGTGATACAGACTTATTTCTCTTTCAAAAGGCCATTTTCTTTCTTAAAATAACTTTGTAGGAAAGAAACATTTCTTTTTTTCTCATGAATAAAAGTAATCATGCTAAAATTTGTGTAATACTTGCCATGTGACAAATATTGTACTGAACACTTTAAAATACTTCATTTGGTTCTCACATAACACAAGTAGGTAACTGTTTTATTCTCATTTTACAGTTGAGGAAACTGAGGCAAACAGCGTTAACTGTCTAACATTTTCATCTACCTACTGGACATCTCCACCATGATTTCCCCTAGACATCTTTAATTTAATATGATGAATCATTTCCCGTAAACCTAATCTTCCTTCAAACTTTCCAATTCCTGTTAAGAACCGTAACTTTCTCCTAATAATGAAGGTTCAGGATTTCGCATCATCTTTAACTCATTTCATGCCATCACCCTTATACCCAGTTTCCAAACCTTAATTTTACCTCCACAATATCTCTCACATCCATTCCCTTTACTCAAATCAGTAACCACCCTACTTTAGACCTCCATCTGTCTTCACCTGGGATATTGGTCCTAACTGAGTCTCTTCCCTTTCTAATTCATCCTCCACCCACTTGCCAAAATAATTTTCTTGAGACATAAGTCTGACCAAGAGAGAGTTAACTCAACTTTGGAACTCCTGCGCTGTAGCTACAAGGTGGTGATTAGTGATTCATTGTGAATTCACCTAATTTCTAGTTAGCCCCACCCCTTCCCTATTCCCTCTTTTCCATCTTTTCATTTTCTCTGCCACCATTTACATATCACCTCATTTTCCATCTATTGCTTTAGAAATAGTAATGCCACGATAAATGGCAAAATAATCACTGCTTATAACTAATCCTGCTAACTTCCTAGACAAAATACCCATCCCTGACCACCCTTTTCCTGATATTGCCCCACTACTAGAATGTAATCTATCTAAGGGTTGTCTCAGTTTTATATTTGTATCCCTAGAATGTAGCATAATACTTAGCCTATAAGGGACACATTAAATGCTTTTGTATTCTGTTTTATTCCATACCTGTTATTACCCTATTAAAAAAAAATCAGTGACTCCCCATGACTCAAGGATAACTCAAAACTGCTCAGTCTTTGCTTTTTTTAGGTCCTCCAGAAGCTGGTTCTAATTTAAATGTAAGTGTGGAAACTGAGTCAATTATTTAAAGTTACCACTCTCTCCCCAAGCTCCCTAAAGGAAGTATCTAACCCTAAAGCCTTTATCAGATAGAAATCAAACAATCAATCCAAGGTATTAAATGAATGAACATACACTCCAAATCCTTGTGGTTTTTGTTTATCGTAGTAAGCTCAAAACCAGGTATTCAAGTGCCCAGCAAGATAGTAGAGGGCCATTTTCTCTGAGCTCTTGAGTGGAATAGTTAGGACCAGGGAGGAAGAAATATAGAGTGTCTTCTTCTCCCTTCCCTTGCTTAGAGCATTCTTTCCTCCTCCCACCCTGATTTGTCCAGTGACCTTATGAGCCTCAGAGGGTGGAAGGAACAGGATTTTTTAGTGCTTTGGCAGCCAAGCCTGCACTAGAAACATTGAGGAAAGGCAGCTTCATGATTTTAAAAGTACCCCCAGGAGAAAGCTGTACCATATATTAGGGGAGAACAGCTTGAGGACTTCCAGACTCTATGAGTTTACCCTTCTGGCATATGAACACCCTAAGTTTGCACCGCCTTTCTCCTGGTCTCTGAAAATCGTTATAGAGTCTGCCACAGGCTTTTGAGAGAATGTTTTATACAAACTCTTCTTACTATACACCTTAGCAAATGCCCTTTTACTAACATGGCTAATTAAGTCAGGAGGTTGCCTAATTAATATCAAGTAATAATCAGTGTGAAGTCCACCAGCAGATGCCTATGAACCGTAGAATTATAAAAACACTCTACACCTGCCCTTCAGGGTCCCTCAGATCTGTGGTGTCAAACTCAAGTAGAAATGGCTCGCAGGTTTTATGGCTGCTTGCAGCCTACCACAAGTTTGACACAGAGCAGAGAAGAATTTGGCTACTCTAGGGACCTGAACTGCCAGTGCAAGCAGAGTGGGGAGAGAGTAAGTCCAGAACATTATTACATAATGGGGCCTGTCCCAGATAAACTTGAGGCCCACTGCACTTGCAGGACCCACTAGAGAAATTATTTAACTAGAACTCTAGTTTTCAGAATTCACCAGAAAAAAAAATAGCATTTTTTTCTCTTTTGTTTAGGCTGCAGTACAGTAAGGTTCTAGTATGTTTTCTTATAAGTCAAACTCGTTTTTTAAAATGACTTTAAATGTTCATATACTTATTTACTAATACTTATTATATTAATTTACCCAATATAAGTATTGTAAATATTATAAGAAGCAATTATTTTACATCCCTAAAATACTAGTGCGTAGAAGTTCAATGAACTAAAGTGTACCATATTACCTCAAAAATATTCTAATACCTTTTTAAAATTTTTGCGAGGTTTTTCTTGTCTTACTCACGATTCTAGACAGCTTATCTGTCTATAAATGGGCTAGGTGGCCCAGAAACTGAGTCATCAGCCCTTTAGTACTTAATCCCTTTTGGTGGTACTCGGTATCTTTCGAAGACTTTTCTGAATATCTTTTTTATTCTAAGTGAAGCTACTTGTCCTAGGGAGAGGTAAGTTAGAAACTACATTTGAATCACTTTTACAGTAGTAGGGATCTATTAAGGAAGACTTTAAGTGACCTCTGGCATAAGACCTAGAGAAAATTACCCTGGACCTCAAAGAGTTGCCTCTGGTACAAGAACCCCTAGGAAAAATTCTGGCATACCCTGGGTAGAAAAGGATTTTTAGAAATTTTGTTTCCTGGGTTAGTTTGACAATCTTATTCACTGAAGGAATCATGGAAGTATTTTCATCTGGACAGTTGAGTTTCTCCCTTAAAGGGCAAGGGGATGACTTGTGATCTATTCCAGGTCCTTAAGCCATCTGAAAAGAATGTCACATATTCTAGGATCTCCTTAGAGACTGAGCTTTTCTTCTGAGATAGAAAATTTGATTTTCTTTTCCTTTTTGAGTTGGCCAGTGATTAAACCTGACCTTTGCGTTTGGGCCCAGAGTAGAGGGGCCAGAAGCAAGCATTTATTAAGTGCCTACTATGCGCCAGGCTAATGTGGTAAGCACTTTGCAATTATTACCTCATTTGGTCTTTGCAACAGCTCTGGAAGAAGGTAGGTCCATCATTATCCCCATTTTTAAGTGAGGAAACTGAAGCATAAGGTAAGTAACTGGAACAGCACCTTAGAAAAAACCAGTCCAGTTTCCTTATCTCACTTAATAGAGTGACATGATTAGGTATGATGTAGTTTTCTTCTGGGTTGCTTGTAAAGTCTTGAAGCTGCCATTCCTCCATGTTTTTAGTTTGTCCTCAGTTCACAATGAAGACACTGCTGCCAGTGGCTGTTCTCCCAGGATGCTGCCAGGACACTGATGAAAAGCCCAGTTCTTCCAGCTCTCTGAAGCTCACAAGGTCATCTTCTGGTCAGAGCAGGGAGGAGGAAGAGAAGCTCTACCTCTCCCCCAACCTGCCTTACAGTAATTCCCTCTCAGGAGGCTAGCTGGAATGGCTCTTCCCTCTATCTTGTCAAACACTTGAATACTAGTATTGAATTCAGAGCTATTTTATACAAAACATGCAGAGCATGGAGGGGCTTGACATATGATAGTTAAATGGCTTGGATTGATTAAATGGTTTGATAGATGTATTCTCACCTAATATAATGTATTAGAGTTAGTTACTCTAAATGGAGGTAGAGATTGAGTGAGTTAATCACTCCCAATATTTACCTTCGTTTCCCAAGATTAATAGCTGCCATCCTCAGTATGTTTGGCAAAGTCCATAATATCAAATCCTGGATGACTGTCTAATGACTTAAGGAAGGAGCTAATGGATTGGTGAAAATAGGATAAACATTTAAATTGCGCCTACTGTGTTCCAGACACTCTGCTAAGTGCTTTTTACAAATATTATCTCTTGATCTGTACAATAACCCTTCAAGGTAGCTGTTACTATTCCCCTTTTACACTTGCAGAAATTCAAACGGAGGTTAAGTGATTTGCCAAGGGTCACAGAGCTAGTGTCTGAGGCTAGATTTGAACTCATGGCTTCCTGACACCAGGCTCAGTGTTCTATCTATTATACTGCCAGCTACCTCTTTATTATCCTTTTAAATACCTTAAATTTAAGAGTCTCAGGAAAAGTTCATTATCAAATCTAGCAACTGACATTTTTCCATACTTCCAAATATATAGTAATTTAATTTAAAAAAAATCATTTTACAATAGGTCACTGCCTATTTTAGCCTTTGCTAGTGCCCTCTGCTTCAACTCAAAACAATTAAAGAAAAGAAAAATAAAAATGCACCCTTATATCTCAAAGGGAAAACATGGGAATCCTGGGCATGTGGGGCTCTTCCCTCAAGTAGCCCAGGAGAAAGCCATACCCCGCTA
>CM053771.1:346136781-346154813 GCA_028658325.1 Potorous gilbertii | reverse complement strand
TACTAGGAAATAAGAAATACAGGTAAATGGGGAATAGAAAGTTATCTGGCCCTACAGGACAAAAGAGAAGATGGGGAAAAGAGAAGGGAGGGATGATAGAAGAGAGGGCAGATTGGTGATAGGGGAAATTAGAATTCTCAGTGGACTGGGGTGGGGGGAGGGGACAAATGGGGAGAATATTTTGGAACCTCAAATTTTGTGAAAATGAATGTAAAAATTAAATAAATAAATTTATATTAAAAAATAAAAAGAAAATGAGAGGATATACTCACAAAAGCCAACATATTCACCAACTGTACTGGAGAACCCTAACATAAGGACACATGCCATGAAGCAGAGACCTTTGAGATCCATTGCAATCTGTAGACTTCTAAAGCCTGAAATCTTCAGAAATACGAAAAAAAATCACATAAGAGCCTCATTTATACTCTTGGATTTACACGATAATTCAGGATGTTTATCTTGGTGGGGTTTTTTTCTGTGTGTTCTAGCTCCACCTCTTTATTATATGTGAATCTGAAAAGATATCCAAATCAATTATCTTCAGTAAGAATACATTGTACTAAGTGACCTGAAGAAGGAAATGACAAATCACTCCAGTATCTGCCAAGAAACCCAAAAGGGAATCATGAAGAGTTGGACATGACTGAAAAATGACTGAACTACAAAAAAAAAAAGAAAAGAACAAGTAGCAAAAATAAAGTTTTGGTGAATATTCTATAAGTCCACTATTTGATGAATTGTTCAATAAGTTAATTATTACCTTCAGAAAATCCATCTAGGTCAATTACAGTATCAAGTAGGAAGGAGAAAATGACTCATGGTATCAAGTCACAATAATTTTAGAGATGCTTTTTATGAGCCAGAATTGTGATCCTAGAAGTATTTTATTAGGTGTTGGATCATTCTTTGTACATTGATTTTAATGGTCTTCTGGATCCAAAACTCCATTAAGGTGTTCGAGTGGAGGATACAATACTGAGTAACAGGTACCTCCTGCTGTTATTTGATATTGAGTGAGTGTGTGATAACTGGGAAGACAGGACAAGGGTTTGCATTGATAGGGAGCAGGTGAATTTATTTCCTAATAAATATGGGATGCTAGTTAATTGGAATTTCACATTTCTGCTCTGATTGGAAAATTTTTAATTTGCGATATCCAGTATACCTTCTCCTTATATTTTCTGTCAAATATTCCGTATCAAATACAGTACCCATTATTTCTATGACTTCTGAACTGGGTAGAATATTCTCTGAATGACAATACTTTGAGACAGTGTTGTAGAGCAGAGTACTGGATAGCTGGGTAACAGCTCATCCTCTCCCTCTCCTCTTCTCCAATGGAAGGTAAATTTTGATGGCCAGAAGCTGCCCAGTTAACTAGGGGTTTACTGGCTAGATTTCCTTCTTTTCTTCCTTCCTTCCTTCCTTCCTTCCTTCCTTCTTTCCTCCCTTCCTTTCTTTCTTTTTTACTTCCTTTCTTCCTTCACAAAACCTTAAACCCAGTTCACCGATTGGACCACTATAGGTCCTTGCCCAAACTCCACTCATTTTGGGGATCTCTTGGCTTAGAGGGAATGTCAATGGTAACTGTTTCTCTTTGAAACAGCAACCCTGAGGCTCTTCCTCTCCAAACTTGATTTTTTTTTTTCCTTTTTTCTAATTAAAGGAGTCATCCCTTGACTCACTTCTTAAAGAAGCCTATTCACTAATGAATGTTACCTCACTCTATGTAAGTACCTGAAAAGGCCTTAACCTAAAAGGGCCAGGGTCTCCCATTGCATCCTGGACCATCTGTAGTCATCCTGATGAATAACTGACCACTGGTCCCAGATGGCTCTGGAGAAGAAAGTGAGGCTGGTGACTTTGCTCAGCCTTCCCTCACTCAAATCAAAGTCAACTGCAACTCATGTCATCATTTTCCTGATGTCATGGTTCTCTTCAAAAACACGGGACAAACACAACCTGGATTGGGAGACAGGAGACAGGAGAGCTAGTTCCTAATATGTCACTAGATAACATCAATTCTCCAGACCTCAATTTTCACACTTTTGCTTAGAGGGTATTGTGATCTTTCTCCAAAAGAAGTGAGCTCCATGACTCCCTCCCATTTTGCCTAACTGTTTTGGTAAGCATCCCTATAGCTAATTGAATAACCCTATGAGTTACCCAGAGAAAATGTAAGTAGAGGTACAATCAAGGAGTGTATGGTGTGCCCTAGCCAACTACAGCCAGCAGGAAAGCACTAACTTAAGCAGGTGGCACATTACCCATGTATATAGGGTGAGAAAGGGATTTATAGTTTTCATATTAATCAATATGATATGCACAATGAATATACTAATAATTTGATTTTCTCAAGAGCTGTCTCTGGATTGGGAGTAAGAACTGAAAAGGCAGTTTAATCTGATAAATCAAAACTCTGACAACTCTCACAGTCACTGGACCCTAAGTGAAGCAAATCAAAGATTGTAGAATCTATTCCCATCCCAGAACTCTGGTTCTGTACTTTAGGGGAGGTGGTCACAACCCCAAAAGGTTTGACTCCCGAATTGTTGCATTGTGAGACTTACAGGTTTCTATTCTTTTGGAAAGCCACTAAATGATTGTTTGTAATTCACCTCCACACAACACTCCTTCCTCAGTTGAACTTTAAATATATGGCCTGTGCTTTTACTTCAGCTAAGAGTACATTCCTTCACTCTGAAATCGATTAATTAAATTACTTGATTACTGGCCTACTCCAAGCACTGTGTGTTCGTCCTTCGTTGCCGAAGAAGACCATGCCATCAGAGAAATAGTGGCATGACTTGCACTTGACTTTGTTTTGAGTGAGGGAGGGCTGTGCAGGTCACCAGCCTCACTTCTGCTCCAAAACCATCTGAATCCAGTGACTAGATATTCATCAGGATGACTGGAGATGACCCAGGATGAGACAGTTGGGGTTAAGTGACATGCTCAAGGTAATACAGCTAGTGAGTGTCAAGTGTCTGAGGTGAGATTTGAACTCAGGTCCTCCTGACTCCTGCACTGGTGTTTTATCTACTGCACCCCCTAGCTGCCCCTACTCCAAGCATTATTCTAAGATTAGAGACTAACCCAGTAAAAATCCTGCTAACATGGGGAAGAAAAGATTCAAATAGGAACAAGACATCAGGAGTCATTGTGAAATCTAGCTTGAAATCTATTGTTCTTTGAATTGAAAAGAAAAGAACTATCATAAGGTTCAAGAAGCAGCAGTTTCTTCCAGTAGCCTCTGAAACTCTTATATGAGTTCTGGGGCTAAGTGAACCAATAGGCAAACAAAGACTTTCAAGTAACATAGGCACCATGGTTTGGAGATGTGATTTTGAGACAGAATCATACCCAAGGTGCTCTTTCTTTTTTATTTTGCTTTTTCAATTTTGGCAAGATTTTGAGTTCCAAATTTTCTCCCCATCTCTTCCCTCTGTCCACCCCAAGACAGCGTGCATTCTGATTACCCTTTCCCCCACTCTACTCTTCCTTCCATCACATCACTCCATTCCCTTATCCCCATCTTCTCTCTGTTCTTGTAGAGCAAGATAGATTTCTATACCCCATTACCTGTATTTCTTATTTCCCAGTTGCAAGCAAAAACAATTCTCAACATCCATTCCTAAATTTTTGTGTTCTAACTTCTCTTCCTTCCTCCCTCCCAACTCATCCCCACTGAGAAGGCAAGAAATCACTCAAAACAAAGTCAAGTGCAAGTCATGCCACTATTTCTCTGATGGCATGGTCTTCTTTGCCAACGAAGGACGAACACACAATGCTTGGAGCAGGCCAGTAATCAAGTAATTTATGCAAATGACTTCTATAATAGTCATGTTGTCTAAGACTAACTATATTTCCCTCCATCCTATCCTGTCCCCCATTTATTCTATTCTCTCTTTTGACCTTGTCCCTCCCCAAGTGTTTACTTTTAATTACTCCCTCTTCCCATTTGTGCTCCCTCCTATCATCCCTCCCACCCCACTTATCCCCTTTTCCCCCACTTTGCTATAGTGTAAGACAGATTTTCATACCAAATTGAATGTGTATGTAATTCCCTCAAGCCAAAAATGAGGAGAGTAAGCTTCACTGTTTCTCTCTCACCAAGGTACTCTTTCTTGATAGGCCAGTTATTAAAAGTTGTTTCCCTGGGAAATAAAATAAGTTGTGTTAAAACCTGAAAAGAGTAGCAAAATAGTGAATTGTGGATAGTTGCAGGGAGCAAAAAGGTATCATGAAACTGTGGAAAGTACTATATTTGACATCAGAGAATCTCATTTGTATGAGATGGATGACCTTGGAAACATGGATGACCTTGGAAAAGTCATTTAACCTCTTTCAACCTTAGTTTTCTCACTATTAAAATAATGGAGTTGGACCAGATGTCTTCTCAAGTCCTTTCCAAACCATACTGAGAAGAAAATTGAGAAAAAAAATACTACAAATACCATCTGCTGGGAGAAAAAAGAGGGCACAGGAAGCAAAGAAACAGATGACAGGGAGCAGCAAATGAGGACACCTGTTGAGTATGGTTTGATGTGAGGAGTGTTGCTCATTCATATAAAAGAGCTATGAAAAGAAACTCCATTGTGAAAGAGTAAACCCAGCCAGCCTGCTTATGGAGCCTCACCCAGGATAAGCGAAAAGATGAAATATATCTCTGAGGGAAGAGTTTCCTACTGATGAGTACTGTTGCTTTCTCTTTCATATTTTTATCATTTTATTTTTAATTTATGGAATAAAACAAGCATCTCCATAATAATTTAAAAAAGATGATTGTACATGAAACTACAAATCTATTATGTACTACTTTTTATTCAATTTAAATATATAATAAAATTTTCATATAATTTTTTTCCTTTTTTTTCTTTCTTCCCCCCCCCCAACCCTGGACATGGCTACTATAAAACACAAATATGTGTATGTACGTATACATACATACATATACATATATGCATATACACGTATATATGCATTCATACATATATATAATCATCCTATGCATACATCTATTTATCAGTTCTTTATTTGTATGCAGATATTTGTATGTCCTTTCCTGAGGCTCAAATGTGTGCCCTGTATCCATTCAAATGTAATAAAATTGTTCCACTTTATCAGTCAGTGTGATTTTCAGGGAAAGGCAGGGATTACCCTTGATGTCAGATACTGAATCATTCAGGTCTAGGTGAGAGCAATAAGCCAGAGAATTGAAGTTTCTCAAAGTGTGTCATTTTTTTTTTAATGTGAGGAGGGTGCCTCTGACACATGTATAAAATAAATGGCTTGGTTTAGATAAGTCATCTGCCAAATGTAACATATTCAGGAGCATGGCAGAGCTGTTGGTGTTCCTCACTATACATACTCTTCATACTCTTCTAGGTCTGATATTCTGAGGTTCCATGTTGTCAAATAGAAAACTTGAGTTTTTAAGCCATTGTTGTTGAAAATGTTATTGTGAGTATTCTTGTTTACACAATGATTTACTCTTATGAGAGTATAGGAGTCATTGAGATAGGGTCCTTGTGTCAAAGTCCTTTGTAATCTCCATAGGGAATGGAGCAGTACTCAATAAGCATTTGATGATTTGATCTTAAAAAAATTGAAATGCACATATCTCTTATGAAAACATTGGTTAGTTTAGATTAACTTGATGGGCAAGTTCAGATATTTTAAAATAATCAATTCCCACTTTCTTATCAATCTATCTGCCCTGGTCTTGGGAAAAAGGAATAGATGATACACACCAAAATTATAACAGCACATTTTTGAAATGTTAAGAGAAACACCTTTGGGACCATTTCGTTCCATCACCCCTGTCCCAGCCTTTAACAAAGTAATGGAAAGTGCACAGGATTTAGAGTCAGAGGACCTGGGTTTGAATTCTGATTTATTTACTTACCTGGGACAAGTAACATGGGGCAAGTCACTAAGCCTTCATGGGACTTTTTTTTTCTTTTATAAAATAAGAGTACTGGAATAGATTATCTTTATCTTTAGAGCTCTTTTAGCTCTAAATTCTATGATTTTATCCTCCACTGGCAAGAGAAAGATGGGCACTAAATGACAGAAAAGTAAACCTATTATTGTGGTGTAGTGCCAATGTGATATTCACAGCACCTACAGTGGTTATGAATATCCCAGCACAATTCTGAATCACAAAACACAACAGATTCTTCACATGGAAGACAGAACCAAAACTTTCATTCAGATACCAGAAAGCCAAATCCATTATAGAAACAAAAATCTAAACATAATAATCATGCAGAGAACAACACCAGCCCCAAGTTTTCCCCCTGCTAGGAGTCCCACAAACCAACTCCCTTAAGCAAAGTCACAAACATGCTCTTCCACTCACACTAGTCAGTTGCGTGATTGCCTGCATCCTTCCTAGCTCTGACTAGACTTTGACCAATTTCCTCTCAGCTCTGCTCCAGCTCCACCTCTTCCTCTTTCCCCATTTAGCAAACACCTCCCACCACAGACTCCATGTAACTCAGATTCATGCGACTCAGGCTTCCATGTGACCCAGGTAGGTCACATGGGCCTATTAATGAATGGAAAAGATGTTCTCTTTGAAATTATTATTATATGTGGTCATGACTGATCTGTCCTAATACTACAAAAGAAAGAAGAGAGGTCCTTATAGATTTATTTTCCTGTCGCAAGAATCTTTGCAGTGAATCATCAGATAGTTATTTTAAAGATTGCCCTAAAAGATAGTCTTTCCTACTATCTTTCCTCTTAGGAACACTCTGGTTGCAATCCTAAAACAAAATATAGAGAAATAACATAGTCATCTTATCAGATAGTAGTATGGAGATTGACTTGGAAGACAAATAGATTATAAAAGCAAATCAGAGGCTATTGAAATAGTTTATATAGGAAATAAAAATGGTAGAAGAGAGGAGAAAAGACCTTAGAATAAAAGCTTGAAGAAATTTGTGTTTAAAGGTTTGAAGATAGAGGAAGAGCCAGTAAAGAAGGCATAGGAGGAATGATAAGGTTTGTAGTCAAGAAGTCTATGTGAACAAAAACTCATTCTTTCCTTTCTTCCACTCTCTCCCCTACAGTTTTCCACCTCTTAAATGTTGATAATCCATATTAAACTTGAAAGTAAATGTACTTACAATCTCCTCCCTCCCCCAGCCATGTTGTAAAACATTTACCAGCACAATCCTATGTTCATTTATGACGAATACCCACATTTATGTATATATAAGAAACTTGCCTTGAAATAAAACTCAATCATTAAAATAAAGAAGAAATATTCATATAGATTTCTCAAGTTTATGAAGTGCTTCCTGATGCAAAGAAAAGAAATTTAATGAAGGTATTCTCCAGTTTATATTTTGAAGATACTATTTTTTCCACCTTTGCAACATCTCTCAAATAAGCCCCCTTCTCTTCTCTGATGCTACTACCATTCTAGTGCAGGCATATTGCCTGCTTCAGGTCTCTTCCTCTTCAATCTATCCTCCATTCAGCCACCGAAGTGAATTTTCCTAAAGTGTAGATCTGACCAGGTCACTCTATGAGTCAATAGATTCAAGTGGTTCCCTGTAACCTTCCTCCAGGATTAAATTTTAAAAAACCCTTCATAACCAACCCTTACCCCACCCACCCCCACATCTCTAGCCTTCTTGCACCTTATTTCTTGTCATCTCCTCTTTAATCCAGTGATACTTGCCTCCTTGCTGATTCATGAATAAGATGCTCCATATTATGGCTCTGGGCATTTTCTTTGGCAGTCCCCAAACCTGGAATTTATTCCTTATTTTTGCCTTCCAGCTTCTCTGATATCCTTTAAGTCCCAAGTTAATTTCTCTTTTTCTACAGGAATCTTTTCTCAACCTCATTTAATTCTAGTGTTTTCCCTCTTCTAATCATTTCCTATTTATCATATATGTAACTTGTTTGTGCACATTTACTTGCTTATTATCTCTCCTATTAGATTGTAAGTTACTGGAGGGCAGGGACACTTTTTTGCCTCTTTTTGTACTCTCAGCACTTGGCATAATGTCTAGCACATAGTGGGCACTTAATAAATGATGATCAAAAGTTTCTAATGTTCAATATGCAAAATAATTTAACATTATTCATATCTTAAGGAACAGGATGAGAGCCTGAAGATATAATTATTTACATGAGAATGATGCTTTATTTATACAATGAGATGAGGGACTTTTGTGTGTGTGTGAAAGGCAATCAGGGTTAAATTACTTGCCCAAAGTCACACAGTTAGTAAGTATCAGACTTGAACTCAGGTCCTCCTGACTCCAGAGCCAATGTTCTATGCACTGCACCATCAGGCTACCCTTGAGATAGGGGACTTCTAATGTGTATGGATACCTATTTGCTTGAAGCAATGGATGGCTTTCAAAAAGCAGTAACAATTCTTTAAAATAGAACTGTAGTAATCATCTCTCACCCAGGTTAGATTGTCAAACATAGATCAAATGTGTTTTGATCGAAGGCTTGCCAATTTATAGTAGACCATATGAGAAAGGTAGTTTAATAACTGAATTTAAGGGAAATCCCCAGAGAATATTTTTTTCATCATTGTTGGAAAAGTTATCACTTAAAAGAAAAGAAACAGAAGAAATAAAAGATATGGATCAGGTAGAAAATTCTGATCCATCTCAAGAAAAATAGACATTGCAACAAAGCATCATTTCAGAGGTGATATTCAATATTAAACTTCTTAGGGCAAGTGATTACTCTTCGTTTTAAGTCTGGCTGTTGTATGCAACAGTAAATGAGTAGAATACAATTGTCTTAATATACTAACTATTTACTATTGTTTTTGTTGTAGTGTTCAATTATAGTTGTGTCATAAAAGTTAATAAAATCAGTAATATAAAATGATGACTGATGTCTGATGTTCAATATATAAGATAATTTAGTATTATTAGTTATTTCCTTATAGTAAAGAAGACCCTAAACATTTTTAAAGTCCATGTTTCAATGTACATATGCAGTGGCTTAGACACAGATTTGATTGTTAATTGACTAAATATATATAACTACCTGGATTAAGTGGTCTGGATTTATTCTTTCTGTGAAGGAACCAGAAAAATGAGATTCTATAGGAAAGTATTTATAACTACCACACTCTAAATTTAAAATTTCGTACTGAAGTTGTCTTCAAAAAAGTAAGATCACATCAAATGCTGCCAAAGATAAAGAAGGATACATTTTTTAGGGGGGAAGAACCACTATTTTTGGTGATAAGAGGATCATTGATGACTTAGGAGAGTTGTGGTAACAGTCAGATTACTAGAGTTCAGTAGAAAACAGGTCATACAGAAGTGGAAGAAGCAAATATGAATCTTGCAGAGTTTGGCTGTCAATAAAAGGCAAAAGAGATTGATAGTTTTGAGGCAGAAGCACAGTTATAAAAGAAAAGTTTTATTCATTTACTTTTTTAAGACAGGGTAGACATAGTTTATTTACTGGGTGAATGGAAGGAGCTCATGAAGAGAGGGGTTGAAGGTATATAAGTACTGGTTGATAGAGCAATGGGATGGGAGGGAATGTGATCATTATCTGGAGGACAAGTTTTAGATTTCTTTTCAATGCATCTAAGACGTCACTTTAGCTACGTAAATTATCCTAGAAAGTGATTGTCCCTATGGCTTGGGAGTGAGGGTGGGGAGAACATGCACATACTGCCATATAAAGCTGGCACTAAACAGTCACAGGCTATTGACTCCAAACTAGAGTAACTGTATCTGTCAATATCAATTACACAGTAATTGATGCATAAATTATCCATCCAACAGAGAAATAGGCTTATTTTCAGGATATATATGACATTTAATATTAATATACCGTGCTGCTTTTCATTCTTAATATAGTTACTTCCTAATCAATCATGCCAATGGAAGATTTTATGGATGTAGATAATAGAAAACCATAAACTATCTGCTAATCTGGGTTTATAATTCTCTGCCAATCAGCAGCTATGCTTTTCAGCTATTGCAAGGTTACTGCCATACCCAGCAATATAAGTTTCTGTAAAACAGTGACTAATCCCAGCTGCTAAATGACTTCCAAAACCTTTGCAGATGATAAGAACATAAATATATATAGTTTCCCTTGGAAAAGCAATATATAATGAGTTGGCAGAATGCCTACCATTTTTAAAAACATATTAGCCAAGAGTTTAGTGAAAGAAACAAGGATGCTGCTCAAATTGTTTAAGCACAACTCAGAGAAGTGTTTGTACCAAGTGAATACCAGTCTGTCATAGCACTGATTGACTTAGAATCTTTGATAAATCACTTAAACCTGTCATGCCTCAATTTGCATATATGTTAAGTGCTCTGGATTTATTCTTTCTGTGAAGGAACCAGAAAAATGAGATTCTATAGGAAAATTTTTTTAGTATATTCAAGTCAGTTCCTTCAATTCAACAAACATTTATTAAGTGCCTACAAGGTGGAAAGCAATGCGCCAGATGCTTAGGATACAAAGATAACATATTAAAACAATATTGACCCTGAAGTAATTTACATTCCACAGGTGGAAGATGAGGGTAGGGTTGGGAACAAAATGCAAAAGCATAAGCAAATACAAAATATAGATAAAGACATTCAAAGTAATTTCAAGTGACAGTCCCAACAAATGGTCAGATTGAGAAAGATAAAAGAAGAAGCGGAAGCAATATGTTCCAAACATAGGGAACCATATATGAAAAGCATGGTTGTAGGAGATGGATCGTTTTGTGTAGGAAGCAGCAGTTTTCTACCTTTCCCCAAAAAACATATCAAAGATATCAACTGGGAGAAATACTTTTGTCATATAAATCTCTTTTCTTTGCATGAGAAAGCACTCATTAAATTTGAGAAATCTACTTGAACATTTCTCTGTCATTTGAAGGCTTATCTGACTTGACTGGAATAAAGAGCACATAAAAAATATTATGAATTAGGACCAAAAAGGAAGATGGAATTTCTTTTTGATGGGCTTTAAGTACCATAATGAGTATTATGTATTTTATTCCAGAGGCAATAGGGAGCTACTAAATATTTTCAAGTAGAAGAGTGACAGATGATTAAAAACAAATTCTCATACTTTAAGAACATGAGCTTGACAGCAGGAAATAGCAAGGTTGTAAAGGAATGAAAGTGGGAACAGAGCTACCAATTAGGAGATTACTGTAATAGTCCAAATGAAAAGTGTTGAGAGTCAAGAGTAGAGCTTGTACAAAATTTGTGTGTCATAAAGAAGCACAGTGAAGTCAGCAACAATTATCTTACTATCTCAGTCTTCCTTAATTCAACAAATATTAATTATCTCATATGTACAAAGGACTTTGATATGTTCTGGGAATACAAAGATGAAATTAAAATATTTCCAACTTTCAAGAAACTGACAATCTTCTGGAAGAATATAACATGTACAAAGTAAAGAAACACAAAATAATAGGAATTAATTTCAATAGAGAGTGCTAATGACTAGAGAGCAGAAGAAATAAATACAGGTCTTGTGTAGGCCATAAACTGTTCAGTAAAGGACAACTTAAAGATGCTTTGAGTCAGAAATGAGGAGGAAGTACATTCTAGACCTGGAGAATTACTTGGAGAAAGGCAGCATGGTAAGATACAAAATGTGAGACATCAGGAGCAACCTAAAGGCCAATTTGATTAGAACATAGCTTATGAATCATAGTCATAAAACAGGACCAGATTGTAGAAGGTTTTAAATGTAAGGCCAAGTATATTGTACCTTTTCCAAAAGTCAATAGATAATATCAGAGATGTTTGAGTCAGATAGGGATATGGCCAGATTTGTATTTCAGAAATATCAGTTGGGGGCAGGATTCTGGAAAGATGGTAGAGTAGATCAGAAAATTCTAAGCACTCTAGATTTCACGAACAAACAGGATTAAATAGTACTTCAGAGTGAAAGTAGAGGGATAAAAATAAACAAGAATTGGGACATAACAGTGGTCTTTCTAGGATGAAAAACAGAGATCTGGAGAACTGAGATTTGGTTCCTGTGAAATCTAAAATCCTCTGGTCTAGTTCTGCTGAAACAGGAAGAGTCAAGCCTTGGGGCTAGCTGGGTTGGGAAGTAGACTTGGCCCTAGCCACAGGAATTTTCTTCTCTTTAACAGTGTGACAAGTTGGTCCTCTGAGCAGGGGAAGATTGAAGGAACCTTTGCTGATAAGCAATACCAGGCCCAGCTGTGCTCCCAAGATGTGGCCCATGATGAGAAGGAACCAGCATACCCCAGGGAGTGCAGAAGCAATGGGAGAGGGATGCTGCAAGCTGTGGGCACTCACAGAAGGGTGGAGTTCTTGGTTTTGGTTTCAGGCCAGAGGAGAGAACTGGAGGAGGATCTGAGGCCAGAGACACCCATGCCCCAGGACTGGAGATGATAGCAATGATAAGCTGCTACAAATTCTTCAAATTGATCAGTCAAAGGACAAAGAACTCAAATATAGAAAGGTGCTATGGGAATAGAGAAGAACAAGTTCATCTTCGGAGGAGGATATTGAAACAGAAAAAAAGCTTCTTTTATCCCAAAGAGTAAAGTGAAATGGTCACCTGCTCAAAAACTTCATAAAAGAATTTTTGAAAAACTTTAAAAATCAAGTGAGAGAGATTGAGGAATTTAAAAAAATAAGAATAATCCAGGGAAAAATAAGATTATGAGAAGAAAGTCAACCAACTGGAAAAGGAGATCCAGAATTTTAAGGAAGAAAACAACCTCCTTGAAAATTAGAATTGGGCAAGAGGAAGCAAGCAAAGTTACAGGACATGAAGAAATAATAAAATGAAATATAAAGAATGAAAAAATAGAAGAGAATGTGAAACATTTCATAATAGAAACAACTGATCTGGAAAACAGATCAAGAAGAAAACAAACACAAGAATAATTGAACTATCTGAAAGGTATGAACAAAATATCTTTGATTCAATAAAACAAGAAATAAAGAAAATTATACTAAAATGTTAGAACAAAGAGGGGAAGTAGAAATAGAAAAAATTCACTGATCACCATCTGAAACAGATCATATGAGGATGAACATAATCAAATTCTGAAACCCCCATCCGAAGAAGAAAACATTATGAGCAATAAGGAAAAAACAATTCAAATGTGATAGAGTCACAAATAGAATCACACAAGACCTAGTGGTGGTGACACTAAAAGACCTCAGGCCTTGGAACACTTTATATCAAAGAACAAAAGAACTGATGTTGTGGGTGAGAATATTATGCCCATCAAAGTTAAGCATAATCCTGAATGAAAAAAAATTACCAGGCTTTCAGGATTTTGTTGCCAAAAAACCTGAAATTAATAGAAAATTTGACATACAATATCCAGGAGTAACGTAAGGTATAAATCAAAGACAAAATACAAGGGACTCAATGGGGACAGACAGTTTGCTTTTTATATGAGGAAATGTAAAATGTATATCTAAGATTGTCATTAGTAATTGGGAAGTTTGAAAGAAAGATTGGGGTTGACCTGAGTATGATGTGATTCTAAAAAGTAAAACCATTTAGCAAAAGTTAAAAGAGGAATTATCTTATACAAATGAGGTGCAAGAGGAAAAATCTGACCGAGAGAAATTAGATGGGGGGGAGGACTGGTAGTTTTAGAACTCTTGTTCTCACTGGAAATGGGTTAAAGAGGGAACAATGCACATATGTCTAGAAGGGCATAAAAGACTTCTAAATTCAGAAAGAAATCAAAGGCTAAGGGGGTATAGAGGGAGGAGAGGATTAAAGAAGGATTTTTAGAGGAACTCTACTCACATTAGATCTGGGAGAACTATATATATATATATATACATATATATATTCAGAAGGGAATAAAAGTCAAAATTTATAAAGAAATAAGAGGGAGAGAGAATAGGACAAAGGAAGGTATAGAAGTGGGAAGGGTAAGGGGAAAGGGTGAGGGAGAGAATAAGGGAGGGATCTTTGGATAGAGCGTAAGATAATGGGTAGAAGTAGAGGAGTCAGGAAGACAGGAAATGAGACACACACAAACATAAAATAAAAGTCAGAAATATAATTTATTAGGGAAAAAGCAGGGGTAATAATCCTGATCTCAGACAAAGTTAAAGCTAAAATAGATTTAATCAAAAAAGAAAAATAGAGAAACTATACTGTATCTCAGTCATATTAATCAACATTTTTTCAGACTATTTAAAAAAGCTAGATAGTATAAGGTTGAAATATTGTTGGGGTGTAGGAAATGATGAGTTGGTGGACTTAGATAAATATGAAAGGACTTAGACTTATGAAGTCTAAGTATAGTGCAGTATTATATAGATGTATATGAATGTATATATCTATATATGAGTCTGATTATAGATATCTAAGTACATATATGTACAAATAAGTATATGTATATATGTAGATGTGTTATATATGTTTGTGTTTTGTGTGTTGTAGCACCAATGTGATATTCAAAGTGCCTACAACAACCATGAATATCCCAGCACAATTCTGAATCACAAAATACAACAGACTCTCCCCATGGAAGACAGAACCAAAACATTTATTCAGATACCAGAAAGCCAAATCAGTCATAGTAACAAAAATCTATACATAATAACAATGCAAAGAACAACACCATTCCCAAACTTTCCCCTTGCTAGGCTTCCCACAAACCAGCTCCATTAAACAAATCACAAGCAGGCTCCCTTAAACACAATCATAAACAAGCTTTTTCACTCATACTAGCCAGCTGCCTGCTTACCTGCATCTTCAGTTCTGACTATTGTGAACAAATTTTCTCTCAACTCTGCTCTAGCTCTACCTCTTCCTGTTCCACCCTTCCTCTTTTACTTCTTCATCAAACTCCTCCCACCACAGGCTCCATGTAACTCAAATTCATGTGACTTAGGCATCCATGTGACTGAAGCATATCACATGGCCTATTAATGAATGGGAAAGATTTTCCCATTTAAATTGCCACTACGTGTGTGTATATGTATGTATGTATGCATGTATGTATCCATGCTTAATCATAGCCTTCTTGGAGAAGGGGTGGGGAAAGAAGGGGATAAAAAAGAACGAAGTAAAAAGTGCTCACCAGAGAACAAAAGAAAATTTACAAAGAACCAAAGAAAGCATCTCTCAACACAATGTATAGTATTTATTATATAGGCTTCCTTGATGTGGAAATTTATTGCTGTCTCTTACCATCTTCTGTACCCATGGCAATGCTATTTTTTCTTTCCTTATTGTGTATTTAAATTTTAGTATTTAAGTTTGCAATACGTTTCTTTTTTTTATCATTGTGTATTCAAGTTTTAGCATTTAACTTTTAAGCAAATTAATTTTAAAAGAAAAAAAAGAAATATCAATTTGGCATCTGTGAAGAGTCTGGGAACAGGAGATCCTGAAAGCTGAGAGACCAATTCAGAATGTGATGCAATTGTTAAAACTAAAGGTGACAAAGACACTCTCTGTGAGCAGAAAGAAAGTGAGAGAGTTAGAGATGTCATAGAGGTATACTGATAATATTTGGCCAATGACTGAATATGGGACTGAAATAGAGGGAAGAGTAAAAGATGATACAATGTTGCAAATGTAGGTAATTGAAGGATGACACTACTACCAAAAGAAATGGGGAAGTTTAAAGGAGTGTTGGATTTAGAGAGGTAATACTTATGTTCTATTATGAACATTTTGAATTCAAAATCCTAAAAGGATGTCCACATGGAAATGTCCATCAGGCAGTTGGTAGGGTGAAAGTGAAACTTAGAAAGTATTTAGGCTGCATATTTAAATATGAGAATAAATGTGTTTGCTCAAGATAAAATTTAAATGGTTTTTCCCATCAATATTTGTTTCATCAACAATAAGAAATAGAGACTAGATCTGTGATATCACTGGTAATGGAAAATTCTCTGATGAAGAAATTCTTTCTATTAATTCATGTCAATATCTTCTCTGTACCTTGTAATCGTAGAGTTAACTAGATGCAGAGCTGTCAAACTTGAAGCCAGTAAAGCTCTTCAGTGTGACCAGAATCAGCTTAAAATATAATTATGAAATATTTTTAAATGAATAAAATAATATTTCATACAGATAATATTAATTTGTAATTTTTCTAAGTTAATATGCATCCATTTCTGTTTGATGCTACTGGGCACTGACTAGTTAAGTGATATGCTTAGGGTCACAGCCTATCTGCTTCAGAAGTGAGATTGAACACTTCATCCTGGCAATGAAGTGAGTTCTGTAGCCCCTCTGCTATGCCACTTTGCTATATCACATCAAAAAGTATCACTTACACACACACACACACACACACACACGTGTGTGTGTGTGTGTGTGTGTGTGTGTGTATGTATAACAGAGACATTAGATGTGTAGAATATACTATCAGGCCTATATGCTATTAAAGCAATAAAATTTTATGTCTGTTCAGTTATCACCCTGAAACCAGGATCTTGAAAGGAATACAAATTGCTTTATAGGTTACTATAAAATAACTTTGCCAGGTGCAACTGCAGTGTGCCAATCAACCCTTTTCACTCCCCTTCAGAGAAGTCTTATGTTTAAACTCAAACTGGTTTAGTTTATCAGGCAACCAAACATCTTCATGCTATCCTGTACATAGAGCTTATGAATTATCCCAGCCAGATAATTTAAGGAACAGGATCATAAAAGATAAAGAAAATGATGTGTTTTTTTTTCCACAAGAACCATTCTCTTCTTTGTACTTTTGGTTCATGAATGAAATCATGAACCCAAACCCCTACCTGGTGCAATGAGATTCTTATTTTATGACATTTTTGCTCTTTTGGGGGGAAGACAGATATTAGAAATCTCTATAACATCCCAAATTTACCATTCCATGCTTATTTCCTATTATTTTAGCCAAGCTGGATGATTGATCATTCTAGGACAAAGTTGGGATTTCTTTTGGACATGAGTAAAACTAGACAGTCACTGATACTCCTTTTAGCTCTAAATTTCTGTGGTTCTGCCATTCTGTTTCATGCTTTTCTGCCTCCATGGTGTTCCTTATACTGTCCTTACCCAACTCAACCTGAAATTCCCTCTATCCAGAATGTTCTCTTCCAGTTCTCTGCTTATTGACAAGGCAAATCTAGAATGCTATTTCATGAAATCTTTCCAGATCATCCTAAATACACACAATGCCTAAATATTTCTCTTATTACATTAATAATATTGCATTATTATAGTGTAGAAAATGAACACTAGCTTTAGAATCAGAGGATCTGAATCGGAATTCCTTCACTATTATTTACTAAGTCTATGACCTTGGCTATCTAAGTCACTTACTCTCTCTGAACCTTAGTTTCCTCATCCTTGTAAGACTTCTTTTCTCATATATTGTCCGTAGTCAGTGTCCTAAACTAGATAATAAATAGAAAACAACATGAGATAGTGAAAAGAGTGTTAGGGGGGCGAAGCCAAGATGGCGGAGTAGAAAGACTCACATTTGCTAGCTCCGAATCCACAGCCCATAGATTTCCTGTAAAAAGAACTCCTGACAAATTCTGGAACCGTGGAAGCCACGCAGCAACACAGTGAAGGAGATTTCCGTGGCAGAGAGCCCTGAAAAACCGACCGCAAAGGTACCCCAGACGGGAGCAGAGCCCTTCCCTGTGGAGTCCTCCCCTTCTCCGCCCCGGCCGCACCGCACTGAGAGGAGCAAGCAGACCCAAGCAGGCGTCAGGGACCTGAATCTCTGGCGGCCGCGAAGGTCCCTCCACCCACAGACGCACAGGTCAGTGAGAGAGATGGGCTGAGAGGGAAGCGGGGTATCTCCGGGACTCGGACCCCCTCGGGAGGCGGTGGCCGAGGCAGAAGCACAGGCAGCTCAGCCAGAGACTCCCAGAGCAGGCAGGAGCTCCATCCCAGCCCCATTACAAAAGATCTCTGCATAAACCCCCTGAGGGAACTGAGCCTGAGAGGCGGCCCTGCCCCCACCTGAGAACCAGCGGATAAGCTCCCATTGAAGAGCAGTCAGGCCTGCTGCCAAAAGCCCTGAGGCTGGGGAGCAGCATTTGAATCTC
>CM053771.1:346073247-346136281 GCA_028658325.1 Potorous gilbertii | reverse complement strand
CAAATGGGGAGAAAATTTTGGAACCCAAAATCTTGTGAAAATGAATGTAAAAAGTTAAATAAATTTATTTTTAAAAAAAATGAAAAAAAAGAAAAGTTTTAGGTTTTCACTGGGTCCAAATTCTTGTGCTGTTACTTGTGTGACTTTAAGAAAGTTATTTAAAATCACTATCCCTCATATGTAAAATTAAGAGAGTGAACTAATGACCTTTAAGTATTACAATACCATTAGAAAAACCTGTTTAAAGTTATAAAAGAAATTCTGTCTGAAGTTATATTAATGATTATTGTTCTAATAGGCACATGTTTATCTTCACTATTAGATTAAAAACTCCTTTAGTGCAGAAATAATTAACATCTCATTCAGCTTTCTGTCCATTCCAGTACCTACTACAGGGTTTTGTCTATAATAGATGCCCAACTCCATCACTACCAGTAACAACTGCCAACAAATTGTTACCTACAGTCAATCAGGCAAACTAGACTGAGTGCCCTAAAAAAGAAATGGAAGATGTTATATGCTAGATTGGACAGACCACCTTGAATGGTGTTTCCTCTCAAACTGGTGGAGATAGCCCAGGACTCTAAGACCAAGAGACCTATGATTCGCAACATGATCCTCTGCTTTTAAGCTAGATTGCTTGCAATCATTGTTTAGGGAGACAAACTTTGTGCAGACATGGCCTAGCAACATGGCTTTTTGCAGTGAGGGTAGCTCTAGCCTCAGCAGCTACTTAAGACCTAGAAAAAGAAAGTTCTTGACATCAAATTACTTGACATTTCCAAATGGTTCTGAATGTTTTTTTTAAAAAGGATATTATTTATCAATGGTAATTATATTAAAGAATATACATTACCATCTGTTTTGCTAGTGCATCCTAAGAATTATTAAGGCATTTCATCTGACTTGCAGCTCAAAGCATGCCTTATGTGATGTCTTCCCCTGTTAGAGTGTGGACTCCTTAAAAGCAGAGTCTCTCTTGCTTTTCTAATTTTATTCCAAGGCCTTTGCACACTGCTTTCTATATAGTAAACACTTAAATACTTCTTAATTTAATAAAGGTTTATTGAATTTAATCATGTATAAAATATGAATATAAAGCAATGACAATGATTTATATGCACAATCTCATTGTTTTGTAATCAGACCATGTGAATTCATGCTTTTCAGCTCTTGGTGTCATTAAAAATCCTATGAAAGAGGTTAACTAATTTCTCTTTTCTGCCCACCTGCAAGATATCAGTTGACCTCTCTGGGCCAATGAAACCAGCATGCTATTTAATTTATCACCACTATAACAAGGAATCCAATGGCTGTAACAAGTGAAAGCCTGGAAAAATAGAGCTCCAAATTTTCAGTCTTATGGAAAATATACCTTCGTCCATCAGAAAGATAAACTATTCAACTGCTTAGCAGTATTTTGGGCAGAATATTTAACTGTGTTTCTTTTAACTTCTACTGTAAACCAAACATTTTCCCACTCCTGTTCTCTTCCCATCTTAATTTTCTTCATGTTACAGAAGCCGATGATGATAAGACTCTCCATTGCCTGTTAGTTTGGAATTTAGAGCCCCATACAAATTGGTGCCATTCTACTTATTTGGTATCATTTCTTATTGTTTCCTCTCTAGTACTTTATGCTCCAAGTAGACAGCTATTTACTAATGTCAGAATATGCCCTGGACTTTCCCAGCTCCATAACTTTGACCACATTGTTCTCTATGACTGAAATATGTTCCCCCTTCTTTTTGCTTGTTGAATTCTGTCTTATAAATCCCAACTCAAATGCTACCTCTTACATGGGTTCTTTGATGATCCCTTAGGCTTTACATAGCACTTTATACCTTTAATTACTCATCATTAATTTATATTGTAGTTATTTTGAAAAAAATGTGATGTCCTTTTATTAGTCTATAAACTTTGGGAAGGATTAAGCCATGGTATCTTAACTAGGACTTAACACAATATTCGGCATGTAATGGAATACTTAATGAATCTTCAGTGAATTGGATTGAACTGAAATTTTTGCTCCCTTTCCCTCCCCTTGTGCCCATTTTCATCTTTTCCCTTCCTCTCACTTTCCCTTCTTAAGGTTCCATGCAATAGGGAGGTTTTGAAGAAAGCAAATGAACTTCAAACATTCTTAGTAGTGCGGGACCCTGGGTTACAAGGAATTCAGGATCCAGTCATTTAGAATACTTCATCAATGAATGAAAATGAGCAGAAGACTTCCTGTGGGCTACAATACTGGATGTTCCTATGCCATGAGCTAGATTCCTTCTTAGTACCTGTTAAAGAAGCTCCAATATTCTAGGTATGATTTCACCAATTTAGGGGCTAAAAAAAGGATATTGGGAAAGATTACTCTAAAGAAAATTAAATTAACATTATTTTAGGAGCTTGGGGGGCATTTTAGAACCTTAGAATTACATCTTTTCTTGTTCAAAAAATCCTTGAACTTCAAAGTGAAAAAGGTAAATATCTAGATATTATTATATTGTCTCTTTTTCCTCAGACACTAGGAAAAACTAGAGTAAGGTGATGGAAGAAATGTCGTGAGGAGAGATTTCATATTATAGATCAGGAACACGTAACATGGTCTTTCATTCTATGTACAATAATCATAGCAAAGTCAGGTCATCTAGAGTCCTTTTGAATTGTTTGGGGTTTTGTTTGTTTGTTTTTTAATGTTAACAATACACTCCCCCCCCCCCCCCGCCATCCCCAACTAACAATTATATCAATGCATGGTTAAATAGTTTTAGTTAATAAGGAAAGAAATCACTTTGGGGGAAAGACTTCAAAAATCTCTGTTAACTAGTAGTCTTAAAGGATTACCTGGAGCAATGAGAGTAAATTACTCTTCTCTGGGACATATAGCTATCTTGGGTCAGAGGGAGAATTTTTGACTTATACCACATTATCTCCCAAGCAATTATCTCCCCACTTCCACCAGAATTAAATATATATATATATATGTGTGTGTGTGTGTGTGTGTGTGTGTGTGTGTGTGTGTGTGTGTGTGTCTAACTTGGTGCTAAAACATTTTAAATGAAATTTATGGAATAAATATGGATCTTATATATGCATAAATAGGGAGTTTATCTTTTGGGGAATTTAAACCCATTACAAATCTATTTTTCCTAACAAAAGCCCTATGAGGTTAAATGTGATCTCTTTGTGAGCCTGTAGAATCTGAACCACAGAAAAGGGAGCAAGGCTTTTCCTCCAAGTTAAACAAACAACAGATAATTTCTTTTAAATAGAACTCTAATTCTCTACAATCAATTTCCTGGGGAACCTAGGGTTCAAGATTTGTAGAACTGGTGATTGCACAATTGCCAGATTTTCTTCCCAGATAATTTGGTGAATTTCTCCATTTGGGTGAAACTGTGGGAATTCTCTCTCCCTCTCTTTCTCTCTGTTGAGCTAGAGGGAAGTTCATTCACTTTGTGTATTATCTGACATAATCTAATTTGAGTAATTTCTCTGATTTTTGTTTGCTTGGATAAATGAATTGATTTGTTATTCACTTTTTATAATGGCAAGGAGGGAAAGGAGTTAAGGCTTTTGGATATAAGTTTGGAGGACCCCTGTTAAAAGAAAAATTCTTTGTTCAGGCTTTGAGCCTGATTAACTTGGGAAAAAATTAGGAAAAAGAGAACATCAAGGAAGTAATACACTGAAGGGCAGATCCCTGGAGATCAGAGAGATTCAAGATGGAACCAGCTTTTGTTAACAATTTTCATAATGAGACAAAGACAATTTGGGTAGTTCCAAGTTGACAAAATGGGAGAGTCATCCATTTCACTACAGCACCTCCCCCAATTGCTGTTATGTGAGGGCTAACAGGTAGGAGTTACATGATGGTAGAAAGGTATACAGGTAATACAAAAACTACAGATTGGTGGACACCTTCAACAGAGCCTTCCCCAATACTTATTTACAAGTAAAACTGGAAACAATGGGTCAGTGAGTCCACCTAATTTTCAATACTCTCCCCTTAAGGAGCAGTGACCAGAAGAGCAGCCTGAAACGAAGAATAAATCATTTCCCTGAATCAAAGATGTTTGGTGGAAGGTGTAGACAGATAGAACTCTAGTCTGGTATACCCTCTGAGGAGAGCAGAGGGGTTACCTTTGTGCCCCTTTTCTTCTGCTTCTCTCCAATCAAGAACCCAAACCTCCCTTGGAGAGAGGTGCATGATATTTCAGAGATATTTATCCCTACCTCCCTCCAAGCTGCATTTAGACAAACCAATACACATGTACACATAACCTAGATGGGCAACACACACACACACACACACACACACACACACACACACACACCTCACAAACAACAAAAAAAGTGTAATATGGACTAGATGACTTCTAACTGACATTCTAAATCCATCTCATACTTTTACAGCACCACAAAGCAATTTCCTATTTATCATTTCATTTTATATTTAGAAAAACTGTATTTGTAAGTAAAGTGCTTGAGAACGAGACAAATTAAATGATTTGTTCAATATCTTATAGGCATTAAATGACAGAGCCAAGACTAAAGCACAGGTCTTTCATTTCTGGGTTTATACTTGGAATCAGATGATCTGGTTCAAATCTTGGTTCTGACACTTACTTGCTGTGAGGCCATGAGTAAGGCAGTTCAATTCTCTAGGCTTCCATAATCTCATCTATAAAATAAGGATACAAATTGCACTACTCATTAAAAAGCAGGGTTCTGATATCAACTTTTTGATCCTGGGCAAGTCACTAAATCTCTGTGAATCTGTTTCCTTACTGCTCAATCAGTAAATATTTATTAAATACTTTTTATGCCAGGCACCATGCTAGGTAATGTATTCTAGGATATAAGGGCAACAGAAAAACAGTCCCTGCCTTCAAAACAATTACGTTCTAACATGAGAGACAATATATATTCATATGCATGTATATATATCGTATGTACGTATGATGCACATAGAAAATAGATATCATATAAATAGGTATATGTAACACATACAAAAACAGATACATTGTAACATGGAGAAGGGAACTGCACAAGTGGGTAGGGTAGGGTTGAGAGATCAATTGTAGAGAAAGTTTCATATACAAAGATGAGTAAAAGGTGCTAGAGAAGGAAATGGCAAACCATTCTAGTATCTTTGCCAAGAAAAGCCCAAATGGGGTTATGAAGGAAGAGATAGATGTGACTGAAAAATAAGTAAACAACAATAACTAAAGTAAGCCAGTGATTCCAAGAGCAAGAACAGGGAGTGAATTCCAGGAAGTGAAATGAAAAAACATGTAAATAAGAGACAGTGTCATGTGTGGGAACAGGAAAAAAGACTATAGGGTAACTGGAGAGCAATAATGTGTAATAAAGGTAGAATGGTAGAGAGGGATCATATGGTGAACAGCTTTAAAAGATAGAAAAGCTTATACTGGATCCTAAAGGCAATAGGAAACCAGTCGAGATTATGGAGAAGGGGAGTGCTGTCAGAGATGTGATTTCGGAAAACCCCGTTGCTGGTTGTGTGAAATAAGGATTAGGGTAGAGAGAGATTTGATACAGTGAGACTATTTAGGAGTTACCTAAGAAAAGGAAAAGAGTACTTTTTTAGAACAATGTCTATGTACATGTGGGAGAAAAGGGACATATGTGCAAAATATATTATCGAGGTAGAAATGACAAGATTTGACATCACATTTTATATGTGGGAAATCTGTTGCAGAATATGAAAGGAGATGGTATCATGGATTCATACAGCAGGAGTTGTCCTTGTAAGAGAAGGACATTTTGTTATCACAGACTAAAAAAGAAGTGGCTTGGTGGCGCAGTGGATAGAGCACTGGAATCTGGAATCGTAAAGACTTGATTTCAAATTCAGCCTAAGATACTTATTAATTATGTCACTCTGGCCAAGTGACTTAACTGTCTCCAAGATTGTTGTGAGAATAAAAAATTAATAAAAAATTAAGTAAATCACTTCGCATACCTTAAAATGATATATAAATACTAGCTATTTCAGGATTGAGAGGAAGATAAAGAGGCAGAAAAGAAAAAAAGAGGTGGAGGTGGAGAAGAAGGTAAAGGAGAACTAAAGAAGGAAAATAGTGCAGGATGATGTCAAGGGATTTTGAAATGGAGAAAAGAAGAAAAGGAATGAGCTTAGAAGAAATGGCCCCAATCTTTTTGGTAAAGTCTGAGATGAAGTCCTCAGTTGAAAGGATGGGAGAAGGGTTTATATGATAGACTTGAAGAATGAAGAGGTTTAGAATAGATACCACAGTGAATGGGGGAAAAAGAATCAGCCAAATAAAACATGATGGTGTTACTTTGCATCATAGGATTATTTTGAGGGAAATATTTTGTAAAACATAAATAGCACATACATTTTATTTAGTCTTGCTATTAATATAGCGATACACTCTATGGGTCTCAATTGGTCTATGAAGCTGACTGACATGGTCCCAGAATCCCAAGACGGATGTATGGCAAATCCAATAAACCTAGAAACTGGGCATGACCCTGTCTCCCCACAGCCTCCTTGCTAAGTGGCACAGCTAAGAGTAAGTTACCTATATCTTTGCCCCTTATTGTGAGATACTTGAGTTCAGAGCTTTTTTGTTTGGTTTTGTTTTGTTTTTCTTTGTATGCCATGCCCTTAGTACAATACTAGGCACATAAGCAATTGCTTAACAATGCTAGGCAGTTAAATAATTAGTGTCACTTAGATCTAGAATTCTTTCTTTCTTGTTTCTTGGAGTGTTTTTTCTTTGATCTAGGAGCTTTGGATTTGAACTATAATGTTCCTAGCAATTTTTACTTTGTAATTTCTTTCATTATATTTTCACTTTGTCTTCTGATCCATTTCTTAAAATATGATGTCTAGGGTCTTTCTGTTTTTGATTATGACTTTCAAGTAGCACAATTATTGTTAAATTATGTCTCCTCAATTTGTTTTTCAGGTCAGTTGTTTTTGTTATTAAATACCATATTCTTTCCATTTTTTTAATCTTTTGACTTGATTTTAATGTCTTCTTGTACCATGGTCTCATGAACTTTTATTTCATCCATTCTGACTTTTAGATGCCTGTATCTTAATTAAGGTCGAACCTCTTGACCCTTGGTATTAGTTTTCTTTCCAATTATTTCTTTTACCATTCGGTTTTTTTCCACTTATTTTTTTCTATAGTGCTTATTTCATTTACAGAATCCTCTTAATTTTTGCTAAGAATTCTACTTGAACTTATGTCCAAATTGTAATTTCCTTTCAGGCTTTCCTGATTATATGCAATAAAAATTCTCAACATTCATTTCTAATACTTTGAATTCCAACTTCTCTCCTTCCCCCCTCCCTCCCTAGACCCACTGAGACAGGAAGCAATTCAATACAAACTAAATATGTGTTGTTTTGCAGAAGACTTCCATAGTAATCATGTTGTATAATACTAATTATATTGCCCTCTGACCTACCTTATCCTCCCTTATTTTCCCCTCTATAATTGACCTTGTCCCTTCTCAAAAGTGTTTATTTCTAGTGAGTCCCTTCTCCCATTTTCCCTCCCTTCTAACATTCCCCTCACTCCACTTGTCACCTCCTCTCCTACTTTCCTGTAGTGTGATATACATTTTCATATCAAATTTAGTGAGCATGTTATTCCCTCCTTCAGCCACACGTGGGGAGAGTAGCTTTATTTTTCCTCCTTCTCCCCTTCTTCCTTATCTCATCCATTGAATAAGATTTTTCTTATCTCTTTATGAGTTATAGCCTGCTCCATTCCATTTCTCCTTTTCTCTTCCCAGAATTTTCCTTTCACCCTTTAATTTTTATTTTATTTTATTTTGTGTGTGTGTGTGTGTGTGTGTGTGTGTGTGTGTGTGGATATCTTCTCTTCTGATATAACACACCCTGTACTCTCTATCTATGTGTATGTGTGTGTGTGTATGTACAATCTCTCCAGCTACCCAAATACTGAGAAAAAATTCAAGAGTTAAAAGTATTTTCTTTCCATGTAGTAATGTAAACAGTTCAGCTTTAGAGAGTCTTCTATGATTTTTCATTTCTATTAACCTTTTCATGCTTCTCTTGATTCTTGTCTTGGGAAGCTAAATTTTAAAATACAGATCTGATCTTTTCCTCAACATGAAATCTTCAAATTCGACTCTATCACTGAATGACCATTTTTTCCCTTGAAGTATTATATTCAGATTTGCTGAGTAGGTGATTCTTGGCTTCAATCCCAGTTCCTTTGACTTCTGAAATATCTCACTCGAAGCCCTTCAGTCACTTAATGTTGAAGCTGCCAGATCCTGTGTTATCCTGATTGTATTTCCACAGTACTTAAATTGTTTCTTTCTAGCTACTTGCAGTATTTTCTTCTTGGTCTGGGAACTCTGAAATTTGGCCATAATATTCCTAGGAGTTTCTCTGTTTGGGTTTCTTTCAGGGGGTGACTGATGAATTTTTTCAATATCCATTTTGCCCTTTGATTCTATAATATCAGGGCAGTTTTCCTTGATAATTTCATGGAAGATAATGTCTAGGCTCTTTTTTTTGATCATGGCTTTCAGGTAGTCCAATAATTTTTAAATTATTTCTCCTGGATCTGTTTTCCAGGTCAGTTATTTTTCCAATGAGTTGCTTCACCTTATCTTCTATTTTTTCAAATTTTTGGTTTTGTTTACTAACTTCTTGTTAACTCATAATCATTCGTTTCCCTGGACCCAATTCTCTCTTTCAGTGATTTATTTTGTTCAGTAAGATTTTGAACCTTCTCCTCCATTTGGCTAATTCTGCTTTTTAAAACCTCCTTTCCCTTGTTGACTTTTTGGACCTCTTTTTCCAATTGAGTTAGCCTCTTTTTAAAGCTGTTATCTTCCTCAGCATTTTTTTGGTTCTCCTTTAGTAAGCTGCTAACTTGTTTTTTAAGGTCTTCTATTGCCTGAGCCCATTTTAAGTTCCCTTTGGGGGCAGAGGCCTTGACTTCCTCTGACAGTATGCTTTGTTCTTCCTCATCCAAAAGGATGGGAGGAGACACCTGTTCCCCAAGAAAGTAACCCGCTATGGTCTTATTTTTTTTCCCCTTTTCTGGTCATTTTCCCAGCCAGTTACTTGACTTCTGAGTTTCCTCTCCACAACCACCTCGCCTCCAGTTTCACCCAGCCAGTGCTTGGGGGGCTGAGATTCAAATGTTACTCCCAAGCCTCAGGAGTTTTTGGTGGGGATGGGGCTGCTATTTAGTGTGAGATTATGTTCAGTTGCTCAGGTGGGGGCAGGGCAGGGGCTTAATTTCCTAGGGGGGCTTATGAAGAGACCTTCAATGGATGTGGGTCACTTTCTACTTTGGGAGCCCCTTCTGCTGCTGCCTTCACTGCTATCTCTTGAGGGGGCCTGAGTTATGGGGACACCCCACTCCCCTCTTAGCCAGCCGAAAAGACCCTCTCACTGACCTTTGGTGCCTGTGGGTTGAGGGATCTTCACTGCCACTGGAGATTCTGTCCCTGAAGCCTGATGGGATCTGCTCCTCTTGGTGCCTTATGGCCAAGGTAGGGCTGAGCTCTGCTCTGGGTCTGGTGCACAACAGACTTTTCCCATCAGTTTTTCAGGTCTCTCTGGAACAGAAATCTCCTCTACTCCATTGTTCTGTGGCTTCTGCTGCTCTAGAAATTTGTTGAGAGTTCTTCTTTACAGGTATTTTATGGGCTGTGGAGTAGGAGCTAAGCATCTGTGTATCTTTTTACTCAGCTGTCTTGACTCCTCTCCATTCTGTCTTCTTTTCTAGATCATTCAATCATTCAGCTACTCCTATCTTTCCAACTCAATAACATACAATGAGTTTCCAAACCTTATAAACACTAATTCTATAACATCTCTTGCAACAATTCCCTCCTTTCTATTCATGTGGCCACCACTCTAGTTTTGGCCATTATTTCTTCTTGCCTCAAGCATTTCAATAGACTTCTAAATGATCATTCTACTACAAGTCTTTCCTTATCCTATCTATACATTACGCAATTGCTAAAATGATGTGCCTAAGTCTCTGATCAAATCCTCTTCAAGAAGAGCTAATGACTCCCTTTGGCCTCTAAAATAAAATACAACTACTTCCATTTTGCACTTAAAACTATGCACAATCTAGTACCAACCCACATTTTAAGACTTATTAATCAACACTTCCCTTTTTTGCTCTATGGTCTTATCAAACTGACCTTCTTGTTATCGCCATATAATGTTTTATCTATAATATACAAGGAATAATTAAACATTTATTTCCAATAATAATGTTCTTTGACATTTACCTTCTATTTCCATGAATGTGCACATTTCCCAAAATTGGAGCTCACCACTTTTTCTTAAAATTCCTAGTATACTTCAGAGCCCAATTCAAGTGCCAGATTCTATGTGAGGCCTTTCTTGATCCTCCCATGGCTGGCACCTCCCCCAACCCCCTGCAATGAAATTATCTTGTGTTAGTCTATATATATGTAGGTATCTATGCTTATACTTGCATGTGCAAGCTGATGGAATATAAACTTTTTGAGGAAAAAGACTTTCATTTTCATGTTTGTATCCCCAGCATCTAAAAAAGCACCTAGTGTATAAACTAAACAAGCTAAATAAGTCCTCAATGCATGCTTGTTGCTTAATTAAAATCCTATTTATTCTTTATCCAACTCAAATGCCATGTCCTCCATGAATCTACTTTAACTCCTTTCAGTCAAAATAATCTTCAGACCACAGAAAGCATTGTTTGTATCACTTGTGCATTTATCACACTACATTTTGTATTGCAGTTGGTTGTGTTATTGGTACTGTTTAGTAGTTTCACTTGTGTTTGACTCTTCTCATGACCCTATTTGAGATTTTCTTGACAAAGATACTAGAGTAGTTTAGTCATTTTCCTCTCCAGCTCATTTATAGATGAGGGAGGCAAGTAGGGTTCAGTTACTAGTCCAGTGTCACACAGCTAGTAAGTGACTGAGACTGGATTTAAACTCTCTTCTTGACCCCAGGCATGACACACTATCCACTGCACCACCCTGCTGCCCTGGTTAGTTGTGTAACATATGTTATTTCCTCTTCTAGATTGTATACTGATGTCTGCCACAATGCTTTACATGCAGTAGGAAGTTGGGAAATGTTTGTTGAATTGAATTGTTAAGTCATTTTTCTCAGTTAATCTATATACACAAGATTTCATTCTGCCTTCACAAATTTCCCACGGCACTTTATCTGATTTTCCTTTACCCTTATCACATTCTGCTTGTAGTTTATTCATTAGTTCACAAGTACAAGTCTTATCTGCTCCACCTCTACCTCTCATTAGAAGTTAACTTTATTGAGACCAGGAACTATATTACTTGTAATCTCTTTATCAATAATGCTTCGCCCATAGTATGTGCTTAATAATTTTTGAATTGAAATACAGGGTACTGTTTGTATCCTGTGTGCATTTTTACAATATGTTGCATCATCACTGATGCTTTTCCTCTACTTTCTCTAAGCTGGCCAGCATTTCAAAGGATGCTTTATTGTTGCAATAAAATCTTTAACTTGTTAAATGGTTAGTTTATCAGAGAAAACAAATCCTAAATAAAATAGTTACTTCTGCCATGAACAATCACATGAAATTGAAAAGACCATTTCCTCATAAGGAACTCCACAACTTTTTTTCTGATTACAAAGTTTCCCAAAGGAATATTTATAATCACCTTGTTGCACATACTCGATGACAAGAGGTCATATAGCTACATTTCTAATTACATAATTTATAATCCCACATATAATTTGTTTCTATGATATCTTACCTCAAAAGTTTTAAGAAACTTGTCCAAATTGTCAGCTAATATTTATTGAACACGTATGGGTGAAATAAAACACTACTGAACAAAGAAATCAGTCAGTCAACATTTATTAAGAGTACAGTAGTACAAAGCACAAAGTCATATATAATGAAAAGTTACAAAAGAAATTGAGATATTTACTGGTCTTAAGAAACTTAGAAAATCTTTGAGGAAACACATTACATCATAAGAAATGATGTAAATATCTCAAACCAAAAATGAATAAAACCAGGGTTTCAAGTTGATTACAAATCTAGAAGATGAATAGACAACATATGATATTTCAAAATATATATACCTTGTCTTTGAGGGAAATACAATGATCATTCCACATTATGTGATTGTGCCTGTCACATCACTTTATCATAGAAGCTTTTAGGCAAGAGACAAAACTAGAATTGGGCTCTGGTCAGTGACCATGAGGTTATTGGATCAAGGAGCTAAATCAATATGAGTTGTGAAAGAGAAAATTAAATGTAATCAATGAAAAGGTAGTTCCCTCAAGACATAGAATTAGTATTGGGAAGTATGGAAAGAATTGAATAAGAAGGCTTTGCTCTTCTTGTGATGACAGTCTCAGGACAGACCCCAAATAGAAGACTTTCCAATTTTCTATCATGTAGCAACTTTTCATGTTCATAATACAAGGAGTAATCAAAACTTCATTTCCAAAAACAATGCCCTTGAAAAATCTATGACCTTCTATATATGTGTGTATGTAGGCCTGTATGTATACACATGCATATATTAGATTTTCTTAAAATTCTGAACTTAACAAACACCAAATAAAATAAATGGATTTCTCAATGTAAAAAAAAAAACAGATTATGATATAGGAAATCAAAAATCTTTATTACATAATTTTATTTTTGTTTATAATATAACTTCAATATGCTATTTTCAGTTCATCTGATCTCTATTCTGTGTTTATTTTTGTGCATTTTTAAATACTCTAAAACTCCTTTTTTTCTTTTGAGTTGACTGATGAGAAAATATCTACTATACTCAGCTTGAACTGCAACTGGAGAGCCCACACCTTGGCCAATACTGCTTCTCCCAAAGATTATCCCTTCCAACACCTGGTTTTGAAGTTCGGGCTGGTGCTGCCCAGTGTCTGGAGGTTGGTCAGCTGATACTTCCAACTCTACCTGGCCTCTACTTCCAAGATCTGAGTTAACCACTGAATATTGCCATCAGATCTCAGCTTAATTTAGTAACTCCTGATTTTCGAGATTCTATTTCCTACCCAGCCCAGCCCCTCCCTATGTGGACCCTACGGGCAAGAATTATTCCATCAGCAAATGGTTTTCTTTCTTTTAGTAACAAGTAGATTTTATCTGCTTGAAATTATAAACCCTACCTTCTTGCTTTAAAAAAAAACTTTCATGTTAAAAATAAATAAATAATTTATGATTGGTCATTTTACTGATCACATTTCTGAAGTTTTTTAAAGTTGTTTTTCTTTACTATGTTACTGTAATTGTATAAATTTTTCTCCTGATTCAGCTCACTTCAATTTGATTCCGTTCAAATTTGCATCATACTAATTTTACTAGCATGTTCTAAAGCTATTTATTCTTGCTATCATTTCTTACTGTGCAACAATATCCCATTATATTAGTATATAATAATATATTTGTTCAGTTATGCTCCAATTAATAGGTACACACTAGATTTCCATTTCTTTGCTATAACAAAGAACTGCTATTTTGCACATATAGGTCTTTTCTTTCTTTCTTTGATCTTAGTATAGTCCTACAATTGTTGTCTAGAATTGGTTAGCAAGGTTGGGTTGTGAGGGTCAGTGCCTACATGTATGGTAGTGACTGTCTCCTCCAAGGCCGGGGCCTCATGGCTACCTTCCTCCTGCTGAAGAACCAGGTAAAGATGTCCATCCTGGGCCTGAGCACTTGGAATTCCCCTCTAGGCAAAGTGGTTGAAAAATCAAACACCTGAAACTTCTCTGCAATCCATGCACCCACTTTGCTGCAATACATGTAACAAATGTCATTTTGACTACATGGTGGATGTGAGATGAAATATTAGTGTTTTTAAAATTTTCATTTCTCTATCATTAATTTGGATCTTTTTTTCACTTGGCTGTTAATTATTTAGATTTTTTTCGTTTAACAATTACTTGTTTATTGTCTTTTGATCAATTATATCCATTAGGAAAAATAATTCTTCCATAGTTTGAATCAGTCCCTTATGCTATTAAAGTTTGAAAACTGCACAAAAACTTTCAAGACACACTATATTACTTACTACAAAGGCTTTTAAGTTAACTTTCCCTTCTGATCTTAGCTGATTGATTTTGTTGATACAAAAATGTTTAGATTTTACACAACAAAAATTTTCTATTTTATCTTCTGTAATCTCTCTATGGAGTAGTTAGGCAACATAGTAGATAGAGACCAGACCTGAAGTCAAGATGAATTCAAATCTGGTCTCAAACATTGACTCACTATGTGACCCTGGACAAGTCACTTAACCATGTGTAGCACCAATGTGATATTCACAGCACTTACAGCAGCCATGAATATCACAGCACAATTCTGAATCACAAAAATACAACAGCGTCTCCACATACAAGACAGATCTAAAACATTTATTCAGACACCAGAAAGCCAAATCCAACATGGTAACAAAATTCTATATATAATAACAATGCAGAGGACAACATCATCCCCAAGTCTTCTCTCTGACAGGCTTCCCACAAACCAAGTCTATTAAATAAATCACAAGCTTAAACAAAAAATTAAAAAATCAAAATCACAAACAATTTCTTTCACTCACACTAACCAGCAGCCTGCCTCTTTTCTAGCTCTGACTGTTCTCATGACCAAATTTCCTCTCAGTTCTGCTCTAGCTCTGCCTCTTCCCGTTCCACCTATTCAGCAAGCTCCTCCCACCACAGGCTCCATGTGACTCAGACTTCCATGTGACCCAGGCAGTGAAGCTATTAATGAAAGGGAAAGATCTTTCCATTTAAATTATCCTTACATCATATTTGCTTTAATTCTTCATCTTCAAAATCAGCTAGAGAAGAAAATGTCACCTAGTCTTTGTCAACAAAATCTCAAATGGAATCATAAAGAATTAGACATTACTGAAATGACGGAACAACAACAGCTATCTATCCATCCATCCATCTATCTATCTATCTATGTAGCTATCTATCTATCTGTGTGTGTGTGTGTGTGTGTGTGTGTGTGTGTGTGTGTGTGTGTGTATCTCATGCATTCATTTGGAGCTAACATGGGCAGATGATACTTATTTAAATCTAAATGCTGCCAAACTCCTGCTCCATTCTCAGAAGTTTTTGTCAAATAGTGAGTCCTTATCCTATATATTGAAATCCTTATGTTTATTTGCTATTTTTGTTTGCTTCTGTATATTGGATATTTAATTTCTTCTACTGATTTTTAAAATAACTACCAACTCGTTTTAATGATTTACTCCTTTGTATTATGCTTTGAGATCTAGTACTAGTAGGCCCCAGTCTTTCTCATTTTTTTTTATTATTTCTCTTGGCATTCTTGACTTTTTGTTCTTCTTAATGAAATTTATTATTTTTCATCTCTGTAATCAATTGGCAATTTGATTGGCATGCCACTGAATAAGTAAAATAGTTTAGATAGTAGTATAGTTTTTATTATATATGCATGGCCTGGCCATAAAAAATTAATAATTTCCTGTTAGTTAGATCTGCCCTTACTTTCTATAACAAGTGTTTTGTGGTTGTATTTCTATAATTCTCTTATATATCTTGATAAATCAAAGAAAAAATGAATACCAGAAAAATAGGGGTATGTGTTCTATTAAGGGGGTATAGGGACAGAACCTCTACACCAGAGTAGATGGTATGATGCAGCAGAGGCAATATTCTTGTTTTGCTTCTATTCTATCTACATATAGAATATAGAATGATCTTTGGACTAGAATCAACCAAACAAATACGACTGATAGAGAACAGATGTCAATAATAAAGAAAGAATAAAAGATATCCTAGATGCTCATTACAGACCTCTGGGGTGCTTCACTGAAAAAAAAAAACAGCCATACAGATTTTAAAATATTAACAAATAATCTTTTAACATGACTAATGAGATGGAGTGCTAGACATTTTCTCCCATTCTGTTAAACTCTAAAAATGGCCCAAAACAATAATTTTGTGCATACTGCAACAAGCCAAGACATCAAGAGGTCTGAGATAATAATGTGATGAATCAATAACAGAGAAACTAATCCCTAATACATGTACTCTGTACCTTCTTCTGTAATTGCCCAGAAAAATTAAGTAAATAAATACAAGACTTTCAAGCATTTCTGAGGCCAGAAGTGTTCTACACTTAAACGATTGTGAGATTCAAACACAGGAATCAAGAGAAACAAGGCAAAGTATATATGAGCCAAGAATAACATGGGATGGGCAAAGAATGAAGCATTTATATTCTATTATGGAAGATGATACACTTATTCCCTAAGAACCCATAATCATCAAGGATCAAAGACAGAGTCTAATAAGATAAATGGTCTGGGAGTGATTTTACAATGTTCTGTTAAAATGCATATACTGTTCTCCTGGTCCTACTCATATCACTTTATGTCAGTTTGTATGTCATCCCAGGTTTTTCTGAAACCATCTCTTTCATAATTTCTTATAGTACCAGAGTCCTTTAATCACATTAGTAGGTCATAACTTGTTCAGCCACTCCCAACTGATGGACATCTCCTCAGTTTCTGATTTTTACCACCACAAAAAAGTTTCTATAAATATTTTTGTGCATATGGATTTTTTTTCTTTCCTTTTCTTTGATCTCTGTGGGGTACAGACATAGCAACAGTATTGCTGATTCAAAGGGTATGCACAATTTTATGAATTTTTGCAGCATTTTTCCAATTTGCTTTCTAGAATGCTTAGACTAGTTTATAGCTCCACCAACAGGACATTAGTGCATCGATTTTCCCACATCCCTTTCAGAATTTATCATTTTCCTTTTCCATCTTCTTAGCCAATCTGTTGGACCTGAAGTGGTACCTAAGAGTTCTATTAATTTGCATTTTAAAAAAGCTATTAGTGGGTTTTTCATATAATTATTGCTAACTATTTTTTTCCTCTGAAAATGTCATATTCACATTCATTGACCATTTTTCATTCAAGAAATGGTCTTCATTCTTATAAATTAGAGTCAGTTTCTTATATGCTTCAGAAATAAGATCTTTATGAAAGAAAATTGCTACAATGATTCCCACCCCCTGTAGTTTCCTCTTTTTCTTCTAATTTTGGTTGCATTGGTTTTGCTTGTCCAAAAAACTTTTCAACTTTGTGTAATCAAAATTATTTATTTTAACTTTCATGAACCTCTTTATCTCCTTTAGTCATAAATTCTTCTCCTCTCCAAAGATCTGACAGGTAATTTCTTTCATGCATCACTAATTGGCTTATAATATCATTCATTATGTCTAAATTGTGTACCCATTTTGACCTTATCTTGGTGTATAGTGTGAGATACTGGTCTATGTACATTTTCTTCCAGACTACTTTCCAGTTTTGTCAGCAGTTTTTGTCAAAGATTGAGTTCTTATGGTAAGAGTTGGGATACTTGTTTTTTTTTTCCAAACACAAAGTTACTGTGCACAATTGTTTCTCCATATTGTATACCTGATATATTTGACCGATCACCAATTTGTTTTTGACAATAGAAGCTTTATAACGTAGTTTGTGTTTTGATGCTACTAAGCCCCCTTTCTTTACATTTTAAAAAATGGATTCCCTTAATCTTTTATTATTTCAGATGGATTTTGTTATTATTTTTTTCTAACTCCATAAATTCTTTGATAATTTGATTGGTATGGGGCTGAACAAATAAAATAATTTAGTAAATATTATCAGTTTATATATATACTTGAGCTATCAATAAGCAGACAATATTCCAATTATTTAGATCTATTTTTGTAATTGTGTTCATATAGTTCTTGTATGTCTTGGTAGGTAGATTCTCAAGTATTTTATACCCATTGGTAGTTGTTTTAGAATGGAAATTCTCTTTTTGTCTCTTCCTGCTGGGATTTGTAATGTATAGAAATGTTGATGATTTATATGGGTTTATTGGCAGATAATTAGGAAAAATAGCTCCCAAAAATTGCTTTAATTTTAGCATTGGTGGTGCACTCACCCTTTTCCTTATTGATATTGATAATTTGTTTTTCAGTTTTCATTTTAAAAAAAATTAACCAGATATTGGATAGAGTCAAGATCCCAAAGTAAGACAGAAACTTGCCTAAATTCACCTCCAATCAACTATAAACACACACCAAAATATGAATTCATGAACAGCAAAATCAACAAAAGAATGATGGAAAATAATTTTCAAACCTGAGGCAACTTAGAAGCTCAACAAGAGAGGTCTGTCTCACTATGATAAAAGAGGAGCACAGTCCAAGCACAGGTAGCATTCAGGTAAGCCTGCAACAGGTCATTTCCTAATAAGCTAGCAGCAAGGCCCCATGCCCCAGGTGTGGGCCAGAAATGAAGCCCCACAACCCCAGTGCAGGCTATCATTGACCAGCACCGGCTAGCTAAGGCCCCTACACCCCTGTCACAGGTCAACAGTGAGGTTCTGTCCCTATGATACAGTTTAGAAGCAAGGCCTTGAATCCTTGGTGTGAAAAGCTTATAGTAGTGCTCCCTCCATTCCAGAAGCAGAGCCCAACATTAACATAAAGTTAAAAGTCAAGAAATAGCCAGGGAAAATGAGTGGAAAAAAAAGTCACCAAAACAAAAAGATAAAAGTTATGACCAGAGACAGTTATTATAGTAACAAGGAAGAGAAAAACACAACTCAGAAGAGGACAACAATGTCAAAACAGCCACTTGTGAAATCTCTATATAAGTTGATCTTAGTCCCAAAAAGAACTCCTGAAAGAGTTTAAAAAGGAGTTTAAAAATCAAATAAGAAAAGTATAAGGAAAATGGACAAAGAAATGAGAGTGATGCAAGAGAATCATGAGAAAAGACTCAATAGCTTGTTAATGGATGCTCAAAAAATAGGGCAAAAAGATGTACAAAAATTCACTGAATAAAATTCCTTAAAAAGTAGAATTGGCCAAATATGAAAGGTGGTAAAACAACCCATTGTACTTTAAATCCCTTAAAAATTAGAATTGGGAAAGAGGAAGTTAATGACTCCAGGAAACATCAAGAAATAATCTAAGAAAATCAAAAGAAGGAAAAAATAGAAGAAAATGTTAAATATTTTTTGGGAAAAACAACCAAGTTGGAAAATGGATACAGGAGATGAAATTCAAGAATTGGTGGACTACCTGAAAGCCATGATCAAAAAACATCCTAAATATCATTTTTCAAGAAATTATCAGGGAAAACTGCCCTGATATCATAGAACCAGAGTGTCAAATAAAAATCAAAAGAATCCACAAATCACCTCCTGAAAGAGATCCCAAATGGAAAACTCTCAGGGATATTATAGCCACATTCCAGAGCTCTCAAGTCAAGGAGAAAATAGTACAAGCAGCCAAGGAAAAGAAATTCCAGATATTGGGGAGGCACGGTCACAATTATATAGGACTTAGCACCTTCTAATTAAAGGACTTGAGGGCTAGGATCATGGTACTCTGGAAAGCAAAGGGGCCAGGATTACAACCAAGAATCACCTACCCAGTGAAATTGAGCATAATTCTTTGGGGGAGGGGGAAATGGATGTTCAGTAAAATAGAGGACTTTCAAGCATTCCTGATAAAAACCACAGAGCTGCACAGAAAAGTTGATTTTCTAATATGAGACTCAAGAGAAACATAAAAAAGTAAATATGAAAGAGAAATTGTAAGGGATTGATAAAATTAAACTGTTTATATTCCTATGTGGGAAGATGATACTTGTAATGCTAGAAAAACTTTTATTATTGCTATTTGTCCTTCATTCTCAAAAAGGACCATGACATCAAGGAGGTGATGCCAGGACCTGAAAATGAATTGGATTTCAGTAAGGGAGGGCTGTGCAAAGTCACCAGGCTCTCTTTCCTTTCCTGAGCCATCTGGTTCAGTGGCCAGACATAGATTAGGACAACTGAAGATAGTCTAGGATACAGTGGGAAACCTTTGTCTTTTCAAGCTAAAGTTCTTTAACAGGTCTCAGTTTGACCTAGGCAACACCCATTCAGTGATTAAGTCAGACAATGGCCTCTTTACCTAGTCCAAAAGAAATTGATCTGGGAGATGAAGATCCTCAGGGTTTCTGGCCAGAACAGAAACATTGATTTTGAGTCAATCAGGGCCCAAACAATGATCAAGTAGGGTTTGGTTTGGGACCTATTTGGTTTGGGTTAATCAATAAGAGCAAGAGTGATTTGGGGTTAAGGTTGGTCTTAAAAGAAGAAAAAATATTTCAGAGATTAAAATTTACATTCCCATTGGACAGATTGCCCACAGATAAGAGTGTGATATGTGAAGGGAGAGAGAGGGAGGCAAAGAGGGAGAGGGAGAGAGAGAGAGAGAGAGAGAGAGAGAGAGAGAGAGAGAGAGAGAGAGAGAGAGCATAAACAGAGGGGAAAGACTGTGGAGGGAACTACACAGTTAGAAATCATACCTGTGAGTGGGAGTGGGAGGAACTCACCCACAAAATGGAAACAGCAGAGAGGATTAAAAACTAGAATCCTACAAAATATTGTTTACAAGAAACATATGCACCAAATGGCATAGCAACCAAGCTGTTAAAGGAGAAATTAAAAGAGGAAATAGAGAGCAAAATTATACTAGTAGGGAACTTCAACTTTCCCCTCTCAGAACTAGATATATTAACAACAAGAAAGAAAAGAAAGAAGTTAATGAGGTGAATAGAATTTTAGAATGTGTGTGTTTGTCCTTCGTTGCTGAAGAAGACCATGCCATCAGAGAAATGATACATGACTTGCACTTGACTTTGCTTTGACTGAGGGAGGGCTCTGCAGGTCAATAGCCTCACTTCTCCTCCAGAGCCATCTGAATCCAGTGACCAGATATTCACCAGGATGACTGGAAATGAGCCAGAATGAGGCAACTGGGCTTAAGTGACTTACCCAATGTCACAGAGCTAGTGAGTGTCTAGTGTCTGATGTGAGATTTGAAATCAGGTCCTCCTGACTCTTGCACTGGTGCTCTATCCATTGCACCACCTAGCTGCCCCAGAATTTTAGAAAAGTTGGGAATAGAAAGGAATTTACCTTTAAATTGACTATGTATTAGGGTATAAAAATCTTACAATCAAATCCAGAAAAACAGAAACGTTAAATGTCTCCTTTTCAGGTTATAATGAAATAAAAATAAAATTCAACAAATGACCAGGTGGAAATGGATTAAAAATTAGTTGGAAACTAAATAATCTAATCCTTAAGAATGAGTGTATCAAAGAACAAATCATAGAAGCAATCAATAATTTCTTTTAAAAAAGACAGCCATGAGACAACACAATAAAATTTATGAGATGCAGCCAAAATAGTACCTGGTGAAAACTTATCTCTCTTATCATTTGCATCAATAAAAAGAGAATTAAATCAATGAATTTGGGCTGGTAACTTAAAAAAAAACAGAAAAAGAACAAATTAAAAATCCACAATTAGGCACAAATTTGGAAATCTTAAAAATCAAATGAGAGATTAATAAAGTTGAAAGAAAGAAAACCATTGAACACATAACACTAGGAGCTGCTTTTTTAAACCAATAAAACAAACTATTGGTTCATTTGATTTTTTAAAAAGAAAGAAAAAAACAAATTGTCAGTTTCAAAAAAAGTTACTTCACCACCAATGAAGAAGTAATTTTTTAGGAACTATTTTGTCCAATTAAATATCAATAAATATAGCGATCTAAGTGAAATGGATAAATATTTACAAAAATATAAACTGCCAAGATTAACTGAAGAGGAAATAGAATGACAAATAACCCCATCTTAGAAAAAGAAATTGAACAAACTATAATGAGCTACCTAAGAGAAAAATCTCCAGAGTCAGATGGATTCACAAGTGTATCCTACCAACCATTTAAAGGACTATTAACTACAATGCTATATAAACTATTTAGAAAAATAGACAAAGAAGGCATCCTATCACATTTCTTTTATGATACAAATAAGATACTGACATAAACCGTGAACATCAAAAACAGAAAGTACAAAACAATTTCTTTAATAAGTCACACACAATACATATACATATACATATAAACACATGCACAAACACATACATCTCATTTACCAAAAAGCTATTTTTTTAAATAGGAAAGAAAGCTCTATGCATAGAAGTATAATCATGTCCCCAAACTTCCAGATCACCATCCTAAGGGATGATCACTGATATTCATTCAAATACAATCCCTCTCTCTCTCATTCAGCACACACCAGCCCATTTAACAGAGCTAACAGCTAACAGAATGCCAACAGTCACCACATAAGGAATCCTATCTGTTTCCTGAAAGGTAAATGTTATTATAAGTCTCTACTAATCCAAAAATAAAAATTTAACCTGATTTCACTAAGCATGCCTTCTTTGAAGGAGGAAACCCTCTTCCCAGGGATGGATAACATGGATCTTATGAAGAAATGGCTATAAGTCAGGTAAGTCTAGCACATTAGAGACTTGATTTTTCAGCTCTCCAAAGCCCTTGAATGCTGTGGCAACTGTGGGAACCAAAATGATTTCATATTATAAAGCTGACTCCATTTTGAGACCTAAATTTCATTTTCCTATAAATTCTACCTTTTTGCTAACCATGGGACTTGAGTGACATCCTGTTTTACATCTGAAAATGTTCATCCTCTCTCTCACTCCCTTCCCATCTCTCAGCATACACTTATTCCCTCCTCCTCTCCCCAGCTCAGAAAATGCCCAATCTTTCCTCCAGTAAGAAATCAGATTACCTAATCTTGAATCCTGGTTTACATCCTGTTAATTGTTTTCTTTTATTGCATAAAAATCTATCTCACTCTGTATTTGAGACCCAGTGCCTAGGTGACATACCTAGCTGGTCTCAGTTTGGTGTGCAATTGCGAATAAATAAATATGCCCAGGAGCTCAAACTTTTGTTTCCTCAGTCATTTCAATCAATCCACATGCAATATTTAAAATACCATTCCCAAACACCAGTCAAGTGCCACTCTTGCAGCCCACTTCTCCAATCTGAAGCACCAATCAGGTTTTATGGGAAATCCTTAAACCTAAGAACCTTGAATGCAGTCAGTCTAGTATACTCGGATAGCCTGAGACACAACCCTTGTAGAGATGCAGCCTAACAACTGCTCCTTCAGGCACTGAAGTCAGTTATGAAGACCCAAAAAAGAAGATTACTACCACCAAAATTCTTGGCATCGTCAAATGAATCAATATCAGAAACCAATGGGATTTTTATTCGTGAAAAAGACACTGAAGAAGAAGCATTACCATCTTCTTTATCACTGCATCCTAAGGACTGTTATTTCCATGTGACTCATAATAAAACATTTCCTATAGGTGGTCTCCCTATTAGAATGTGAGCTCCTCGAAAGAAGAAACTGTTTTATTTTTCTATTTGTGCCCCCAATACTTGATACATTATTGTTCATATATTGTGTTTATTATTTTTTTATTTTTCCCTATATGTGCATTCAATTAATAAAGAAATATTTATTAAGCACATAACATATGTTAGGCACTGTAAGTGTTGAGGATTTAAAGACAAAACCGAAAAATTCCTGTCCTTAAAGACCTTTTGTTCTTAAGGGAAGAAGTTGTAAATATTTTAAAGATCTAATTTGTTGATGTCACATATAAGAACAACTAGAACTTGGTGTCTTAGATCTCCTTGTAGAAAAACCTAAAGCACATAGAGAAAGGAAAGTAAAATCCCCACCCAAGAAGACAGGAAGAACTGCTCTTGTTTATCTTTATCATTTGAGGTCGAAGATACTTCCGGCATAAGGAAGTGGGTGAACCAATAGGAAGCCAGAGACAGTAACAACAGTAACTGTACTTTTCCCATAGTCAGATTAATTAACATTTTTGCCTACAATACAAAGAAATAACAATTTGTTGTTTGAAAAGCAACACATTCTCAGTGTTGTAAAGTGAAAAGTGAACAGTACTATTGTTTCTTCACTATGATAGTGTGCTAGAAAATATTCAATTACTTGTTCCTTATAACTTTCCTTAGACAGTGTACTGATTCCTCTGTCTTATGGTTCACAATTCCATCATCATGATAACTGGAGAAAATCAAAGTTGAAGTAACATTATTTGATACTAAAATGGAGGGCAAACACTGATGAATCACATTTCAAGGAGAAGAGGTCAATCTACTTTGGTGTGTGCGTGTGAGAGAGAGAGAGAGACAGAGAGAAAAACAGAGAGAGACAGAGAGAGACAGAGAGACAGAGAGAGACCAAAAGAGAGGGAGAGACAGAGAGAGAGAGAGAGATCAGATTAGACTTACATGTATCTGCTGGGCACACTGTCAAAGCTGAGCATAATTTTTAGGTCAAAGCAGCTTTATTGCTTATTATCTCTTAGTGGAGGAGCATACTCCAAACTTGTGCATGCTGGCTTACTTCCTTTTCATTACAAAAGTTATCCAAAAGATCAGCATAAATATTGAGTAGTAAGGTTGATTGGTTTGGTTTTTTGTTTGTTTTGGCCAGGCAAATAGCAAACAGATACCAAACAAATTATACAAATTAAAATATGCCAAAGACTCATTAGAGATCAGCCAAGATTGAGCAGTAGAAAGAAGTACAACCCTGGTCTCTCTAAAAAAATCTTATAATAAAGGCTTTTTAAATGTGCCACATTGAATCCTGCTTCGAAAAATCCAATAAAAATCACGAACCATTTTTCCAGGCTACTTTGACATAGGGAAATAGATTGATTTGCAGAAATTGTGGGCAAGTTGTAACAAGGAGCATACCACATAGTGCAAAGCTTGTCAACCACTGTAAATCAGAGCAAGAAGAGGTCCCAGATAGAGAGAACCGCATGTAGGGAACTGGAACTAGTGTCCGTTAGCAACTCTGCTGCTTACTGCCTAGTACTACATTATAGATTTAGTGCAGAATGAGGAGTGAGTCTGCACCTAAAATACTGATGTCCAGGGCAAAGAAAATTCATAAAGACTACCCTATTGACTGAGCAAGGAACATGTACAGAAGCAAGTAGAAGCTGTGTAGTTTTGACCCTGGGAGCATAGCCAGGTTTCTGATCCATATTATAGCCCACTCTGAAATCTTTAGAATAGCCAGGGAATGGATCCCAGACCTAAGAGGAGGCTACAATTCTATCACTCTCTACCTGTGAAATTTCACATTTTGTCGATGGTAGCTGAGTACAAGAACAATACACTGTATCTCCAACCAGTGGCAACCTCGCAATTAGGTTGTTCAGGCACAAACCCTGGTTAGGAATTTATAATGCTCAGGTTGGCAAAGAATGACCTGGATTAAATCCATTAAAAGCTTGCTGGCCTCAAGCATAAATAGTCCCTGAGATCCTGAAATAGCAAAAACACTCAATACCCCAAGAAAGCATCAGCAAGATATAAGACTATGCAAGCACAGTCTAGACTTCCTCCCCAGAAGAGTAGAGAGCCTCACCATAAGATAAAGTTTGACGTCACTAACTAGGTTGTGAGCAGGCAAAAAAAATTCCAAATATAAATACCTAGTGTGGTGACAGGTAGGTCTAAGACACAAACACAATATTTATGAGCAAAATCAAAATGCACACATATCCCCGGAATATAAGTTAAATGAAAATTGCTGGAAGAGATGAAACAAGAAAAGAATCAAAATTATTTTGTAAATGTAATGAGAATTCAAGAGGAAAATTCATTCTACTGATCCAAAGTCTAGATTTAGAAACAAAAAAGCTAGTAACAAAATTTTGATGATCTGGCAATATTCTTCCTTATTCCTAATTTTTTGGTAATTTTTCCCTGAGATGCTAAACCCATTGTTCCTCCAAATAAATTTACCTGCTATTTTCTTTAGCTCTGTAAAATACTCCCTTGGTAGTATAATTAGTATAGCAGTAAGTCTGTAAATTAATTCAGATAGAAATGTTATAGTGTTACTTTAGTCTAACAATTAGTAACGACTATTCTAGTTCTTTTAATTATTTATTAAATTATTTGTTTTTGTCATTTCTTCAAAAATATTATACAATTACTTAGTATATCTTAGTTATCTTTATTTCATCAAAAATATTTTGATTGATATCATTGTCTTCTTTTGTCAGTATATGTGCCTTTAATTTGTTTCTCTTACCTAATCACTATCACAGATGTTTCTAGAGCTATGTATAATAATAGTAGGAAACAAGACATTTTCTCATAGCAATGCAAATTGACTAGGAACTTCTCCAAACCCTTTACGGTCAATGAAACATATATATACAAAACTGCTGACCAAGTTTGGGATGCGTTCTGTGGGCATGAAATGGAGTTAATGTAACTAGTTTAGAGAGAGATTAGCCATCAACTATAGTAACTATTAATCTGGGATTTTAGAGACTGAGTTTACTGTGGGGTTTAATGCAAAGCTTTATATAATATATATAATAAAGCATTAATGCAAAACAACTGCCAACAGCACTATTTGAAATGAATTTTTTTCTCTTAAAAAAAGTATTTTTCTCTCTTAATTTACCCCAACAACTCACTATTAGAAGGTAAATAAAATCCTTTTTTTAACAAATATGCACAGGAAGACAAAAATATTCTTACCTTGACCTTCTCCAGAAAAGGTCACTGTATACCAAATCCATCACTTCTCACTCAGGAAATAAGCAGTATACTTTATCATCAGTCTTCTAGGATCATGTTGGTCATTGTACCAATAAGAATTCTTATTTTTTTATTGCTTATCTTTTAAAATTTTGATGTATAAATGTTCTTTTGGTTTTATTCATTTCATTTTTTTATTTATTTTCATTTATTCGTTTTACTCCACATCAATTCATCCAAGTCTTTTCAAGTATCTCTGAAAACATCCTTTTTATCCTGCCTTACAGTATGGTAATATTTTATTATATTTGTTCAATCATTTGCCCCACGGATAAGCATGCCCTACGTTTTCAGATTTTTACTGCTATTAAAAAATGTTGCTTACATGTATCTTTTTTAAAAGCTACTGTGAACATTTTTGGCTACATGGATCTGTGTCCTCTTTTCTGATCTCTTTAAGGGTAGGTGTCTAGAAGTTATTTTGTTAGTGAAAGGGATTATACAATGTAGTTAGTTTAGGGGCATAATTCTAGCTGTCTTTCTAATGCGCCAATTCACAGATCCGCCAAGTGAATCAATGAAACTGTTTTCCTGAAATTAAACTGATTCATAGTTCCAACAAAAATGCCCTAGTGTGCCTGCCTATCTACAGATCCTTAGACTTTGGCTATTTTCTTCTTTTGGCATCTTCAACAATTTTCAGGGTGCAAGTTGAAATCTCAACATTGTTTTAATTGGCATTTCTCCTAGTAATTTGAAGCATTCTTTAATATGGATTTTAGTCATTTGTGATTCTTCTTTTGAGAAATATTCATATTCTTTGACAACTTAATGTTTTGGAAAATGGCATGTGTATGTGTGTTGTTTGTATGTATTAAATACCAAAGCCTTATCAGAGAACCATTAAATAAAATTTCCCTTTTCCTATTCAACCATTTGCCTTCTTAGGTACATTAATTTTGTTTGTGCAGAAGCTTTTCAGTTTTACATAATCAAAATTATTCATTTAATCTTCTGCAATTTCATTAATCCTTTGTTTGGTTAAGAATTAATCTCCTACCATAGTTACAAGAGGTGTATAATTCTTTTCAATTTTTAAAAATGGTATAATCTTTACAATTAAGGTCACTGATCCATTTAGAATATACTATGGAATGTCATGTAAAGCATTGTTCCAAACCTACTTTCTGTGTGTCTGCTTTTCAGCTTTCTCAGAAATTTTTATCACATAGGGAATCCCTTCTCAGGTAATTTATGTTTTCTGGTTTATCCATCATTTGGGTTATTGAGTTCCATTATTTTATTTCTTGCTGATTTAGTCTGTTCAAAATAGTTCTGATGACTGCTGCTTCAGAGTATGGTTTTAGATCTGAAAGTGCTTTTCCTATTTCATCCCTATATCTCTTCATGATTTCTCTTGATAAGCTGAATCTTTTCTTTTTCCAAATGAATTGTATTTTTAAAATTGACTTCTGGAGAGTATTTGATTATTTGGCTGATATAGCGTTAAATTGCTAATTACTATATTCAAGAGCACTGAAAATTCCTCAAGATATTCAGCTTTTTCTTTATTTGAAGTTAAATTTAGAAACATTTTACATGCTTTGGTAGCTTGATTCTCAAATTCTTTATTAATGTTCTTATTTGGAACAGGATATTCCTTTCTATTATATTTGTTGCCTCTTGGAGTTTGTTCTTATGCATATGATTTTCAAAAAACTTTATCACATAATTTTTTTTATAATATTGTGTAAGATTTTTAATAGGCATATAATGATGTATAAACTTTCTAATTTAAGTAACATTTAGGTCATTGATGCTTTTTCTAGTTTGTTAATATATATGTTTATAAAGATAAGCTTTTTTTCTCTGAAGATTGTTATCTATTGCTATTACTATTATGGCTAGCAGATATTGTTACATGTTAAATATTCATTATAATTTTTGTTCAATTAATCATTGCTTTTAGGATTTGTTCTTTTAGGCCCTCTGGGAATGGCAGCAACATTTGAAATTTAATTATTAGGTCTTCATTTTGGTCTGTCATTTGTATACACTCCCTGACTTGATTACTTTATTGTTTTATAATGTGCAAAGAATGTATTTTCTATTTGTGTCTTTTAACAGTTATTTTCAGTACCTCCAAGGCTTAATAAATTGCCAAATTTTGAAAAAGAAATATTCATGTGTTGCTGAAATGTTTATTTTTTGAAATATTCATCCTAAAAAAGAAGTCATAAGTCTTTTGGTTTTAGTTTCTCCAGTAATTTGATCTTTACTATTTTTCCATTTGTTTATCTTTGTATTGGATTTGTCCAAAACTGAGAAAGGTACATTAATGTACATTGTTTATTATTGTATTACTGTCTATGTGTTCCAGTATTTAAGTCAAATTTTTCTTTATAAACTTAGAAGCTACGGTATTGGAAACATATGCACTTGATGCTGATATTGGCTTGTTTCTAGGATTCCTTTTGACGTTATGCACATTTTTTTTTTACTTTTTATATTGTGAATATTTTGGCTCTTTCATATAACATGATTCCAACTTTTGTTTCTGTTTTTTGGATTCACCTGAATACATAGTAAATGTCTTCTTCTAGTCCCTCATTTTAATTCTGTGTGTCTTTTTTTAGGTGTGTTTTTTACGAGTAAAACACTGCGGGATTTTTAAATTCAGATTGTCACATTTTTACTTCTTTATTTTGATTGTTTATTCCATTAAAATTCTAAATAATAAGAACTGGGTTATATTTTCCTCTGTTTTATCAAATATTTTTTTCCAAATTCCTTCTTCTTCTGTGAACATATTTTATAACCTCATTTATTTTTAGCTTCCTTACATCATCCTCCCCTCACCAATTTCTCATTCCTTTCCTTAGTTTTATTTTTGTTAACATATTACTTTTTTATTTCTTCTTTTTGACCTAATTTAGTGTTACCCTTTTCCTTCTCAGTTACATAATCAAGTAAAGTCCTCCTTATCTTCCCTTCAAATTGTTTTTTCTTTAATTTAAAAAATTATTTTCTGTACCTTTTTCTAAAAATATTTTTTTCCTTCCTTTTTTCTTTTCTTTTTTATCTTCTCTATCTATTCTAGATTTGTATTCTTTGATGCCTGGACCTTTACTTAATTAATTCTCTAGCCTGTGTTTACCATGGTCTTAAAACTATTAAGGTCCCCACTTTGAGTTTCCTCTTTAAAACAACATCCTTATAAATCTTGCCTCCTGACCTTCCCTCTTCTGTTATATCTCCCTTATAGAAATAACAGTTCTTACATATATAATAGAAAATATTGCTCCATTACAGCAACTTTCTTGCATCCCTAATTGCTCAGGTCATTATTAACCCTCATTCCCATGGTCATGGTTTTCTTTTTCCCCATTTACCATAAAATTTCCTCCCTAGGTCTATGTCCTCCCACTCTTTTGCATATCAGTTGCCCCAGGACCTCTGATTGCTATTCTCCAGAGGTAGGATGGATTTTCTGTCTAAGTACTACATCCCAGAAGTTCATAAATTCCTCATCTCCCTTCAAAGAATATCTCTTTTCCTCCACGGAATGTTGATCAATTTTACCTCTGTCACAAATGGAACAAGATTTCTCCTTTCCTTTCCTTCTCAATCATTCTCCATTAAAGTTTTTTCTTTCTCAAAGGCTACAGGAATTATTTTTTCCTCATTGTTAACCTTTAACTTAATTATACTTTCTATCCGATTCTTTCTGTCTCCACTTTAACATGTACTCTCCTTCTATGATTAAATCCCACAAAGTAAAACCCGCTTGCAAAGTGTTGTGATATTCAGTCCATGATATTTTATCTCTGCTACTTCACCATCACATTTTGTTAGCTTTCTGCTTTTACCTTTGTCTCCCTGTGTACTTTTAAAAAGAGATATTTTAATTATGCTGTTACTTCATTATTTCTCTCTTTGATATCTGTATTTGTTTACCCTTCTTATTTCTGTTTCTGGGGCAATTGAAAAGGAAATAATTTGTTTTGTTCTGATTTTTATTCTATGAATTAGAATTCATTTTTAATTGAATATATATATATATATATATGTATGTATGTATGTATGTATGTATATTACAATAATGGTTAAGCTCAGATTTACCTTGGGTTTCCTCTTGAGCTATTTTGCTCTTTACAACACATTATTCCATTCCCCTTTGCCATTTCTGGTAAATGCAGAACAGTCTTTTGCTATTTGGATTTCTTTTTCTTTATTTTCTCAGAGCAGTTCCTGAATTTGTCTTTTTGTCAGTAAAACTGTTAGATTTAACCTCTAGTTTTCTGTGAGTTTGTAGCATAAGGTTATTTTTTCTGGAGGTGAGCTTTAGATTTGTTTTTTAAAACCACTTATATTCTGAAGTTCTGGACAATTTTCCTGCATTGTTTCTTGAATTATGGTGTTCAGCTTTTTTGACTTATGTTTTTTATGGGAAAGTTATAATTCTAATCTTGTCTCTGTGCATCTTTTCTCTGAGATCAATATGCTTTACTTGTATGGAAATTATCCTTCTAAAAGAATATTGTTTTTTACTTCTCTTCTTCGAGGTTATCCTTCACTTCTGGGGTTTTTTTGTGTTTCTTTGAAGTACTTAATCAGTAATTTTCTCTTTTGTTTTCTTGGTGAGAATCTCCAGCTTGGAAAGGAAATACTTTCTGCCATTTGTTACTGCTGTGTAGGCCATAACTTCTGCTTTCACAATATGCAATTCTTTTTTTTAAATGATAAAGAAACATCTTGCGGTGGTTTCACATTCTCCTGGAAACCCATAGGTTCCTCTGCCTTATCAGGTGTTGGTTCATTTTCCTTTATTTTGCAATATTTATTCATAGATATCTGGATTTTTACTTGGTCTGGAGTCCATGTTCTCCACTGTTACAAATATCCTCCTTGCTCATCTGCTTGTGCCAAATGTCTTTAATTTTTCTCTCCCCTGATAACTTTGGTAATGTTTTTTATTGGTCATTTTTTGATTTGTACCTCTTTATTTTGGATTCCTCTAGGGGCTGTACCTGGAAGCTCTCCTACTCTTCTTCCATTCTGGGCAATTCACATTTCACTGGCCTAAGTGAGGAGGGGATAGATTTAGCCCCATAGGTATTCTGGGCTCCTTTTAAGCCTAGTGGAATGCTGTACAACTGCATACTTGTGCCCTTTCCCAGTCCTCACTCTTCCTCATTTTTCTGGCTGAGTTGTATTGCACCACAGAATAGACAAAGTTCTTTCTGTCTTTTGGTTTTCAAGGACACTGGGAGAAGGCAGGCAGGTAGGAATGAATGCTCTTGCAAATCTGGTTCAGTTTGTGTAGCTCTACCTGAATAAGGTTGGTGCTGAGTGAACATGCTAGGGGTTAGAGATTAGCATTCTTTACTGATAGTTCATAGGATTGTTACCTTATCAGATTTCTTAGTGCCCTAAACCATGAAGGAAGTTGAAATCACTTTATCTGTTTTGTTGAGATTAGAGAGGTTATGCGGATCAGAAAAAAAAAAATCTTTATCTTCCAACTTGTTGGTCACATGACCTGAAAGTTCCACATTGCAAAATTTCCATTTGCCCAAAGTTGTCTGATTTAGGTCCGAGAAGGATCACTACTGTCCTGGTCTGAACTTTCCAAGTTCTTGACTATAGTTTCTATCTGAGTAACCCAGTTCTAGGCTTTCCCCTTGTTGGAAGCTGCGTATACAGCTGTTGGCCAAGACTGTCAGCTAGGCAAAACATTAGAACAGTAGGTGTCCCTACCCCCTGAACTCCCTTCCCTACTTCCTCCCTTTCACTGTTCCCTTTCCTCTCCTTCAGACTGTCCTGAAGACTAAATCTAGAACCTTGTTCCAACATCAGCATTCAATTGCCTCTATTCTTTTCCTGTTCCTTATCCAATACATAGCCTAGAACCTAGGATGTCTCTTACTATGTATGATGCAGCCACAAACTGGCCACCTCTTTATTCATTTCCAGTGTGGCTGGACTTCTTGACTCATAAATTTAATCTCTAGTCATTATTCCATACTTCCACAGTAAAGCCAAATACCATTTAATCTCTCTTAATTAGTCTGAATGATTTAGTCACATCACAATAAACAATAGTTTATTGATAATGTCTTACATTATTTAAAAAGTGTATTGTCTATAATATTTTGGGGAAAATAATTAGATGTTATGAAAAATTATCTTATTCATCTGATTCTTGAATCAAATTTTTCACAACAATTACTAGATATATCAATTTCATATATGTAGATGTTTCATATTATTTTGTATTAATCATCTTAGAAGCAGCATTTTTTGTATTGAAGAGCTTTACTGGAAGAACCTATATTCTAAGAAAATTAGCCTCACAAAAATTAAACGAGAAATGCTCTGTTTTTAAAAGCATAAAACTATTAACGAGTAAGAGGAGGAGTAACTGAAGAGGAAGGGAAATTATAGAAATTTGCAAAAAAATAGTAAAATAAGAGAAGTCAAACATATTAAGTAAACCTTTTATTTGAAGAAGTTATGTATTCAACTATTTAAAAGAATAAAAAGGCAAAATCTCTAATCCGTACATAACAAAAGTTATAATTACTGAAAATGAAATTTAGGAAGGTGAGTACATGCTTGATTTTCTTCTTTTCTCAGAATATCTAATGAGGAAAATTCACTTTCTGGAGCCAAAAGTTTTAATAATGGCATTCTGAAAATTAAAAAAAAAGTAGCAAAATGATTAGTAAAAGCCAGATATAAATCAAGGATAATAAACTATGAGCATAGGTGGTATATGATTGCCATTTAAATATTCTAAGTAGTTCCCTTTTTTGAAGACTATAATTATTCTTATATGCAATAAAGCAGAATTTTAGATCAAAATTTTATCTGGAAGCTTCACTTTCATTGATCAGTTGTCTAGTGACATACATTTCACAGGTGGAATTTAGCCATAGACGAATCATTTAAAGAATTTCTGGAATATAGTTATGGCACACTCCTCAAAAAAAAGTTGTTTTAAAAAGTATATAACTGCTTCTGAGTGTAAAAAATAAGATGTATAGTAATTTTAAATAGACACACTCCAATTTATGTCAAAGAAGAAAAATTTACTGAAAGAAACATTAATCCAGGAGAGATCAACAGACACAGTTTCATTATTTCACATCTAAAACTGTGCTTACACTTCACTAAGTTATTAAATTATTAAAGAAATATCTTTATAATACAGGGAGTAGTTATACTTAATTAAGTCAATAATTATGTTAATGATGACTATTAAAATATCAGCTAGTTTTTATTAAGTGCCTACTATGTGCCAGGTACTATGCTAAGTGGTTTACAGATATTTCATTTAATCCTCACAACAATCCTGAGAGATATGTATTCTTATTATCACCATTTGATAGTTGAGGAAAATGAGGCAGATTGAGGTTAAGCGTTTTGCCTAAGGTCACACATCAGTAAGTATCTGGTGCTAGATTTGAACTCGGGTCTTTCTTTTGCTAGATCCAGTGTTCTATCCAAGACAAGAAAAACCAAAAGTCCACAATATAATATGTAGTTGGGTGGACAATTTTTAGAGTTAGTCCATCAACACATCGATCTTGGACGGACACTTCAAATGTATAATGTTCTGGTCCCAGAACTGAACAAGAGGCGGAGTCATGTACTGAGAGGAAGGAATATTTGATGGACAGTACACATGCTCCACTGGCATACATAATGTGCCAAGATATCTAAGAGAAGATCCTTAGAATATTGGGTGGTATCCCTATGGAGGAGTGATGGGAGGATATGAACCGTTCACAAAAGATGAGATAAATTGCAATCTGCATTTATGGCAGGAACATTCATATTAAGGAGGGCATGGGACCATATGCAAACTCTGTTCCTTACAAAAAAAATTTGGGGATGAATATAGCATGCTATATACATATATACACACACACACACACACACATCTATGTATATATATGCATATATGTATGTATGTGTTTGTATGTCAACCGCCCTCTAGGGATCCAATATGCCTGTGGGAGTTGGAAGAGTGAAGCTATGATACACACATATCCAGGGTAATTTAGGGTAATTTGTATTACACAAAATCAAAACAACCCTCCTACTGTTATGTAAGTCAAACGCCCATAAGGCAGAATTGATTTTATTCAGAATAGTGTTGGGTGATAAGTTGATAGTTATAAGTAATTTATATTTGAAATATGGACTCATAAAATATGACAAAAATTTAAGCTGACACTGCATCTTAACTATATGTGTGGTTTCCTTTAAAGAATTCTCTTTGCGAAATCATCCTAATACTTATTCCAAAGATGTTGCCATTGATGAGTAGATGTTTGGAATTTCCTTTGAGAGTTATATGGAGATAAATGTTATGAGCCACTCACACACAAAGCTGGGTTCTTTATCTTATAATGAGTCCTTATTATCTTACTTTAACTGTGCTTCATTTTGGATTCTGTAAATTGTATTATCTAGAATAAATCACCCACTTTATATGATACTTGGCTCAGGATGGCTTCTCAAGTTTTCAAAAAAACTCAAATCAACCTTCAAGGGACAATGATTTGTAGTCATCAAGAATATTCAAAGAATTTGACCACAGGCATCTATTTATATATACTTTAAAAAGAACACAGGGATGAATGAATATGAAAACGGGCAAATACTCAGTATAACTGAAGACATTAGTATCAGTAAAACACTGTTTCCACCCTTCACCAGCCCCAACCTGTCTAGATAAGTCAAGTCATTTTGTTAAAATTCTGAGGTTTTTTAGGTTTCTTGATGGATGTAGCTATATACAAATGCATGTATACATAAATACATACATATCTTACCTTTGACAGGAAGAGTATAGAAGCACCAGGGTACTCCAGGGATTCGGTCATCAAAGCAGCATGAACGTTCTTTGCAAGTCTCAGAGGAAATTCCTGGATATCCACAATCTACTCTTGCTTTTACTTCCATGACACACTCTTCAGATTCTTTGCAAATTTGATTAAAGGAATGATCAAGAAACTTAATAAGATTAGGAATCTTTTGCTTTTTATTCCATACCTTTCTGGGATCCTTATATGATTGGAAACAAGTCATTATAGTTAAAGTACCTTCTTTTATTTCAAAACTGTGCAAATTTTAATTTGTCTCCAATATATTTTTATATTTCTTAAGGCTATTGTTACCACCTGACAAAAAGCATATTTTCTTATTCCTAGAGGAAAACTGAAGCTGGATTAGGCATCCATAAAGAGATTTTCATTGCCAGGACAGATATCTTATAGGATAGATAGATAGTTTATTCCCTCTGAGACTATAACCGAGGACCTATGAATGTGACTGAATTGCAAGTACTTCTAACTATAATCATTAAGCATAAATATCCATATGCACAATTAGCATAAATTTCATTTGTTCATATAATATATATATAATATATAATGTTAATAAACTAATAAGCTTTCATTATAAAACATTTTAAGAATAATAAGTTCTAATTTTTCAAAATTATTAAGAATTCAATTCAACCAAGCCAAGTTATATAACAGTAATGTTGGGTAATTAACCTTTAGAGGTTTTGAGAATTCATAGAGCTGAATAAGTAACTTTAAGATTTTTTTAAAGGGGCAAACAGTAGTAGCTTATTAGGTAAACAAACCTTTGATGAAGTGAATCAAAGTTATCTGATGTTAGCTGTAGTACATAATTCTCTTTTGTGAAAATCTATAAGAGTATAAAAATGGGAAAAAAAAGAGAGGCAGATGGTCATACTTCCTTCTGCTATATTACCTTGCTTTGGCAGAGGAGTGTAACACCAGGGAACTTCAGGGACCTGACTATCAAAACAACATCCAGAAGCAAAACATTCTTCACTAGAAATTCCTGGGTAACCACAATTCTTTCTGTTCTTTGGATTCAGTCTTGAACACTGGCATGCAGCTGTATGAAATAAAAGTTAAGTTTAGCCTCAGCTTTTTTAACTATTGTTGCATGGATAAGAAACAATTAAATTCTAACTTCCATTTGCAAGTTGACTGATATCTTGATAAATCTTACTAAATTTGAAGATAAAATCCATTGCTCTAGGAGCTATTATATTTTCTATAGCAACTCATAATCCTGACATAATAGTCATGGGCTGTTGGGTTTTTGTTTATAATTTTTGTCTTGATTTGTCTATTATACTGGTCCAATGAGTGGACACTGCCTGCCTTCAGTAAGGTCCTGAGATGCCCCACAATCCAACTTTACTTGTACTTCCTTGCATGCTATTTAAATTTTTTTAATGTTTAATTAAGATGAAGAAAGGGAATGATAGAGGAACTCAAGTCAACCAGAAGTTCATTTAGGGTCTTCTTGATCACCTCCCACCTGAAATCATCATAGAACAGGAGGCTAGAAGCTACATGACAATAAGTCAAGAGCACCACATCTTCTAGAAGCTAGGTAGCCATATCAGGATATTTTGCATCAAGGCAGTTTGATTTAACTTCTTAATGTTCATTTTCCCATTCTTTTTAAAGAGAAACAGGAGGGTCACACAAACTAATAGCACCATTAAAAAGGACCCATTAAAATATATTAAAAGAACCTTCAGTCAGTCAGCCAACAAGCATAACCAGTTACTATGTACTGGGCCCTATGTTAATCTTTGATAAACTCAACTTTCTACTTACATGGCTTTTCCCCTCCAGCCACAGTGCACAGGCCTAGGATAAAGAGAATCACCAGGAACCAAGGACCTTGGGGTTCCATTTTAGGTGCTCCTTCACACACCAAAGGAGAAAGTGGGTCCTGTAACTGTGAATTTATTGCACATATTTTTTTTTAAATATATACATAATCTCACTTGTGTTTGCTCAGGAAGCTCAGATAACCTCATTTCTTTGCTCTACTCCACTAAAGCTAAGATTTCTTTGTTTGAGAATAAAATTCAGATAGGCATGTCTAATAAGACATGGCAATGAAAAACTAAAATCAGAGTTTTAGTGAAAGCAAAATTTCCTATTTAGGGCAATGAGTCACCAACCAGTCATCTAAAAACAGAAAACAAGTGCAATGAAAGCGTAACAGAATTAAGATAGTATCCAGAGGCAGAAAATTTACCATGTTCACAAACATTCAAAGCATAGTGTAGGTTGCTGTTTGATTCTAGCCAAGAAAAGTTAAACATTAATGATAGAGTTTGAAAGGGGGTAGGGGGGAGAAATCACTTATTAAAAAAAGACAAGCTGGGTAGAATAGAAAAGGCCAGCCATTTTTAAAAAATCTTATTTAGTATTTTATTTTTTCCAAATTACATTTAAAAACAATTTTAACATTCTTTTTTTTAAATTTTGAGTTCCAAATCCTCTCCCTTATTCCCTTCCCTCCCATTGAGAAGGCAAGCAATTTGACATGTTATAGATGCAGTCATGCAAGACACATTTCTATGTAAGTCATTCTGTGAAAGAAAATACAGACAAAAAATAAAGAAAAGGTGTCTTTGATTTGCATTCAGGCTCTACAAGTTCCTTCTCTGGAGATGGACAGCACCTTCCATCATATATCCCATAGAATTGTCTTGGATCATTGTATTACTGACAACAACTAAGTTATTCATAGATGATCAGTATACAATATTTCAGAATTTAACAAGAATATTTCTGTGAGTCTTCCCACTAGGATCTCTTCCAGGTCATGATGGGTAGATTTTTTTTTCTATTTCTACTTTCCCCTCTTGTTTTAATGCTTCAGAACAATTTCCTTTAATTATTTCTTATATTATTGTATAAAGATTTTTTTGATCAGAACTTTCAGGTAGTCCAATTACTCTTATGTTTTCTCTTCCTGATCTGTTCTGCAGATCCATTGTTTTTCTTATGAGATGCTTCGCATTCTCTTCTGTTTGTTCACTCTTTCTATTTTGTTTTTTTATTTCTTCATCTTTTATGGCTTTGCTGGCTTCCCCTTGCCCAATTCTGATTTTTAAGGAGTCATTTTCTTCCTTAAGATTATGGATCTCCTTTTCTAATTGGTTGACTTTCTTGTCATTATCTTATTGTTTTTCTTGTATTATCCTTACTTTTCTTTTTTAATTTTTCCTCCATCTCACCATTTGATTTTTAAAATCTTTTTAGATCCTTCAATGAATGCTTTTGAGGCAGATGATGATTTGACATTACTCTTTGGAGTAGAAGAGGGTTTCTTTGCTGCAGTATCGTCCTCTGAGGATGAACCCCATTTTTTTATTTTCATAGTAGCTCCCTATGGTTGGATTATTTCTTCTTTACCTGTGCATTTTTTGTTAATAATTTAGTTTTTATAATCACCTGCAATCCTATGGTATGGGGGATGGTTCCTCTAGCTTCTGATCCTTTTCACTTCTCCCTTATCACTTTGAAGCCAAGACCTCCAGCTTCCTGTAAGTACCCACAGTCAGGACTTTCTGCCCCATTGCTCTGCACTCCCCAGACATTAACTGGTTCCTTCTCACCACCATCACTCCTCACAGCACAGCTGGATCTGGCATTCCTTGCTAGCAGAAGTTCCCTTGATCTTCTTGGGCTCAGATGCCCAAATGCCATTGCTATCCCAGGGGTAAAAGTTCACATGGCTGGGGCTGAGGTAGCCTCCCAAACCAACTAATCCCAGATTGTGTCCCTTGCTTAAGTAGTTTATCAATAGTTGCCAAAGGGCAACCTAGCTTGGACATATTTACTCTTCACAGGAAGGAAATCTCATCCTGGGATTTTTCTTCAGGTCTTCTCCAATTGTCCTAGGACAATCCCTGTTCTGCCACTACTCTTATTTGTTTCACCACTCTATGTGGCCCAGGGGTGCTATTTTATCTCTTTTGTGGAGGAAAATATTGAGAGCTTGAAATTTTCTGACCTACTCCACCATCTTCCCAGAATCCTCTCCCGAGTCATATTTTTCTTGGAGCTTTGGATGCAGGAATTTTGACTTTGTTGTCTTCTTTGAAGTGTGTGTTTTGATCTTCCTTGACACCATAGTAATTTTCTATGGTCAGAATTTTTTCTATTATTTGTTCATTTTCCAGCATATTTCATGACTCTGTGATGAAGTGGGGCTCTGCCTCCCAAATAGAGGTAGCAATGTCCCAAGCTTCAGTTTTTTTTGTGCAGTTGTTTTCAGAGGTAATTCTGGGGACCAGTAAGTTTTCAATTCTTCCAAATTGGTATGATCTAGGGAGAGATGTATTTACTACTCCCTGTACTGTGTGCACTGGTTTGTGAGTGAACACAGTCTTTTCAACTCTAGAACTGTGACCAGGGTCCCTGTTTCCCTCTGATTACAAACTCTATTGTGCAAGTGCTCCTCTATACACTGAAATGAGGACCTAAGACTGTGACTCAAATCCAAGTATAGGAAATACAACAGAATCCTGTACCTGGTGACAGCAATTTGCCCCTTGTGCCAGCAAAGGGATCCCTGTAAAGCTTGGAAAGTCCAGGTATTAATATAAAGGACAACCCTACTCTGCACTTGCCATGACCCAACCTAATCCTTGGGAATCTTATTCAAAAGACAACAAAAGAATTTACACATACTAAAGAGAATCAATATAATATGTTATTTAAAAAGCAGCTGACTACGGAATTAGGAAGAGCATGGTTCAAATCTTGCTTCTGATGTGTGTTAGCTATATCACCTTGTGTAGCACCAATGCAATATTCAGAGCAGCTATAATGGTCTTGAATATCCTCCTGCAATTCTGAATGATGAAATACAACAGACTTTCCACATGGAAGACGGAACCAAAACATTTACTCAGACACCAGAAAGCCAAATCCATCATAATAACAAATATCTATACACAATAGCAATGCAGAGGGCAACACCATCCCCAAGCCTTCTCCCAGCTAGACTTCCCGCAAACCAGCACCCTTAAACAAATCCCAAGCAGGCGCTCTTAAACAAAATCACAAACAAACTCTTTCACTCATGCTAACCAACAGCCTGCATCCTTTCTAGCTCTGAATGCTCTCATGATCAAATTTTCCTCTCAGTTGTGCTCTAGTTCCACCTCTGCTGGTTCCACTTGTTCAACAAACTCCTCCCATCTACAGGTTCCATGTGACTCATACTTCTATGTGACCCACATGGGTCACATGGGCCTATTAATGAATGAGAAAGAACTCCCCATTTAAATTAACATTACACCTTAGGAGACTCATTTAACTTCTCAGTGTCCTAGGCAATTTTCTAAAATATCAATTACACAAAAGATGCTGAACTTCAAAATGGGAATTTCTATATGAGGAACTCTCTCACACTAATGAAATCCAAGGTCTTGATTCTTTTGAAGTGAAAAGTCTGCTAACAATCACTGGAGAAAAAGCCCAATCTACTGACTAAGAATCATTGAACCATAGCATGTAAATTTAGTAGTAGGAAGGGACTTGAGAGATCATGAAGTCCAATTCACTCATTTTACATATAATGAAACTGAGGCCCATGGAGGTAAAGTGACTTTCCCCTGTATACACAGGCAGTCTAAAGGTGGACTGCATGAAACAGGAAAAATTTCTGGTTTTAGTCCTTAATCTATACATGACATTGTATAGTCTCTAGAACGGTCACTAAGTCTGTTTCACCTTTGGCAGGATAAGCATGTTGACACCAAATTCAAAATATAAAGAATGTAAAATAGATTTTTGGATGGGGAACCTTTTTTTAATATTGTTGTTATTGAAGCAGTTTTGATGTAAGAAACCAATTCTACATTATCAACTTTTCTCTTTGTGGTTAAAAAAGCACACATGCAATAATTCCTTCATCAGACACTATCAAGGAAAGATGTCATCCTCATAATTGAAATTTGCATACAGCTAAAATCTACCACTTTTAAGTAACTATTTATAAAAACTTTTAGTATTTTAATTTCTAGAAAGTGGCAAGCTGAAGTGCTTGTTGAGTAAAATAAAGAATGAATAAGGCAGAAACAGCACCAAGTATAGAATAAGAAGATATGAATTTGAAACATTGTTCTATTACTAATTATCACTATGAACTTAGACAAACCATCTACTTTTACTTAGCTTCCTCTGTAAAAATGAAACAACAGTCATGGCACAAATATATCACAGTGCTGCTCTAGTGAATATTTGGTAAAATCTAGTGAAGTTTGGTAAAATATAGAACATTATTACATGAATGTTACTTATTACTATTTTGATGGGAATATTTCAAATATCAGATATCAAATCTTGAAAGTATTATATATAAAACAAAAGTAAATAGTATCTGAATGAAGGCTTTGAAGGTTCTTGTGTGAGAAAAATACATGAGCATTTATTTCATGAGATTTTGATGCCCAAAGGCCATTTTTTCTTGCTTTCTAGGTCTCAGTTGTGTCCTAAACAGTGAGAATTGATAGATAAATGACTATCTTAAAAGTAAAATGAAACAACCTACCAAAATAATGAATCAATACATCAACATTTGGGGTATTCAATTAAAGCAGTCTTCAGGGGAAAGTATATCTTTACAAATATACATTAAGAAAATAGAAAAAGAAAGGACTGATAACTGAATATTACTTAAAATTATAACTAACTCATTAAAATATTAATTATCTAAGTATTACTTTATACAAAAGTTAAAAGTTTAAAAAAAACAAATTTAAACTAGGTCCATATGAGAGATATTAGAAATTATAGGTAAAATAAACTAGAAACTAAAAATATTATGGAAATAATAAATAGAACTAAATTCTATTTTTTTAAAAAGAAGACTAAAAAAATGGATAAGCCTTTAAATCAAACTCATTAAAAGGAAGAAGATAGAAAATCAGATCAAGAAAATAACTAATTAACAAGGTGAAAGCATAACAAAACCAGTTGTAAGGAAAAGATTTATTTATAGAGTTGCATGCTAACAAAACTGACAATACAATCTGGTCCAAATTAACAAAAGCCCAAATAGAACTCTTCAACAATCCAATTCAATAGCAGTAAAGGAAAATGAGGGGGAAAACAAAAACTTCTGGTCCTGATGGATTTACAAACTTTTGAAAAACAACTTAATACTACTTATTACTATCAATGTTGCACAAATTATTCTCAAAAGTTGACAAAGTACCTTGTCAGATTCCTTTTTTGATGTAAACATAGTTATAATACTCAAACTGAGGAAGGATAAAACATGGAAGGAGAACTAGAGAATATTATCATTAGTGAATATCAATTAAAATTTTAGAATAAAATCCATTCAGACTATAGAAATACAATAAAAAGATTCATCATGGCTAAGTTGAATTTACACTAGGATACAAATATGATTCAATATGTGGAAAACAATTAACCTAATTAATCATATTTAAAAACAAAGATATCCCAAACCATATGATTGTCTCAAATGATGTGGAAAGAGTTGAGCAACAACAGCATTCATTTATACTCAAATACTGCAAAATATAGAAGGAACTTTTTTTAGTATCCTAAAAGGATCTATTTAAAACCAATAGTAAGCATCATATGTAAGGGAGATACATTCATCAATCAATAAACATTTTTAAAACATATTATATGCCAAGCACTATGGAAAGCACTAAGGATACAAAAAGTTTAAAGATATTTCCTGATCTCATGGAATTTACAATCTAAGGGGAGGGGGGAACATGCAAACAAGTTTGTACAAAAAAATTCATAAACAGGATAAATGGAAACTAATCGACAAAGTGAAGGCACTAGAATTAAGAGGAGTTGGGAGAGGCTTCCTATAAAATATGTCAAACACTATAATCTTTCCCAATAAAAACGGAAGTCTTTATTTCTGTCTTTCCATAATCCTCACTATAATTTAATGTAATTCTGGAAATATTAGAAAGAGGAATTAGATAAGAAAAATTAAAGGCTAGAAAATCAGCAAAGAGGAGATAAAAATCCCTATTTGCTGATGATATGAAGATATACTCAGAAAATCTGTATTTTGCTTCATAAAAGTTACAGGCTACAAAGTAAATCCTCAAGAATCTATATGGTATAAAAATAAATATAAAAACTCTTTCTGTGGGAAGAATTGGAATCTGAGAGAGTAATTGTCAATTGGGGGATGGCTAAACAAGTTATCTTATATGAATGAGTAAATGTTATTGTGTTGTAGAAAATGATAAAAGGAGTGAACTACATGAATTAATACAAAGTGAAATGAGCAGAACCACAGAATGATTTATGTAACGACAATAGAAATATAAAAAAAAAACTTTCAAAAATCTAGGAACTTTGATTAACACTAAGGAATGAACTATAGTTCCTGAGAAGTTATGAGGAAATATGTTATCCAGCTCCAAATAGTGAGGTCATAACACATACATACGGGAGGGGGAGAGACACAGAGACAGAGAGAAAGAGAAAGAACAGTAATGTGGAAATTTGTTTGACTACACATATTTGTAACTGATTTTACACATAGACACACGTGTGTGTATATGTCACAATAGGCCATTTCCCAATAGATAAGTGATCAAAGGATATGAATAAAAGCATTTCCCAAAGAAAGAGTTAAAATTATTAAGAGCGATGCTAAAGAATGATCCAAATCATTATCACTAGATAAATGAATATGAGACCAACCCTGAAGCTTCAATTAACACACTGAAAATTGGTAAAGATGCCAAAAGATGAGAACAGTCAGTGTTGAAGTGGTTAAAGAAAGATACGTTATTGCATTGCTGCACCTTGGAAAGCAATTTAGAACTTTGCAAATAAAGTGACTAAAATTTCTATACCCTTTGATTCAGAGTGTCCATTATTAGACTTATACCCCAAGGAGGCCATTGAGAGGAAGTAAATCACCAAGTACACCAAAATGTTTATAAACAGCACTTTTTGTGATAGCAAAGAATTGGAAATAAAGTTGATGCCCATCAATTCTGGAATGGTTAAACAACTTTTGATACATGAATGTAACAGAATATTGCTGTGCTGTAAAGCAATGAATTTAATCAATACAAAGATGCATGTAAAGATCAACTGGAGCTGATTCAGAGGTAAACAGAACCAAGAAAACAATAAACTAAAAGACTGTAATAGGTTAAATGGAAAAAAAAGAAACCAAACAGAACATATTAAAAGTGGATGTCGTAACATTACGGCGGACAAGATAGAAGACATCAATCACACTTTCCACTTTTGTATTCATTAGTTAGGCTGATTTTCCCCTTTTTTCTTTCAAAAATATTATTTTTATGTAGTATAGCTTCCTGGAAGTAGAAGGGGAAAGAATACTGGGAAGTCATAATTTTTAAAAAGACAAAAATAAAAGATTTTTATAAAAAGTAATATGTACTAAAAGTCATGATTTTTCAAAAAAGACAGTGATAAATTTTTAAAGTAATATGTACTAAGAAAAGCAAAAATGGATCTTTTAAATTAAAGTTAGAAGAAAATTCTCATATCCTGACAGACCAAAAATCTCTCAGAGATGAAACTTCTTTCTTGCTACCACTTTAATGTTTTCTTCAAATGCAGATGACCAGTTTGTGAAATAAACGAATAGCTACAAAAGTTGTTTATTAAATCAGTCTTTAAAACTAGAATTATTGATTGGCTAAATGTAAGTAAGCTATATTCAAAATTAAAAAAATGTATAGTATTTAAATCTGTTGCCTTTAGTAGATTTTCTCTACTCTTTAGGGTCACTTAATGACACATCATGTTTATTTTTATGCTCAACTTGGAATAACATAGATTAGGAGCCAACTCAGGATAGTGAAATATTATTAACAAATGTATCAATTAAGATCCTGGTTCCATTTCAGGTTACAACTATAATTAATTGTTTAAATCTTAATCAAGAGATCAGGACCCTTAGTTGTGATCTCATTCTTATTTAGTAAGAGAAAGTGTGCTTGAAGTCACTTCATTCATCTAAGCCTCAATTTCCCCATTTCAGAAATGGGGATAACTATGTGTTACCCCAAAGAATTCTCCACAATGGCAGCAAGTGGAGGAAGGTACATTCAAGAGATTGGACACTGAAATAGAGTTATTACTCGGTACACTTGAGGAGTTACTGCACTCAGTGATGCTCTATAGAATGTATGGCATAGTACTTGAGCCTACTGTAAAAGAAAAAGGAGGAGTGACACTTTTCCCCACCTCCTAGAATTTATGGAAGATGTACACACTACCTAGATTAGTTTGAGCCTTGTTACCTTCCCCCACTTTAAAAAAACTGAAAAACCAACAATTTTAAAATTTTGATTTAAACACCAAAAGAAAAATGCTGAAAAAGATTACAAAAATGAAAATAAAAGAAAATCATTGAATTAATTAAAACTTAGGATTTTTTATTTTTAAAGAGATAAATCTATTATCAGAATTGAAAGTAAAAAGAATGTGAGTTTGTTGTGAAACAAATGAAGAAATAAAAAATCATTAGAAAATATTTTCTTTAATTATATCTCATAAATAATGAAACAAACAGAACAAGAAGTACAAAATTTAAATAACCCAATCTCAGAAAAAGAAATTGAATAAGTATAAATAATCTCCCTAAAGGGAAAAGTACAACCCCAGGTTTCCAGTATTAGATAAATTTTTTTCAGAAAAAAAGAGATGAAAAGGACCTACAAATTTCTTTCTATGATATAAATATAGTTTGGGCAGTTAATCAGGACAAACCAAGAGAGAAATAAAAGTACACACCAGTATTTCTAATGTTCATTAACAAAAATATTTTTACAAAAACATTAGCAGAAAGGCTACAACAACATATTAAAAAATATTAAACACTATGGCCAAGCTGGATTTAAAATAGAGTTAAATATAATAGGTTAAATATTAGGAAAATTATCAACACAGTAGTTATCATTAATAACAAGTTCAACAAAAATCATATGGTTTTTATTAAGAGATGCATAAAAAGCTTTTGAGAAATTATAACATTCAAGAAAAAAAATAAACACTAGAAAACAGGTGTTAATGGATCTGTTGAAAATGTGGTGTGATTTGTAGCATATGTCTAAAACCAAGACCCAACTTTATAATTAATGGGGGGAATTAAGAGTCTTTTCAAAAGGGTAAGGCATCAAGGATGTAAATCATCAGCACTATGTGTATATAGATATCGATATAGCCAGATGGGTATATTGCTACAATGTTGGGTATGGTGAAAATCAAGACCAAGAAATTGAGGAAATAAGCTTAAGGCAAAGAAAAAATAAAATTTTTACTTTTTGCACATATGATAGTTTACATAGACAATTCTAGAAAATCAGCGAAAATTAATTTTAAAAACTAATTTCATTATCAACCTTTCTGTATATTACCAAAAAAGCCCAGTAAGAAGAGATAAGAAAAGCGATTCCATTTAAATTTAATGTAGAGAGAATGGCCTTTGCAAGAGCTTTATGAATATGTAGCTTATGGAAACAAAGAAGGGCTTAACAAAGGTGATTTTGTAGTACTCAACCTTAAAATACACACAAAAAAAGTTAATAAAACAAAGTGGTTCATACACATATATTATGAGGGGGAAAAGAGGAAGAGGGGAGACAGAGAGAGAGAGAGAAAGAGAGACAGAGACAGAGAGACAGAGAGAAACAGAGACAGACAGATACAGAGAGAGAGCGACAGAGAGAGACAAAGAGACAGAGACAGAAAGAGAGACAGAGAGAAATTTCTAGGCACATAATTGCCTTTCTCTAAGAAAATGCAACCTACTAGAGAACTTTTCTTATTATTTCATTTTGTTTTGCTCTGTAGCCATGTTACCCTAGCATACAATAAGTATTTCATTAATTAATTTTCCATTTAAATGAAATTCCTTTATCAGTTTGTGAGCTACTGTGCTTGAGAGTCACACACACTTCCCTCCGTATGATTTGGCAGAAGTTGCCAGTGGGTAAATTGACTCAGAGTGTTTACTTGTAAGAGATTTTGACTGTGTAACAGATTATTTAAACTACTCACACTCAGGCAATTAATCAATGAGTTGTTGGCTTTGCTAGGTAATTTTATCATCTCCAGTTTAATTTTTTTCCAATTGATATCTATGGAGCTATACATAGTTCAAGGGTTATTAGGACCTGAGCCTCAGAAGAAACAGTGAGCTAGTCATTTAAAACAGTAACTATATCAAACCCATTCCTACTTGGCTTGATGATTCAGAAATCTTCAGGAGTAAGCCAAGGAGTAGAGGAATTTTTTTTTAATGCTTCCTTTTTGAAAAACTGATATTACCAAAGTTTAGAGAAATGATGGATTGGCAGTACAGAATCATGTGTGTGTATATTATATATATATATATATATATATATATATATATATATATATATATGCATAAACATGTAACTATGACCTATGTATATGTATACATGTATATATTAATGTATGCATACACATATGAATTTCTTTAGTTTTGCTTGATTATTTGTCATGAAGTTTACTTTTCTTTTTTTTTTCCAGTGGGATGGTGGTAAAAAAGGAAGAAAATAGATTTATGCTTAATTTTTAAAATAGAAAAGCTGTGGAGTTAGAGATGTGAAATATTGCATGCATTTTTAGATGAGGTCATTGTATTTTTAGTTTTACTTCAACTGTTTTATTTTGTTACAACACTATCAAGTTGGAATAATCTGTAAATGTTTGTAATATAAGAATAAAATAAAGCAATAAAACTTTGAAAGGTAAAAATATACTCATTCATTTTCCATTAGGTATTTCAGTAAAATGTAGTTTTCCTGTTTATCTTTTAACCAATTTTTCTTGCTTTCAGAAAATTATAGTTTTGCTATATCAAGGTATTATTTGATTAGTTTGTCTAAAAAAGTGATTGCTACCCTTACTTTCATTAATCTATTCACACTTAAAATTAGTAGAACTAGAGTTGTGTTTTTCCACTTCTTTCTAATAGTTTTTTTTTCAAATCAGGATGTTTTTTCTTCTTTAAAGAACATGTAAGCCTTTCAGTTATTTTTACTCCATCTATTTTAAGGCAATGCTACTCCTAAAAGCTCTCAACCTCTTCTCATTTCCTCAGTTTTGGGGGGAATTTGTAGCATAGTTCCTCTCTTTATCATTGGAGGTGATCAGCACATCCTTGTGATTGACACTTGATTATCAGTGTTCGGAAGTTCAGGGAAGTTTTCTTGTATTAAATCTTTCATTATAATGTTCAAGATTTTTTAAATTATTTGTCATGTTCTTTTGGAAGATCTTTGGTATTTATGTTATCTTCATACATTCTATCTTCAAGAGCAATGTTTTCCTTATTTATAAATCATATTTTCCTTTAACTTCATTGCTTTTTGCTCCTCCCACATTTTCTTTTATTTCTACATATTTGTCTTTCTCATCCCTTGTTTTTTACTTCTTTGGTGAAATTTTCCACCATGGATTCAAGTTAATTGCATTATGTCAATTACTTCTGTTGTGCTTTCCATGAATTCTGCTTTCATATTTCTTATTTCTCCCTTCAACTGAATAGAATATCTTGCTGCATTCACATGTTCCCTTGAAATTAACAGGTGCCTCTGTCTTTTCACATGCTGATTCCTTTGTCTTGCAATATTTTTTTTTTAGAAATGTATGGAATGGAATAGAATAAGCACTAATAAATACCTCCTATGTGGCAGGCACTGTGTTAAATATTTTACAAAATATCTCATTCAATTTGTTCCTGTGTATATCTTCCCTTGTATTATCAATATATTTTATTTTAATATATCCACTTTCATTTGAGCTTTTAGACTGTTTTCTTTCTTCTGAGATTTTTGCCAATTTTTTATGCCTTTTTCCTTTATATTCCTCTACCACTCACTTTCTGAATCCTTCTCCAGGACTGGACATCAAAGCTATCTCATCCTTTTCCCATGTTATGGAATTCATTGCCTACTTGCCTCCCACTCTCTTCCAAATGTCTTTGGAAGTGTTTGGGGCAGAACTGCCTCATCTGGATGCCAGTCCCACTTCCTTCAGACTTTATGCAAATCCACACATACTCTGGTGACCTCTTCCAATTTCCTCTCTTCTTTATTTCTTCATCTGAAAAATGCTATACCAATGTGCTGTTACTCTAGGTAGAATATACTTCTAATTTACTATACTGTACTATACACTTTTTTCAGAGTGGGTAGAGATAATTTCTGCTATTTGTTGCTCTATAGAGTGATAGGCAGAGGGCAGGAGCACTGTATGGTGGTAGAGACTGTAGTAGCAGCAATGAAATTGCTAAATGGGTTCCAGAGCAAAAGTCTGTTGATGTCCTGCATAAACTGGAACACTCCTTGCTATCTATTGCCCTGTCCAAACTCTCCCATGTCCTTCTTCACTCAGTAATGTCTTTTCCTTTAAGGATCTTGGTTATTCATATCTTTATTGTTCAGTCATTTCAATTGTGCCTAACTATTCATGAAACCACATGGGGTTTTCTTGACAAAGATACTGAAGTGATTTGCCATTCCCCCTCCCCCACCTCCAGTTCATTTTACAGATGAGGAAACTGAAGGAAACACGGCTAGTAAGCATCTGAGGCCAGGCTTCAACTCATGAAGATGAGTTTTCTTGACTCCAGGCCTGACACTTTATCCACTCTGAAATCCAGCTGCCCATTAATATAATTAGTTGTTACTGTCTGTTCATTCAGTAGGGTCTGACTCTTGTGGCAAAGATAATGAAGTGCTTTCTCATTTCCTTCTTTAGTGTCTCCCCAATTTACAGTTGAGAAATCAAAGCAAAGAGGGGTTAAGTGATTTGCCTAAGGTCCCATAGGTAATAAATAGAGCCACAGAAGCTATGCAATAACCATTAACTATGAATAATAAAACAAAATAAAACCAAAGAGATCACAAGAGTTATAGGCAAAAAGCCTTCTTTATTTTATTGGAGGAGGAAACTAGACATGCATATTAAGGACTTCTCAAAGACTTTGAAGACTCAAGGCACAGAAGCTAAGCCTTGATACATACAGTTATGGCTAGATAAAGAACTGAGCAATGAGGTATAGCCATAGCAGTGAGAGGGCAACAGCAACAAGGAGGTAATTGTCTAGTGAAGGAAAGGTCTATCTGTAGCAGGACTTCAAGACCAGGACATGGTACCTACAAGTGCTTGTCTGAGCTCAGGGTCCACCTGGTGCTGGCTTGAGCCAATTCTGTGGTTCACCTGCAGCAGAGTTCATCCAGAGGGTGAGTTCAAAGGATTATTGTTATTCTAAGCTCACAGCACAATTTTCTTGCTGGGCCTTGCCTCTGGAAAACAAGATATCTCCTAATACTTAAGAAGAGAGGAGTGAAAAAAGAGGGGTAGTTTTAGTATGGAGATCCTGACATGTTCTAACCATTCTGCCACCTGGCTACTCCATTTAGATCTACCATCCCATAAAAATCCTGGTAGTTTTTGTCTACATAACCTCTAGGTCACTTCCCTTCTTTTCTCAATGAATCTGATACCTAGCTAACAATTTTTCAGTCCTTCCCAATTTCTGCAATCATATATATTCACTCTCAAACACCCTAATCACTCAGTTCCTCAGCCTACTCATTAACGATTCGTCCACATCACCTTAGCCACACAAAAATATAATTATTCCTTTAATCTTGACATCACCCACAAATGAGCCACCATCATGTTCAAGAATTCTGAAATCATTTTATCTAACAATAATCGATTGGCTTTTAACTTCTCTTTCTTCCCTCCTTTATATAAGCCTACTCTCTTTCCTCACCTTGATCTCTAATCCCTTTGACTCCTCAATTCTCTCCTAGGTCATGTTACCTACACTAGTTACTTTCTCCTCTTCCTCCCATCTTGACTCGTTAGTAAGTAATTTAAACTTTACACAATTCTCCTTTCTTTAATCCCTTTTCCCCTTATCATATTATCCTTTATACACAGCCAACCCTCATATTTGAATCATTCCCACCATAAGATGCCTGCATGCCTAAGCATGTACTGCGGATCAAAGGCAGAGAAAAGTCACACAAGTGTTCTGACTGGGTCCACTCCAAATTATGAAAGGATCCAACAGAGACAACCTCAAATTGGCCTTTACTTTTATTAGCCAATCCTACTAACACCCTCCTCCTTATCAGCTCACTATTCCATTCTCCACAGAAGTCCTTCCAAATCTTTTCATCCTTTCTCCAACTTCCCAGGGCTGCCCCTCCACCATTCCACCATCTACAACCTTGCCTCACAGTTTACAGGAAAAAAAAATGATGCCATTTTAGATGAATTCCCGTTCCCCCTCTTCTTCATCTCCTGTCACCTAAATGCCTTACGTCACTATTTCTTCATTTACCCTTGTCCCCTTGATGAAATGGCCTTATTCTTCATCAAGGTTAACCCCTCTGTTTGTTCGAGTGATCCCAATCTCCTCCAGTAGATCACCCATTCTGTCATTCTCACTCTTTCACTTATTTTCAATCGATTCTCCCCTCCTGGTTCAGTTCATATTGTCTTTCTTATTTTTGAAAAAAAAAACTTATTTAATCCTTCTATTCATCTTATCATCCTATTTCTCTTTTACCTTTCACAGTCAAATTCCTAAAAAATAGTCATCTACAATTAGTACTTCCACTTTCTCTCCTTTCACTGTTTTCTTAACACCTTACAATCTGGCTTTCAACCTTAGCAACTCACAGAAATGTTTCTCTTCAAACTTACTAATGATCTTGTAGTTGCTAAATCCAATTGCTTTTTCTCAGTCTTCATTCTCCTTCACCTCTCTGTACACTTGACATTGTTTTTCACTGTCTCCTCTCCATGACACTCTCTTGTCTCTGGCATTTGGGGACATAATTCTCTCCTAGTTTTCCTCCCACCTAGTTGGCCATTCCTTGTCTGTCTCTTTCCTTGATCCTCTTCCAGATCATAGATTCTAATCACAGGTGGCCCTCGGGTCACCTCTTCTTCCTCTATATTATTTCACTTAGTGAAGATCCAGTGGATTTAATTATCATCTCTATGCTGATGATTATCACATCCACCTTTCCTGCCCCATTTCCTCTACTGGTCTCCAATCTAGCATTTCCAACCACCTTTTAGACATCTCAAACTGGATGTCCAACAGATAAGTAAATGATGACAGCTATCTTAAAAAATTGAGCTGTCATTCTGTGATGACTTCCTTATGGTACCTACTCATCCATTTCTTCCTAATAATATTAACAGTGTTTTCTTCTGAGATCCTATGCTAGGAATAGATATGAAAATTCTCTATTTCTCAAGAAGTGAAATAATTGTAAATATTTTTAAAGAACTGAAAAACATTTGTAAAACTGTTCATCTCCATTTTTTTTTAATTTCAAGTCCAAATTAAATATTGGCTACCAGGGAAGTATTTGAATAGAAGTGGTGAATTGTTATAGATGATACAGTAAAAGCTGAAAATATCTTCCATTGCAATAAAGTAAAGTTTTTATTGGATGAAGCCAACAAGGTCCTGCAGTAAGATTTCTTTAAATGATGCATTCTAAAAGAGAAAAAAAATAGTTTTGTTACTGAAAATAAACATTGTTGCTATTAGGAAAAAATAAAAACTATTTAAATGAGGTTCAACTTAAACTTAGTTCTATAAGAATCCTTGACTAATTTTCCTGCATTAATAGCCAATTTTTCTCCTGCAGAAAAATAGACAAAGAGCAAACCAAAACGATGGTAGCTTACCTGTCAAAATCATTTGGTTAAAGTGACTACACAATTATCTATATCTTTTTATCCAGCAATACCACTATTTGTTCTGTACCCCAAAAAGATCACATAAATAGGAAAAGAATATAAATGTAAAAAAATATTTATAGTAGCTCTTTATGTGGTGGCAAAGAATTGGAAGTTGAGAGGATGTTCATCAATTGGGGAAAGGTTGAACAAGTTGTTGTGATTGTGATAGAATACTATTATGCTATAAGAAATGATGAGTGAGGGGTAGTTTAGGAAAAGATTTGGTAAGACCTATGCAAAGTGACGTGATAACCAGGAGATCACTGTACATAGTAATATTGTAAAGATAATCAACTGCGAAAGACTTAACTACTCTGATCAATTCAATGATCCAAGACAATTCTGAAGGGCTCATGATAAAAAAATGCTACCCACCTCCAGAAAGAGAATTGATAAACTCTGAGTTTATCAACTAAACAAATTAAAGTATAATATCTTTACTTTCCTTTTCTGACTTTTTTTTGCAATGTTGTTATGGAAATATGCTTTGTTGACTTCACATTTATAATTGCTACCATATTGCTGGCCTTCTCAAAAGAGAAGGAGGCATGAAAAGAAGGGGAGAATTTTGCAACTCAAATTTATTTTAAAAGAGTGGTAAGGAGGGGGAGAACCAAGATGGCAGAGTAGAGGGACAGACCTATAGAAGCCAAAAAAAAAATACCTGTAAAAAATGACTCGAAACAAATTCAAGAGAAGCAGAAGCCACAAAATGACAGCATGAAAGAGATTTCCAGCCCAAGGCAGCCTGGAAGGCCAGCAGAAACAGACTGTCACACTGGGTGCAGAGCTCAGCTCAGTCTTACTCACATGGCACCAGGAGGAACAGGAATGGAGCAGGTCTCAAGGGGTAGAATCCCCAGCAGCAGCTGAGGTTCCCAGATCCCTCAACTCACAAACTCCAAAGGCATCTTCAAAGGTCAGTGAGGAAGCTCTTTCACAAGCAAGAGAAGGGAATGAGGTCTGGCCCCAGCAGCCCCAGGGTGGCAGCAGTTGCTGTGGCACAGCATCCATCTTAGGAGATCTTAGCCTAAAGCCCCTGGGGAAATTGTGCAGCTGATCTGGATCTGAGACCTGAGTTGTGCTCCTGGATGATGAGGAGCTCAGGTTGGCCTGGTAGAGCAGATGGAGGCTCTGGAGAGGGAATTCCACTCTCAGATCCTAGGCAGAAAAGAGTGCTTGTAGTTGCTCCTAGACCAGAGTGCAGGCCAGGAGAGGAGTAAACTCTTCTCCTTTGATTGTGCCACCTTGGAGGAACAGAGAACTTATAGGTCTCTGGAGTACACTCTATTCTCAACAAAGGACTCAAAAGTCAAGTAACTGGCTGAGAAAATGCCCCAAAAGGGGAAAAAAATAAGACAATAGGATGCTACTTTCTTGGTGAACAGGTATTTTCTTTCATCCCTTCAGATGAGGAAGAACAAAGCATATCATCAGAGGAAGACCTAAAAGTCAAGGTCTCTGCATCCAAAACCTCAAAAAAAATGCAGTGTTCTCAGCCCATAGACAAGCTCAAAAAGGATGTTAAAATGAAGTAAGAGAGGTGGAGGAGAAATGGGGAAGAGAAATGAGAGCAATGCAAGAAAATCATGGAAAGTGAGTCAACAGTTTGCTAAAGAAGACTCAAAAAATGCTGAAGAAAATAACACCATTAAAAATAGACTAACTCAATTGTCAAAAGGGGCCCAAAAAGCCAATGAGGAGAAGAATGTTTTAAAAAGCAGAATTAGCCAAATGGAAAAAGGAGGTTCAAAAGCTCACTGAAGAAAATAGTTCTTTAAAAATTAGAATGGAGCAGATGGAATCTAATGACTTTATGAGAAACCAAGAAATTACAAAACAAAAACAAAAGAATTAAAAAATTGAATACAATGTGGAACATTTCATTTGAAAAACAACTGACCTGGAAAGTAGATCCAGGAGAGACAATTTAAAAACTATGGGACTACTTGAAAGCCATGATCAAAAAAAGAACCTAGACATCACCTTTCATCAAATTATCAAGGAAAACTGCCCTGATAATCTAGAAACAGAGGGTAAAATAAATATTGAAAGAATCAACCAATCACCTCCTGAAAGAGATCCAAAAAAAAAAGAGAAAATCCTGAGAATAATGTAGCCAAATTCCAGAGTTCCCAGGATAAGGAGAAAATATTGGAAACAGCCAGAAAGAAACAACTTGTGTATTGTGGAAATACAATCAAGATAATACAAGACCCAGTAGCTTCTACATTAAGGGATTGAGGGGCTTGGAATATGATATTCCAGAAATCAAAGGGACAAAAATCACCTATTCAGGAAAACTAAGTATAATATTTCCGCGGGGGAAATGGTCATTCAATGAAATAAAGGACTTTCAAGCATTCTTGATGAAAAGATCAGAGCTGAATAGAAAATTTGACTTTAACACAAGAATCAAGGGAAGCATGAAAAGGTAAACAGGAAAGAGAAATCATAAGGCATTTACCAAAGTTGAACTATTTACATGGAAAGATAATATTTGTAACTCTTAAAATTTTCTTAGTATTTGGATAGTTGGAAGGATTATATACAGAGAGAGCACAAAGTGAGTTGAATAGGAAGGGATGATATCAAAAAAAATAAAATTAAAGAACTAGAGAGGAATATATCGGGAGGAGAAAAGGAAAGATAAAATAGGGCAAATTATCACTCATGAAACAGGCAAGAAAAAGCTTTTTCAATGGAGGGGGAAAGGGGGAAAGCGAGAGAGGAAAAGTGAAGCTTACTCTCATCACATTTGACTTAAGGAGGAAATAACATGTACACTCAATTTGGTATGAAAATCTATTTTACACTTAAAGAAAGTAGGGCAGAAGGGGATAAGTGGGGTGGGAGGGATGATAGATGAGAGGGCAAATGGGATGAGAGAGTAATTGGAAGTAAAGACTTTTGGGGAGAGGCAAGGTCAAAAGAGAGAATAGAATAAATGGGGGGCAAGATAGAATGGAGGGAAATATCGTGTAATCTGGCACAACATGACTATTATGGAAGACATTTGCATAACTACACATATATAACCTATATTGAATTGCTTGCCTTTTCAGTGGGGATGGGTGGGGAGGGAGGAAGGGAGAGAAGTTGGAACTCAAAGCTTTAGGAATGAATGTTGAGAACTGTTTCTGCATGCAAAATAAGAAATACTGGTAATGGTGTATAGAAATCTATCTTGTCCTAAAAGAAAAGAGAGAAGATGGGAATAAGGGAAGGAAGGGATGTAATAGAAGGGAGGGTAGATTGGGGGAGGGGACAATCAGAATGCCTGGTGTTTTTTGGGGTGGAGAGAGGGGAGAAATGGGGAGAAAATTTGGAACACAAAATTTTGTAGAGATGAATGTTGAAAACTAAAAATAAATAAATAAACATTTAAAGAAAGAAAGGAAAAGGAATGTTAAAAATAAATAGAAAATTTAACAACTTTGGTTCAAAACTTCTATGATAAATTGACAGAAATCAAATTGCTGTAGGAAATCCAATGTCAGACGTCAAAGTACTGAGCCTCAGCATGATAAATTGTCTACTCTTTCCAAGTTCGGTTTCTTCCTTCCTTCTCAATTCTGATTCCTGGACATATCATTGACCACGTTTTAGTTATAGATCACTTTCTCTCAGTGGCTCCTCGCTATGGAAATCTAATCTGTGCGTTAGTAAAGAAAAATTTTATAATCTTCCAATGTCCAACTACCAATTTTCCACTGTAATTTGAATAGATCTGCAATTTCACTTGTGTGAATACTTCCTTTCTGAAGTAGATTTTTTACCTTTTTATCCATTAGTGAACATTTTCATGTGTTGCCAAAAACATTGATAAACTGATGCTTAAGCTTCTGATGATGAGCCTATCCCACTTTATGCAACAATATGCAAGTATCAAATCCTTCTAGCTTTGTTGTTATTTCAATTATATCTCACTCTTTGTGATTCCTTTTGTGGCTTTCTTGGGAGAGCTACTGGAATTATTTGTCATTTCCTTCTCCTGCTCATTTCACACAGGAGGCAACTGATGCAAACAGGGTTAAGTGACTTGCCCAGGATCACACGGCTGGTAAGTGTCTGTAGCCAAATTTGAATTCAGGAAAATGACCCTTCCTAACCCCAAGCCCAGCACTCTATCCACTATGCTACCTTGCTGCCCCTTCAAACTTTGTAGGACCTGCCAAAGTTTGCACTTCACTGGCATAACTTTCCAAAAAGGGTATACAAATAGCTTCAATAGAGAATAAATGGAGATTGTGCATGGTTGTATGGTGAAACAAACTAGTGTAAAAGTTATGAAATCTATTATGGATGTCTTAATAAACTAGTGATCAAATTTTTATTAATTTTCCTGATGATTAAAAAGCATTTCTTCCATGACTTTTTGTTTAGAGACAGTTATATTAACCCAGAATGTATGAACTTTTAAAAATATTTTTATTTTTTAAATAAATTTATTTTTTTTAAAAACTTTTTTTCATGTAATTGGTTTAATTTGCATCACTAAATGTTTCATTATATGCATTTAAAATATTATTCTGAAAAGAGTTCTTTAACCTTCACCAGACTTCCAAAGGTATCTATAGCAATCAAAAAAATATTAAAAACTCTTGCTATAGAGCCATTTTTAGGGGAAGGATGTCAGCTGAGATTCTTTGGTAAAGGTTATTGTTAAAATATTTTTAACTAAAAAACAGCACTTTGACTCTCCATTCAGTATAATTCCTATTCAGAAGCCCTTTCTGTGTCATGTGTTTTTTATTCTTCAAGTCTTAAATGTGGCATCTTTGTATATGAATACATAATTGTATTCGACTTTGATTTTTAGAATCACCCATGTATTATGATGAGACATCAGAGTACGACTTCACAGGACAATGGGTTTTAGATGTGGAAAAAGACATTACACATCACTTAATCCAACCTCTTGATTTAGTGTAAGAATGAAGTCATTGTAGTAACTTTCTGAAGATACATACCATCATCTATTTCTATAGCCAGAGGGTAAAAGCAGTTGGGAGTATCGCTAATAGTGTCATCAAAGCAACAACTTTTTGTTTCACATTCTTGCCGTGTGATACCAGGCGAACCACAATTAATTCTTTCCTTTGGTTGCACTTTACATATTTCTGAAAATATGTGAGATAAAATTAAAAGTAAACAAGTCATGTAGCATCAGATAGTTTCATCCATTAAATAATATTCATCCCAGAATATCAGCTAGAAATTATATCAGAAATGATCTAGCCTGATCCCTTTGATGAAGCCAATATGGTTCAGAGATAGAGGCTGAATTTATTTTTCAACTCCACATTTGACCCTCCGTTCACTAGGGGCATGCAACTTCCCAGTCCAATCCACACTTGAACAGCAATAATAATATTAATACTTATTAATAATAATATTTATTAATAATATGTATATCATATCATTTGATGTTCACAACATTCCTATTAGGAAATCATTTTATGCCTAATTTACAGATGAGAAAACTAAGGTTCAAAGAGGTTAAGTGGCAATAATTGTGCAACTAGTGTGTAGACCAGAATTAGCCTCACTTCAAGTCCATTTCTATTTCCATTATGCTGCTTTTAAATAATAATATTGTCTATAAAATCACAAATGATCATTTAGCCTCTGCCTAGTGAAAAGAAATCTACAACCTTCTGAAAGCTCAATTTATTTTTGCGGAACTTTTAATTATTGGGAAGGTTTTCCTTAGGTAAAATTTGTCTCTTTGCACCATTGCTTCTTGTTCTATCCCCTTGGTCAAACTAAATGAACGTGATTTCTATTTCACAATGAAGTATTTCAAGTACTTTAAGATAGTTATCCTGACACTGAGAAGAATCTAAGGAGATTACACTGAATCAGGATAGATGTAAAGTTCTACATTCAGGCTCAAAAATAACATTTTCATAAGGACAAGACAGAAGAAGAGTGGTTAGATTGGAGTTTGTCTGGAACAGAACAGGTTATTCTATTGAAGTGCAACTTCAATGTGAAGCAATAATACATGAACCCAAAAAAAGGCTAATGTATTCTTAGGCTGTCTTTAGGCTCACACATTTGTTTTCCTTTAAGCTAAACATTCTCAGTATCTTCAGGTTACCAACTAAGGTTTTTCACCATCTTGATTGTTTTATTGTGTTGAAGGAATAATATCCTTATTAAACCATGGCACTAAGAATGTAACACAACAATGTTATGTCCTAAGTAAGAAAAAATAAAGTTGAATTATTAGCATCTTGTTTCCTAGCATTGTGATTCTTTTAAGGCAGTTTAAAAAAACTTGCTTTCTTTTTTTTGCTCACATATAATATTGTTAATTCATATTGACTTATAATCCACCTGTTCTGCTTCAGAAAAACTCCTCTCTAGTGGCTCCACTCCCATATTGTATTTGTGAAGTGGACATATTAAGCCCAAAAGTAAAAACTGTATCAATACCTGTTCTATAACATTTTAGATTCAGCCAAATTTTATTGAGATTATTTTTGTACTCTCTATTTTCCAAAAATTATTGAAAAAGTATTTAGCACAGTGCCTGGCACATGATAGGTGTTCAATGAATGCTTACCTCCTCCTTTCCTTATAGGTCACTAGAGTACACTCAATTCTCAAAAAAAAGACTCAAAAATCAAGTAACTGGTTGAGAAAATGCCCCAAAAGGGGAAAAAATAAGACAATAGAATGCTACTTTCTTTGTGAACAGGACTTTCTTTCATCCCTTCAGATGAAGAAGAACAATGCATATCATCAGAGGAAGACCTAAAAGTCAAGGCTTCTGTATCCAAAATCTCAAAAAAAATACAGTATTCTCAGGCCATAGAAAAGCTCAAAAACTTTGAGTCCAACTTCTTGATTTGCTGTAAGAATGAAGTCATTGCAATAACTTTCCAAAGATACATACCATCAACTGGTTTTATCACCTGATGTTTAAAGCACCAGGGAACACCTATAATAGTGTCATCAAAGCAACAATTTCTTGTTTCACATTCTTGCCGTGTGACACCAGGCCAACCACAATTAATTCTTTCCTTTGGTTGCACATTACATGTTTCTGAAAATATGTGAGATAAAATTAAAAGTAAACAAGCCATGTAGCATCAGATAGTTTCATCCATTAAATAATATTCATCCCAGAATATCAGCTAGAAATTATATCATAAATAATCTAGCCTGATCCCTTTGGTGGGGGGAGAATAGTGAAGGGATGGTCTGGACCTGTGACTGTCTCAATGTTGATCACCTCTAGCATGGAAACTCCCTACACTGAGACCAGTCAGTAACTCACCTCTGTAACTTGTATTCTTATACAGTTGCCCATCGAAGTGTTACTTAGAGATTTCATGACTTACCTATGATCATGAAGGCAATATGGTTCAGAGATAGAGGTTAAACTTATTTTTCAACTCCAAGTTTGACCCTCGGTTCACTAGGGACATGCAACTTCCCAATCCAATCCATACTTGAACAATAACAAGAAGAATACTTTAAAATAATTTATATATATCCTCTCATTTGATGTTCACAACATTCCTATGAGGAAATCATTCTATGCCTAATTTACAGATGAGAAAAATAAGGTTCAAGGAGGTTAAGTGGCAATAATTGTGCAACTAGTGTGTAGACCAGAATTAGCCTCGCTTCAAGTCCATTTCTATTTCCATTATGCTGTTTTTAAATAATGATATTGACTATAAAATCACAAATGATCATTTAACCTCTGCCTAATGAAAAGAAATCTACAACCCTCTGGAAGCCCAATTTACTTTTGGAGAACTTTTAATTATTGGGAAGGTTTTCCTTATATTAAATTTGTCTCTTTGTAACATTGCACCATTGTTTTTGGTTCTACCCTCTGGGTCAAACGAAATGAGAGTGATTTCTATTTCACAATGAAGTATTTCAAGTACTTTAAGATAGTTATCCTGAGGCTGAGATGAATCTAAGGAGATTATATTGAATCAGGATAGATGTAAAGTTTTACATTCAGGCTCAAAAACATCAGTTTCATAAGAAGACAGAAGAAGAGTGGTGAGATTGGAGTTTGTCTGGAACAGAACAGGTTATTCTATTGAAGTGCAACTTCAATGTGAAGCAATAATACATGAACCCGAAAAAGGCTAATGTGTTCTTAGGCTGCTTTATTCTCACACATTTTTCTTCCTTTAAGCAAAATATTCTCAGTATCTTCAGGTGACAAAGCAAGGTTTTTCACCATCTTGTTTGTTTTATTGCTGTTGAAGGAATAATATCCTTATTAAACCATGGCACTGAGATTGTAACACAACAGTGTTATGTTCTAAGTAAGAAAAAGTAAAATTGAATTATTAGCATCTTGCTTCCTGGCATTGTGCTTCTTTTAAGGCAGCTTAAGAAAACACTTGCTTCCTTTTTTTGCTTATATAAAATATTGTTAATTCACATTGACTTAGAGACCAATAGAATCACCTGTTCTGCTTCAGAAAAACTCCTCTCTAATGGCTCCTATCCCATATTATATTTTCGAAGTGGACAAAAGTAATAACTGTATCAATACCTGTTCTATAACATTTTAGATTCAGCCAAATTTTATTGAGATTATTTTTGTACTCTCTATTTTCCAACATCCCTGACAAATTTATGTCTTCATCAAAGTTAATAAACATGTTATTTTATGCCCTTAAGTCATTGAGAAAAATATTAAATAGCACAAGGAGAAGAACAGATATTTGAAAGATATATATTTGAAAGGCCAGGTAACTCTTTTCAAACTCACATAAAATATTGAACTATTCTCTGTCAAGTCATTCACTCAGTTCCAAAAAAGACCTGTCTGTGATATTGCCTGTCTCATATCCTTCCATTAAAATGAGCAACTTATCAAATTATTTTCTAAAAGTGGAATAAGATACCTCAAACATTCTGCTCTCATACTTACGAGAAAAGCAAAAAAAAAAAAAGAGAGAGATTAGCAAGGCATATCTCTTGATAAAGAACAGTGTTGGTTCATTGTCTTAATGACATGTAGGGGCAGATAGGTGGCACTGTGGAATGAGTGCTGGTCCTGATGTCAGGAAGCTCTGAATTCGAATGCAGTCTCAGTCATTAGCTGAGCGACCCTAGGCAGGTCACTTAACCTCTGCCTGCCTAAATTCTCGTTTCTGTGAAATGGGGGTAAGAGAAAATGGGGTAGTATTGAAAAAATACTTAGCACAGTGCCTGGCACATGATAAGTATTCAAATGAATGCTTGCCTTCTCCTTTCTTTAATGTCTTATAGCCATCCCTTTAATGTCTTCTTGGAATTTTGCCATTCTATTACCTATTTTGAGAATCGGAACATCTGTTGTCCTGTAATGACATAGCATCTTTCCCAGTCTCCCAGCCACTCATTCGTAGATGCCTGGACTTAAAGCTGGAAGGGATGCCAGGAGTCCCCAGGTCCAATCTCTACCCACATCATGAATATCATTGACAAAATTACCAAGAGATAATCCAGCCTCTTTATAAAGATCTCAGTGCAGAGCTTAAAGTACTAGATTTTCTTAATGTTAATGTGAAATTTGTCTGCTTATTTTCCTCCTCCACAGTTCCTGCTTTTGCCCTCTGGGCTCAACAACATAGCTTTTGCTATAACCTGTAAGCAAGCCAGTAGGCTTCTCACTGCTCCTTTTGTATCCTATGCAAAATATCTTCTCAGAAACATGTCAGTTCTAGTAAAAGTAGTAACAGAACTAGCAGTGGTGGTTGTGTGGTGATGGTAATTAATCTACTACCACTAATGATTTAGGGAGAAATGTG
>CM053771.1:346006944-346072747 GCA_028658325.1 Potorous gilbertii | reverse complement strand
TCCGTGACCTGAGACCAATTGTAGGCTTTGGATGCAGGAGCTTTGGCTTTGTTGCCTTCTTCTGGTTGTATACATTGAGCTTCCCCATCAACAATGATGTAACAAAGTTCTTCTTCACCAAGAAAGTAAGAATCTATAGTCTATTTTTCCTCCTATTTGCTCATTTTGTCAGTAGCTACTGATGCCCTGAGGCTGGGGCTAGGTTTGAGACTGATACTGTGCCATATTCCTCTCTCAGCTAGGTAAGAGACACCTCTCACTGACCTTTGAAGCTCTCTTTGGCATCTGTGGATTGAGAAGAATTGAAACTTCCGCCAATGCCAGCAATTCAGTCCCTTAAAGCATTCTCTAGCTCCATCAATGCACACACCAATCAGAATTCCACTCCCACCTGGTACTATAGACCCTTCCTATTGACTTTCCAGATTGTTTTGCACTGTAAATTTGCTGTAGTCTGTCATTTTATAACTTCTGCTGCTCTAGAATATGCTTAGAGTCATTTTTACAGGATTTTTGAGGAGTGTGGGGGGAGAACTCTAGCAGGTTCCTACTTCTGCTCCTGATAAGTTCTTGAAATAGAATATCTGGAATCATTTTTCATCACAGCTTTCATGTAGTTCATTAATTCTTAAATTTTCTCTCCCTGATCTATTTTTGAGGTCAGCTATTTTTTCCTGATAAGATATTTCACATTTTCTTCTATATTTTGATTCTTTTGGCTTTGCTTCATTGATTCTTGATATCTCATAGAGTAATTATTTTCCACTTTCTCATTCTAATTATTAAGAAATAACTTTCTCCTGTGAGTTTTTGTTCATCTTTTTCCACTTGGCTAATTCTGCTTCTTAAGTAGTTCTTTTCAGTAGTGAATTTTTGTGTCTTTCTTTTTGACCATGAGGTCAATTCTGTTTTTTAAAGTATTATTTTCTTCAGTATTATTGGTGCCTCATTTACCAAGCCAGTCATTTTCATAGTTTTTTGCATAATTCTTATTTCTTTTCTCAATTGTTATTCTAATACTCATCTCCTTCTTTTCCAGGCATTTTTGTTGGGATTTTGTTCAATTAGCATTTTTCTTTGAGATTACTTATAGCTGTTTGCACATTGTTGTTTCTTCTCAGTTTATGCCTTGATCTTCCTTATCACCATTGTAGTTTTTTATGGTCATGTTCTTTTATGTTCATTTTTTTAGTCTGTTTCTTTTTTTGAACTTCATGTTAAAGGTAAGCTCTGGGTTTGACCACCTGGGTTTAGGAGGCACCATCTCAGTCTTCATGTTTTTTCATGCTGTTGTTTTCAGAGCCTGTTCTGGAGCTTTGCAAGTTTTTGATGTTTCTAAGGTAAATATAATCTGGAGTAGCTCTTCTGGTCTGTACTTTGTTTCTTATCCAGGAAGGTCCCCTGCTCCCCTGCAGCTACAAGCACTAGTACTCTTCTTAGCCCTGAAAATGTGAACAGGTCCCCTGCTCTTTTGCAGACACAAGTGCTGGTACGCCTCTTTCTTGGAACTTTGACAAAGGCCCCTGATCCCTTGTGACCCTCACTTGTATTCCTCTTCACCCTGGAACTGCAACCTAGAGCTATATATGGGCAGTAGAGTTCCCAATTAGCAACACTTGCACACCAAAGTTTCTGTGTAATGTCTTTCTGACCATTGGTGTGACTTCTTTACCATTTCTAGGCTGAGAGCTCCCCAAACTGCTGCTCCATGGCCCACTACTAATGCTGTTGCCCACTTGGGCTTGCCCCTCCCCCACTGGAGTGTCAGAGGCATCTCCTGCTAACCACTTAAGTTGGTTTTGCTTGCAAATATCACTCTGAGCTTTTGGTGGTTCTACTACTCCACAAATTGGTTGGAGGAGCTATTTTAAATTGATTCAGAAGGTAATTTTGGGAGAGTTCATCTGAGAGCTTCTGTACTCCACCATCTGGGCTCTACCTCTGCCTGTTTTTGGATAGGTAACAAGAGAGTTCTACACATTCTGTGCCTAAAAAGATACTTGGCAGTATACTTAGGATTTGTTTGTTTAAAATGCCTGTTCTTTGAAACCTAAAGCTTCACTTGTTTGTCCTTCAAAAAGAGGAACACAAATTTATATTTTTTATAGAGAAAATTTATCTTTGTATATTTTTTTCATTTTTCTTGTTTAGGTAGAGAGGAAATCAGAAGTTCTATATTTACCGTAGTTCTTTTCTTCCAGCAGTCATCTCCCCATTTTAGTCATATTATAATTTTGCTTAATTTTAAAGACTTTCCCAACTTTAGCATGAGATTAGCAGTATACTCATAGGGGATTATTTTAATCCATGGGATTTGTTTCTTTATTTGCAAAAAACGTTTGGAGAAGGGGTTTAGCTAACTAGTTCCAAGTTCATATCCTGCTCTGACTTCTCTAATTACATGTTATGATTTAACCCTTTTCCTAACTTCTTATTATCTCCATCTGTAAATTTGCTGAATGCAAATGTTTCATTTTGTCATTGAGTCCTCAGTGACTAGCACTTTAAAATGTTTATTGAATTGAATCCTTCACCAACAACCTTGACAATACTTGTTCCTCTAGTCTGAATCAAAATAAGTGTGAACTTTAGGCAAGTGCAACCATCTTTTTAAAAGTGAAATGTTATGAAGGAAAATGATGAAAGGAAATGATAATGTATACATGAATGAAGAGGGAGAGGAAACAATGAAGCCTCAGTAAAAAGGATGTTCTCTTTAAACTCAAAATGGAAAGAGAAAATAAGAAAGTTGCCAAAGACTGATGGGGAAAGTATAACTTAAGAATGAACTTTGCCTAAGTAAGCCATTGGTCTGGAAATTATGACATTCATTGTTTACCATTTCTTTCCATTCTCAGTAAAATGTAATCCAATCTGAAAACTTCATACATGTTTTATCCAATGAGTTTTTCCAATTCTATTTTAAAAGAAAAAAATAAGTTACCCAGTAGTAACACTGCTAAACAGAAGCTTAATAACAGGTCTAAAAATGAATATTGCTTAATATAGATGCCTTTAAATTTACTTAAGACACTGCTTGCTAACAAAGACAGTCATGGGGAATTTCTTTCACTTCTTTAAAGAGTTATATTCTATATAGGTCAACAACTCCTTAGTTATTACAATAGGCAAATCTCATTGTATGTAAAATATGTGATGGGGTGGAATTTAATGTGTTTTTCAATCATGTACCCAAATTTCTAAATTCTGCCTCCAATCATACTTTCAGACTTATCTATTTTAAAACATAAATGAAATAAGTCAAAGCAGATCAAGTAGATCAAAAGTTCCACAAACTCAAACCTTCATTTACCTGTTGGCATTGACCAGGATGATTTCATCATGTAAGAAATAAAGGAGCAATTAAATGGTATCATCTCTTCTTGTTGTTCAGTCACTCAGTCATATCTAACTCTTTGTGACCCCATGGACCATAGCACAGCAGGCCCTTCTATTTTCTACTATTTCTCAAAGTCTATCCAAGTTCATGTTCATTGTTTCCATGACATCATCTTTAGATTTCATCCTCTGCAATCCCATTTTTCTTTTGCCATCAGTATTTCCCTAAATCAGGATTCTTTCCAATGAGTCTTGTCTTGTCCTTATGTGTTCAAAATATTTAAGCTTCATCTTCAGTATATGACCTTCCAGCGAATAACCTGAATTAATTCATTTAAGTATTGACTGATTTGATGTCCTTGCTGTCCAAGGGACTATCAAAAATCTTCTCTAGTACCATGATTTGAAAGAATCAATTCTGAGCACTTTCCTTATAGTCCAACTCTCACAGACATACACTGCTACTGGAAAAGGCATTATTTTGACATTATCGACTTCTATTAGCAAAGTAATGCCTCTCCTTTGGGGGTGGGGGGTATACCTCAGATGTGATCAAGGAAGTGACACAGTCAATTTCTTCTTTTTCAACAGTAACATTATGCTGTTATGCTCATGGCACAAGGAGAATTTGTGTTATATACATGCCATGAGGCAAGATTCAAGTGAATGGCACAGCTGCCCTAAATGTAATACTCGGAAGGGCACAAGACTTAATATCAGTCTCATATATATGTACATATATACATATATATATGTATGTGAAGAGAGACAGACAGAGACAGAAGGGTCAGGTGAGCTGAACATGAAGGGATGATATCTAAAACCAAAAACTACAAGTTGAGAGAAATATACTGGGAGAAGGAGGAAGGGAGAGGTAGAATGTAGTAAATCTTCTCACATAAAAGAGGCAAGAAAAAACTTTTATAATGGAAAGGAAGAGGGGGAAGGTGAGACAGAAGAAGTGAGCCTTCCTTTCATCAGATTTGGCTTCAGGAGGCAATAGCATACATACTTGATTGGGCGTGGAACTTTATCTCACCAGACAGGAAAGCAGCGGGGAATAGGATAAGAGAGGAGGGACAATAGAAAGGACAGCAGATTGGGGGAAGGAGTAATTGGAAGCAAACACTTTTGCAGAGGGACAGGTCAAAGGAGAGAAGAGAATAAATGGAGGGTGGGACAGGCTAGAGGGAAATATAGTTAGTCTTTCACAACATGACTTTTATGGAAGCATCTTGCATGACTATACATGTATAAGCTATATTGAATTGTTTGCTGTCTCAGTGAAGGTGGGTGGGGAGAGGGGAAGGGAGTGAATGTGGAACTCAGAGTTTTAAAAACGAATATTAGAAAGTTTTTTACATCCAACTAGGAAATAAGACATATAGGCAATAGGATATAGAAATCTATCTTGATCTACAAGAAAATAGAGGAGAAGGTGATAAGGGGGTGGAGGTTGATGGAAGGGAAATCAAATTGGAGGAAAGTAATCAGAATACATATTGTCCTGAGGTGGTGAGAGGAGGAGGTGGGGAAAAAAATTTGAAATTCAAAATTTTGTGAATGTTGAAAACTGTAAAGAAACAGATTTAATAACATTAAATCCCCTTACTTGCTTAGCTTAGAGGAATATCTGTATTCTCAAAAGCTATACTGCTGAAATAGAAGCTGGTTTGAGTATGGGCTTAGGAGTAGACTATTTGCTATTGAAAGACCAACTTGACTAGGTTCAAAATGCCTTATTCCTAGGTTGGACAGGAGATGATGGATTTTTTTCACCACAGAAACTCTTACTGAGTGTCTTTGGAGATGTAAAAGAATTGTGATTTGAGTCAATGGAGACAGTACCCATAATAACAGCAGAAACTTAAAGAAATCTTTATGGGAGGAAAGAATTATAGCCCCTTGGTTTATTTCTCTAAATTTAGACATGATAATAAAAAACTTTAGGATCTAGAAGGGACACAATAATTCCTAGTGAAACCTCTACATATCGCTATCAATTATTGTGAAACAATTGATACACTTTCAAACAATATCAAAATCCTCTTAATCAAATATACCAGTGTTTAAAAGTTAAGATGATACTATTGACTCATCACTAAAATTATCTAATACAATCATGGTCTTCTGATTCCCACTTGGATCATTTGGTTTATTGGATATACAGTCAATCACCATGGCAGGTATGGGGGAGGGGGGGCAACAAAAATCATATTAGGCAGAGATTTGAAGACCTCTGTCTCACTTGCAAGAAGCTCTAACCAACATTACTTCAATAAATCTATGCTCTTTCTGAGGTGAGTCCTCACTCAAATGGTACTGATTGCAAGGTATTCACATCTTCTCATGCGTAAAGCACAAGCCTTTTTATATATTCTGACATTTTCCCTAGAGAGTTCAGTCAATATTAGAAACCATACACTAAGCACATTATCATGATGTGTACACCAGTACACGTTCAAGGTATTTTTTTATTTTCTTCTTGCTAACTAATCAGTCTGGTTTTTTTCTTTTTCTTTTTTTAATCACACTTCTTACTTACATTCTGAATTCCTGCACCTATAATTCTGCTTTCTACTTTAACTTCTCTATCCAAGATCACTAATAACCTCCTTGGTATCTCTGCAGTTTTTGATAATTTGGACCACTACTTCCTCCAAAATACTCTCTCATCCCTTGGCTTTCATGAAACTGCTTTCTCCAGGTTCTCCATATACATACATGCATATACACATACATACACATATATGCATATACACATATCCATGCATACACACACACACACACACACACACACACACACACAATAATTTGGCTACATTATGGGATTACAAAAATCCTGGTTCTGAATCCTTTACTCTGATCTTTATGAATTGTGTCACTAAAGGCAAATCACTTTAGTTTTCTGAGTCTCTGTTTCTCTATCTGGAAAATAGTGGTCATGATAGCTAGAGTATTGTTATACTTTGTAGTGAAGTTCAAATGAACTCATATACATAAAGGAATTTGTAAACCTTAAAGCACTTATTGGTATCAGGATCAAATGAGATATTTGCAAAGTGCTTAGGCACTTGGTAGGTGCTATGTAAATATGTATTCCCTTCCCTTTCCCTTATTTCTTTCACAGGATAGAGATTCTTATAGTTTGTTTTTGTGGTTTGATAAATAGTGTTGGTTCTATGTAAAATTTGTCTTTAGCCCATTTCCCCTTTCACATACTACTCAAGAAATCCTGGCTCTCAAAATTCTATTTCATCTGATCTCTCTAGGACCACCAGTTTATCCTTCCAACACAACTTAAATGTTCTCTTTTCCTTCAAAATCTCACTAAGTGATTAACTGGCTAATCAAGTAAGCTAATTTATGTTAAGTATTAAATTAATATCTTTAGTGGCTGACAGTTACTATCTCATGTAAGATATGTAATCGAATAAGAAACCTGTAGAGGTACAATGGGGTGACTTTAACCCTGGAAATTCCTGGGGTATATTAGGGGTTTTTTATATCCTTCAAATTAATCTCACCCTACAATCACTAACTTTGCCTATCCACACATTGAATTGGAGACAGCATTGTCTATGGGAACAGGCACTAACTGGTTCTGTATTCAGAGCACATTGTTTGAAATCCTACTTCTAAAGCTTACTCTCAGCATGATCATAAACAAATCATTTGATTTCCCTTTTTTATTAGTTTCCTTATCTGCAAAATTAGTGGGCTGGCTACATGGCCTCTGAGATCCTCTTTAGTTGTATATTTATCATGCTATTATCAACATGCTCTGTATATATTTCCTATAAAGCACAGGGATAAGAACAGCTTGCACAAGGCAGGTAATCCAAACGTGATCTTAGGCTTGGGATTTCTCTTCTGCATGGGTTCTTTCCTGATTTTAGGAAAATGAAAGTTGATGCTGAGATTGAAGTTTCCAAGCTTGGAATCCACTTCGGGAGTTCAAGAGTATCATCAACCCTGGATCACTTGGTTCATTTGCTGACAGGCAGCAAATTCCGAACATTAAGACTGTAAAATATCTAATGTTTAGATCATGCTAAAATATAGACCTCTCAAGAATATGCAACAGAATTTATTTCTGCTTCTTTTTAAAGACTTACTTTCAATGTCTGCTTGTGAATATTTAGTGTCTGCTATTTTATGTATAGAAAATAAACGCATCTATCCAAAGCAGAGAGATCTTTTAGTGGAGAAAGAGGAGGAGAGGAATGTCCTACCTAGTCCTCAGCCCCAGCAGAGGCTTTTTAAGACTTGCATAGCAAATAAGTACAAGGTCAAAAGTAATTTTGTTTTACTTTTTATCTTAAGAGTTTCATTACTTGCCTCATACACAAGGCATTAAGCTTTTGGTTTCTCAGTGCCAGCAGATTTTTGAATGTTAATTAATTCACATCAAGATTAACCTAGGTTTATCCTCAGAGAAAACTACAAAAATTACAAAACAAAAAACGGCAACAATTAATTTTTAATACATGAAAATGATTTATTAATGAATATGATTTTTACATGTAAATAGATCTTGAAAGAAGAAAATTTTGGTAGTGTCTTGGTTTCTGATGTACAGGCATTTAATCTACAAAGACATTTTTCTTTAATTTCACCCAGTGTTTCATTCAAGTGATTATAAAATCCTTATCGGGTAGCTCCTTCTATTTCTCCAAGATATGCGTGGGGTAAGCCAGTGCATTTTGTGTGATTTCTGATATTTAAAATAGATATAAATACTTATTAAGTGCTTACTCTGTGCCGGGCACTATAGTTAATATCCAAAATATTCTTTACATATGAAAAGAATAATCAAGAAAAGTGATGAAAGCTAAGTATTTCATATCAGTCCCAAGTAGGGCAGGATAGCTCTCTGCAGAGTGGGAATTCAAGGTGAGAAAAATATTCTGTTGTTCATCGTAGTCTTCAAGTTTTTAGTTCTCTCTAAAAATAAAAACATTGATTAATCTTTTTAAATATTTAAATCCTTCTATTCTAGTAATTTTTGCACTGTGTTCAGGTGGGTTTCTTCACTCAGTATCATTGAAACTGTTGAACACCATCGAAAAATAATTTCAGAGCACACAGAAGGTTGTCCATGTATAGTTTATAGAAATGTATTGTTAATTCTTTTGTAAAACACTCCTGATCATCTCAGACATAACATATTAGTTAGCAGATTGTTTGCAGTAGCATCAGAGACTGTACATAAATCTATGAATATCGGAAAGTATGCGTGATTTCTGATTGTGTCTTGAAGAAGATAACATTTAACTTGCATTAAATCCTTTGTATTTTCCTTTTGACTACAGAAATTCTTTATATAAATCTTGTAACCCAATACTCAGAATATTTAGAAATGTATTGACAATTTAGTCATTCCATTCTACAAACATTTATTAAACACATTGTACATGAGACTGTAATAGACTCTAGGATTATAATCCTTGATATGACATTGACTATTGTCGTGAACCATATACTTGAATGGAGATCTGGTGGAAGACTCATATAACTAAAAGGTTATGACATAACTAAACACTGACAACAATAGTATCAGGGAAGCATAACATGAATGTGAAAGAAAAGTCCAAGCAAAGTTTTTTTTCTGAGAAATTTGAAGGAGAAATAACTTTCACCAAAGGGTGGAAATAAGGGAAATATAAGGAAAAACCCCACCTGCCATGGACTTTGAAGTAAAGGGCTTTGGTAGTTGGAGAAAGAGAGTGAGTTCATTTAAAGATAAGGTCAGAGAGACATGGAGGAATATGGAAGCATGATAGGAAGCAATACACTGAGCTCTTGTCCACAAGGTTCTCTGAATAGATTCTAGAAAATTCAGACTCAATCCTAGCGTCAAGAAGACTTGAGTTCAAATGTGACCTCATACACTTACTGTGACCCTGTGGCAAGTCACTTAACCCTGTTTGCTTCAGTTTTCTCATCTGTAAAGTGAACTAGAGAAAGAAATGGCAAACCACTCCAGTGTCTTTGCCAAGAAAACCCCAAATGAAGTCATGAATGGTTTGATGTGTCTAAAATTACTGAATGACAAAATTTTTCACTATAGCTCACCCCTTCCTTATATCTAATCTGCTGCTGAGGCCTGTTGATTTCACCTTTGTAAGATTTCTTGAATATGGCCCCTTCTCTTCTCTAACATTCCCACCACTCTGGTGAAGGCCTTCATCATTTCATACCTAGACAATTGTAACAGCCTGGCAGTTGATATGACCACTTCAAGAGCATCCTTACTCCAACATATCTTCCATTCAGTCACCAAAGTGATTTTCCTAAAGTGCAGGACTGACTGTATCATCCTGCCACTCAATAAACTCCAGTGGCTCCTTAACAAGATCAGATATAAAATCCTTGATTTGGGGATCAAAACCTTTTATTACCTAGCCCTCTCTCAGCCTTCTCCCTTGAAATCTCCACTAAAATCTCATCCACAGGAAGTTTTTCCTAATCCATCTTAATCCCAGTGCCTTCCTCTCCTTTAATTATTTTCTTTTTATTCTATATACAGCTTGTTGGCAAATATTTGCTATTTGTTGACTCCTCCAGTAGATTGCGATCTCCTTGTGTTCAAGGACCGTCTTTCGCCTTTTCACTTGGCACATAATAGGTGCTTGATAAATGTTTATTGACTGACTAATTGGACTCTGAGCAAGAGAAAGAGAAGCCTGACAGTGGAGCAGAAGCAGATTGCATCAGATCTAGAGAACTAATGCTAAGCACACATCTCTCTTATCTTCCTGTTCTTTATGAAGAGAGGACAGCAAATTGAGCTAAGAAAAAGTATCAAAGAATAGAATGGAATGAAGTATACAATTAATCATTCTAATTAGGAAAATATAGAATGAACTAAGCCATAAAGCTGAAGAAGACAAAAAGAATAGATAAGAAAGCCAAATCTAACGATATCTTCATAAGAAACCCACCTAAAACATCTTCATGGAGAATTAAGATAAGGAATTGGAGCAAAATCTATAATGTTTCAGCTGAATTTTAGAAAGGCTTGGGAAGACATCATGATCACAGACTAGAAAAAACCTAGCATAGGCTCAATTAAAATGGAGAAGAAAGCTATATTTTTTGCTGAGAGATTATGTATACAGTGAATTCATATCAATACCTAATATACATGCATCAAATGATACAGGATCTAAATATTTTACAGGAAAGTTTAAATGGAGAAAAATATAGTAAAATTTTAATAGTAAGGGACTTTAATGTAATCCTTTCAGACTTAGAAAAGTTGAAGCAAAGAAAATAACTAAGCAAGAAAGAAATTAAGGCCCTGAATAGAAATTTGGAAAACTTAAAGGTATTACACTTCTGGAGATTAGTGAATGGCAAAAGAAAAGAATGGACATATTGCTCATCTGTGCATGGTACTTTTTTTTTTGTCTTCTCAGCTAGTTCTTGGTTTATTTATCTTTTTTTAATTAGTTTATTTGTTTTCAGTTTTCAATAATCACTTTCATAAGTTTTAAATTTTCTCCCCCTACCCCCCAAGATGGCATGCAATCTTATATGGGTATATACATTCTTATTAAACATATTTTCACATTAGTCATGTTGTAGAGAAGAATTAAAACAAATGGGAGAAACCATGAGAGAAAACAAAACATAATAAAAGGGAGAATAGTCTCCTTCATTCTGCATTCTTATTCCATAGACTTTTCTCTGGATGTGGATGGCATTTTGCATTATGAGTCCTTTGGAAATGTTTTAGATCCTTGCATTGCTGCAAAAAGCTAAGTCTGTCAGAAACAGTCCTCACATACTATGGCAATGACTATATAGAACATTCTCCTGGTTCTGTGCATGGTACTTTTACAAAAATTGATCCTACATGAGGCAGTTTGCTGATATAGCAGATAGATTGTTATACCTGGAGTCAGAAGAATTGAATTCAAACCTAACTTCAGACACTTACTGACATGTAACCTTAAGCAAGTTACTTAAATTCTGTCTGCATCAGTTTCCTCATCACATCTAATTTCCAGGGTTGTTGAAAGGATAAAAATTATATATTTGTTAAGTGCTTTGTAAATGTTAAAAGTGGCCTATAAATTCTAGAGCTATTATAAATCCTCACAAACAAATGAAGAAAGGCAGAAATATGGAACGCATCATTTATGGTTCAAAATACCATAAAAATATACTGAAGAAATGATTGAAAATTAATTGGGGACTAAATAACCTAATCCTAAAGAATGACTAGGTCAAAGAAAAAACTGTGTAATCTATAGATAATTTCATTAAAATTAATGACAATAATGAAACAACATACCAGAATTTTTGAGATGTACCTAAGGTAATCTTTCGGGGAAAATTTGTATCTCAATATTTTCTTCAACAAAAGAGGGAAAGAACAAATCCATGCATTAGGCATGCAGCTAAAAGATAAGAAACCAAGAGATCAGACTCTCATGATTAAATGCCAAAGTAGAAATCTTGAAAATAAAAGAGATAAATAAAATTGAAAGCAAATAACCTACTGAATTAATACATAACAATAAGAACTGTTTTTAAACAATAAAATATATAAATCATTAAGTAATTTGATTTTTAAGGAGAAAGAGGAAAACTAAATTAATAGTATCAAAAATTGGACAAGACAAATAAACAATCACTTAACAGTAAAGTTATTTAAAAGAATTTTACCCAATTATATTAGATAAAACTGACTCCAAATGAAACAGATGAATATTTGCAAAAATTCAAAGATCCCACATTAACAAAACTAGAAACAGATGATTTAAATAACTCAGTATTGGGGAAAATAATTGAACATTCTATAACATGTTTTCCAAAGGGAAAACCAAGCAAAATTCCAGAACAAGATGTATATACAAGTAAATTCCAAAACAATCTTGGAGAATAATTCAAATTTTACAAAAAAAAAAGTTTAAAAAGGAGTTCTATCAAATTCTCTTTTTTTGCTGCAAATGTGGTTCTGATATCTTAATCAGGAATTATTTAATGAAAAAAGAAATTTATAAACCAATATGCTAGTGAATATTGCTACAGAAATTTTTAATAAAATATTTCAAGGGGACTACCTAACCATATGACAAATCTTATATATAATGGGCAGGTTGGATTTAAATTAGACATGCTGAATTTGTTCAATATTAGAAAAACTGTAAGATAATTGATGACTTTTTCAATGAAAACAAGAAAAATAATATAATTTAAGAAGTAAAGGAAAATCTTTTGACAGAATAAAATACTTGGTTCTATTAAAAACACTAGAAAGCAGGATAATAAACAGAACTTTCCTTAGTATCATATATGGTATCTAGCTAAAACCAAAACCAGCATTCTTTTGTAATGGGAATAAACTAAAGGCTTTTCCAGTAAGATCAAGGGTTAAGCTAGAATACTCATTATAACTATTACTACTTGATATAGTGCTAGAAATGCTATCTATAGTGATTAGAAAAGAAAAAAGAATGAAGAGAATAAGCATGGGCAAAGAGGAAACAAAATTATCACTTTTTGCAGATGATAGGGTAATGGACTTGGAAAACCTTTGAGTCAATAAGAATTTAACTGAAACAATTAGTTGAAACAACTTTAGCAATATCATAGGATATAAAACAAACCTCCCACAAATCATCAACATTGTTAGGTGAAAAATACATTAGGAAGAGAGAAAAATTTCACTTAAAATAACTACAGAATGGACAAAATATTTGAGAGCCTACCTGCCAAACCATTCACAAGAACTATACAAGGCACATTTTACACAAATGAAAACTGATGTAAGTAATTCAAGGAATATTAAATGTCCATGGGTAAACAGAATCAACATATTGAAACTGTAATACTTGTTGACTTTCCTAGGATCATGCAGCTAGTAAGTATCTGAGGCAATATTTAGATTTGGGAAAATGAGTCTTCCTGACTCCAGGCCAGGTACTCTTTCCATTGCATCATGCATATTAATTTAATCAGTGCTAAACCAATTGAACTAGTTAGGAGAAAAAACAAATCAAGATTTTCAAGAGAAAGAAAAAATGAAAAGAAGAAGATGTAGCAGTGACAAAACTATACTACAATGCAGTAATCATCAAAACTAATTCAAAATCAAGAAACAGTCTGAATGAAAAGTGCAAACAAAAAATACTTCCCAATAAAAAGCTACTATAGTTGCAAGGAAGACCAAAACACAAACTCAAAAGATGACAACATGAAAAAGACTGTAATCAAAGCTTCAAAGAAAAATTTGTTAATTTAAGAGGTACAAGCAAATCTCAACAAGAATTTCTGGAAGAGTTCAAGAGACCAGATTGATAAAGGAAAAATTTGGGAGGGAGGAGAGTGATAGTGATGCAAGAAAATTATGAAAAGAGAATCAACAGCTTGTAAAAAAAAAAAAGATGCACCAAAAAAGCCACTGAATAAAATAATACCTTAAAAACAGAGTTGTCTTAGGGACAAAGAAAGACACAAAAATGAACTGAAGAACAAAATTCCTTTGAAAAAAATAGAATTGGTCACATGCATAAAAGGCACAAAAGCTAAATGACAAAAATCATCCCTTAACAATTAAAATTTAGCAAGTAGAAGATAGTGATTACATGAGACTTTAAAAAAAGCAACAGAACCAAAAGGATAAAAAATATAGAAAAAAATTGAAATTTTTTGTCAGAAAACAATTGACCAGAATCTAAGTAGATTGAAAAGATTACTTTAAAATTATTGAACTACCTGAAAGTCATAATCAAAAAAAAAAATCTAGACATTACATTTCAAGAAAATTGCATACCACACATCTAGGAAAATTGCCCTGGTATCTTAGATGCAGAGAGAAAAATAGAAATTGAAAGAATCCACCAGTCACCTCCTCAAAGAGATTCCAAAACAAAACCTCCCAGGAATATAATAGTCAAATTCCAGAGCTCCCAGAAGAAGAGAAAGATATTGCACGAATCCAGACAAAAATAATTAAATATTTTGGAGTCACAGTCAAGATCACATAAGATTTATCAACTTCTATATTAAAGGAGTGAAGGGCTTGGGATTTCAGAAGGCAAAGAAGTTAGGATTACAACCAAGGATAACCTACCCATCAAAACTGAGTGTAATCCTTCTGGGGGGAAATGGATACTTAAAGAAATAGAGGGCTTTCAATTAATCCTGATGAAAAGACCAGATCTGAATGGAAAATAGTTAAGTAGTTTACAATCCTATTTGAGATGATATATGTAATTCCTAAGGAATTTATCATTATTAATGTGTTTAGAAGGAGTCTTCATGGACAGAGGGGATGAGTGTTAGTCAGTTTGTGTAGGAATTTTTTTTGAATGAAGAGGCAAGAAAGAGAGACACACAGGGAAAAGGGGGAAAGGAGAGGTAGAATGGGGAAAATTTTCTCACACAGGCTTTTACCATGGAGAAGAAAATGGAAGGAGGGCAATGCATGAACCTTGCTGCTACCATTATTGCTTCAAAGAGATAAGAATACATAGACATGCGTAGTTGGGTATAAAAAAGATCTATCTTACCCAATAGAGAAATAAGAGAGTAAAGGGATGAGTGAGAGAGAGAGAGAAAGAGAGAGAGAGAGAGAACAAACAGAAGAAAATAGTTTGGAGGAAATACAAAGTTAGTGTTCTTAATTCTGAAAGTAATGGGATAAGTTCAACCATAAAACAGAAGCAGCTAGCAGAAAGAATTAGAAACTAGCATCAAACACTATGTTTATCAAAGACATATTTGAAACAAAGACACACAGAGAATTAAAATGAAAAGGGTATAGCAGAACCTATAATGCTTCAGCTCAAATAAAAAGGTGGGGATAGCAGCCAAAATAGACCCAATTCAAAGAAATAATCAATGAACCAACATTTTGATAAAAATGAACACATAGATAATGAATTAATATAAACAAATAATAGCAATTTTCTCTAATAAAGGTCTCATTCCTCAATTATATAGAGAACTGAGTCAAATTCATAAAAATAAGAACCATTCCCTAACTGATAAATACTCAAAGGAAATAAGCAGGAAGCTTTCAAAAGAAGAATTTAAAGCTATCTATAATCATATGAAAAAATGCTCTAAATCACTACTAGAAAAATGCAAATTTAAAAGAACTGTGAGGTAGCATCTCACACATATAAGAAATAACAAATGCTGGAGGGGGTAAGGAAAAATATACACTAATAAACTATTGGTAGAGCTGTGAACTGCTTCATCCATTCTGATGAACATTTTGGAACTAGGTTCAGCTGTGACCCAGCAACACCAATACTAGATAAATTAAAGGTAAAGGAAAAGGACCTATATGTAGAAAAATATTCATAGTAACCCTTTTCTGTAATGGCAAAGAATATGAAATTGAGGGAATGCTCATGAATTAAAGAACTGCCGGAAAAGTTGGGGTATATGATTTTTGTGGAGTATTATTGTGCTATAAGAAATGATATGGGGGCAGAGCCAAGATGGTTGAGTAAAAGCAGGGACTTGCTTGAGCTCTCTCCAAAACTCCTCCAAATATCAATTTAAAAATGACTCTAAACAAATTCTAAAACATCAAAACCCACAAAATAACAGAGTGAAACAAATTTCCAGCCCAAGACAACTTGGAAGGTCAACAGGAAAGCTCCATTGAACTGGACTAGGAGAAGAGTACAGTCAGGAATAAATAGGCCATGCCAGCACAGATAGTGTCAGAGCAGGCTTCACAGGACTAAATCAGAGGCAGCTGTGATGGTTTCCAGACTTCTAAACCCACAAACACCAAAACCAACTTAGAAGGTTAATAGGAAAGGGCTCTCAGATCTGGGTGACAGAGGAATAAGGTCCAGCCCCAGGACTTCTGGAACTCTTGGCCTACAGATTGTGGGGAGATAAAGTAGCTAGTTGGAGGAGGATTGCAGGGATCACCTTACTGGTGCTAAGGTAGAATACTTTTGATTTGCCCTTGCTTGGATCTGAGTCAAGGTCCTGGGTACCAGTCCTGGGGTGAGGAGGTGCTGCCATAGTGAAGCATGTGGCAGCAGTGAAAAGAGAATCCTCCTCACAGTTCCATGGCAGAAAAGAGTGCTTGTGGTCACTCACAGACTACAGTACAGGCCAGGAAAGGAGTCAACAACAACTCTCCTTTGATCATACAACCATGGGAAAAGTGCAATTTTACAGATTCTTAGTAATATCTCTGAAAATAGCTACACAAAACCCCTGACTCTTGGGACAGTTTGCCCTCCACTCTGGAAACAGAACCCTACCTAACAAAGAGCTAAAAAGTTAAGTGATTGGCTGGGAAAATGAGCAAACAGTGGGTGGGATAATCAGAGTAGAGGCTTACTTTGCTGGCAAAGAAAATCAAAACATACAACCAGTAGAAGACCACGAAGTCAAAGCTTCTAGATGCAAAGCCTCCAAGAAAAATATGAATTGGTCACAAACCATGAAAGAGATCAAAAGAGATCAAAAATCAAGTGAGAGAAGTAAATGAAAAATTCAAAAGAGTGATAAAAGAATGATGCAAGAAAATCAAGAAAAATGAGTCAAATGTTTGCTAAAGGAAACCCCAAAAAGGCTGGATAAAATAACACCCTAAAATAGACTAATCCAAATGGCAAAAGAGGTCCAAAATGTCAGTGAGGAGAAGAATGCCTGAAAAAGCAGAACTGGCTGTATGGAAAAGGAGGTCCAAAAACTCATTGAAGAAAATAATTCCTTTAAAATTAGAATGGATCAAATGGAAGCTACTGACTTTATGAACAATCAAGTAATTTTAAAGCAAAAACAAAAGTATCAAAAAACAAAAGACAATGTGAAATATCTCATTGGAAAAACAGTTGGCCTGGTAAATGGATCCAGGAGAGATAATTTTAAAATTATTGGACTACCTGAAAATCATGATCAAAAAAAAGAGACTTGACATCATCTTTCAAGAAATTATCAAGGAAAATTGCCCTAATACTCTAGAACCAGAGGGTAAAATCAATGGAAGAGATCCACCAATTACCTCCTCAAAGAGATCACAAAAGGAAAACTTCTAGGAATCTTGTGGCCAAATTCCAGAGTTCCCAGGTCAGAGAGAAAATATTGCAAGAAAGAAAGAATTCAAGTGTTGTGGGAACACAATCAGGAGAATATAAGATTTAGCAGCTTCTACGTTGAGGAAGTCGAGCGTTTGGCATATGATGTTCCAGAGGTCAAAGAAGTTAGGATTAAAACTGAGAATCACCTACCTAGCAAAACTGAATATGATCCTTCAGGGGAAGAAACTGATATTTAATGAAATAGAGGACTTTTAAGCATTGTTGATGAAAAGACCAGAGCTGAATAGAAAATGTGACTTTCAAATACAAGAATCAAGAAAAACATGAAAAGATAAACAGGAAAAAGAAATCACAAGGGACTTATTAAAGATGAACTGTGTACATTCCTATATGGAAAGATGATATTTATAACTCATGGGACTTTTCTCAGTATTAGGGTAGTTGGAGGGGTGAGTGGAATATGAAGGGATAATATCTAAAAAGTAAAATTTAAGGGGTAAGACAGGAATGTATTGTGAGAAAGAGAGGTAGAATGGGATAAATTATCTCACATTAAAAAGGCAAGAAAAAGGTTTTACATTAGAGGGGAAGAGGGAGGAGGTAAGAGGGGATTAGTGAATCTTACTCTCATTATATTTGGTTTAAGAAGCTAATAACACATAAACTCAGTTGGGTATGAAAGTCTATCTTTTACCCTACAGGATGGTAGAAGGGAGGACAAATTGGAGGGGGAAATAATTCAAAGGACAGAATAGAATAAATTGGGAGTGGGATGGTTTGGAGGGAAATATAGTTAGTCTTTCATAACATGACTATTATGGAAGTGTTTTGCATGATGACACAGGTATAACCTATATTGAATTATTTGCCTTCTCAGTGAGGGTGGGTAAGGAAGGAAGAAGGGAATGAATATTAAGGGAACAAATGTTTAAAATTATTTTTACATGCAACTGGGAAATAAGATATATAGGCAATGGGGTATTGAAATCTTTCTTACCCTACAGAAAAATAGAAGGGAAGAGGACAAGAGAAGATGGGGTGATAGAAGGAAGGACAGATTGGGGGAAAAGTAGATCAAAATGTACAGTGTCTTGGGATAGAGAAGGAGAGAGATGTAGAGAAATTTTGGTACTCAAAATCTTGTGGAAGTGAATCTTGAAAAATAAAAATAAATCAATAGGAATAAAAAAGGAAAAAAAGAAATGACAAGAGAGATGGTTAAAGAAAAATGTGACAAGACCTATAGGAATTAATACAAAGTGAAAGAGTAGGACCAGATCATGGGACACAGTAAAAACAATATTTTAATGATGATCAACTGTGAAAGACTTAGCTGCTTTTACCAATACAATAATCTCAGACAATTCCAAAGGACTAATTATGAGAAATTGCTATCCACCTTCAGAGACCATTTATGAACTCTGAATGCAGATGGAGGTATAATTTCCTCACTTTTTTATTCTTTCTTTCTTTCAATGTGGCTAATACTGAAATATGTTTTGCATGATGTCACACGTATTATTGATATATTGCTTGCCTTCTCAGGGGGTGGTGAGGGAAGAGAGGGAGGGTGAGAATTTGGAGCTCAAAAAAAATTTTAAGTGGTAAAAAAAATACTTTTTTTTAATAAAAGGAAAGATTTGAATCAAGTCTATAGAAAAACTTCCTTGTGATTATAGTCATTCAAATGTAGAGTTTTTAAGCCATCTTAGGAGGTAGTTCCTCTTCATTGGAAATTTACAAGGAAAAATTAGATGACCAATTTTCAGATATATGGAGAGAGAATTCTTGTTAAGGTATGTAATTAACTATTTGACTTCTGAGGTCCTTTTCAATTCTGAATTTCTGGTATTCTAAGATAATCCTACACAATGTAAGAAATATGGGTCTACAGTTCTTGGAGTCTACACACATACATTTTAGGATTACTTGCATGTATTATTGAAGGTATCTGGAATAGATAAGGTCATGCAGGATGGAGAGTATAGAAAAATAAGGGCCAAGAGTCATAGACAAAACCTTTAAGGGACAACCATGTTGAAGGGGAAAGACAATATTAGAAACCATCAAAAAGGTGGAGAATTGTCATGAAAGTCTAAAGTTTAAAAAATGAGGTTGTCTTATAATAAATAAAAGCCATTGGAGTTAGTGTTAAAGTGGTAATTTCCAATTTTAAAGAGAAACATTTCATTAAGTTGAGGGAATAGAAGCTATATTTAATGGGTTTAAGTGTAAATGGTGAGGAGGTAGATGTAATGAATGAAGACTGCTCTTTCTAGAAGCTTGACAGTTAAATGGGGAAAAAGAGAAAGAGGGAGTGGCAGAATTAAATGGAGGTTTCACTGCAGCCCATTGCCTTTGAAGGCTACAACAAACTGTGTTTTTTTACTGAGGGGAATAGAATGAAGAAGTTCTGTGTTTGTGTGTGTGTGTATGATTTTTAACATTCATGGAGACAAACTCCCTCTTTTCCATACAAACTAAGAAATTTCTTCATTCTACTCTGCGGACTACAATGTTTGATAGATAACACTGCTTTATTCAAGTATTTTTGTTATTTTTTGTAAGTAGTATACGCTCATAGATTTAAAAAGAAAGAGAATCTTAGAAGAAATCTAACCCCCTCATTTTATAAATGAAAAATCTGAAGTTAAGAGAGTAAAATATTTGAACAGTCATACAGATCAGAGTTTGGATTCAAACCCACATCCTCTGACCTCAAATCTAAAGCTTTTGTACTGCGCCATACTTGTGTCTAGTTAAATAGCAACTTTATGAGACACACCCAACAATGCTGACATATTTTCTACAGATTAATCTATAGTGATTATGAGGAGTGCCATGATATTAGTTATCTCTCACTGGTTTGTCCATACAAAACATATCTATGCACCAGGTTCCCACCTATATTACAATTAACCAATCAAATGAAGCAACATTTTTGTTTACTTAAACTTCAAAGCATTTCATATTTATCTTTTTTCATATTAACTTTTTATGGAGTTGACTAATTTTGATGAATTTTATATCTTTCAAAAGATTATCAAAATGAAATTTAATTTTAATTCATGGATTATTTGACTATTTTTATACAAAATGCTAGCCAACAAAAGTTTTCAAATGAAACTCTTCTGATACTGCATTGTATCAATTATATGTCTCAGATCCATTGGGTACATAAAGGTAATTTCCTCATAAAGCCTTTCATAAAAATTCAGAGGGAGAAGAAATGATTCTGGATATTTTAATTCTTCATTTAATCATTTCTTTAAGAGAATTTTAAAATATCTTGCCACAACTTGCAAGAGGTGAAATCCCCATTCATCAAGAGGCTACATAGTATAGTGGAAAGAACACATAATTTGGAGTCAAAGAATGTGGGTTCTCTGTCATACATACTATCTATATGATATTGTGGAAATCACTTCACCTTGTTGGACCTCAGTTTTCTTATCTGTAAAAACAAGGGAGGTTATATTCTATGGCCCCTTATGTCCCTTTCAGATCTAAATCTATGATCTCATTACACTATAAGCAGATAAATATGAATCAAAGCAAATCAATAAATATTTGAGTGCATAATATGCATGTGTGTGTATATTGCTATCTAGGTTATTACTTTGCCTTATTCTAATTATACAAACTTCTGTAGACCTAATCTTACCTAAAACAATGGCTCATCTTGTGAGACACCTGTCAGTGAAGGAATAGTCCTTAATTATTTTTTATAGAAACTGATGGAGTCCCTTTAGTTTGAGTCAGAGTTATCTGGAGCCTGAAGTTAGGGTAAGATTTCAACATAAATACAGGAAGTAGGTTATAGAGTTTGATACCAACCTCCATCTGTTCATGTATCCAGTCCAGGAAAGAAGTGATACGAGTGTAGACTCCTGGTTTATTTACATCAGCACAACCAATTCCAAAGCTGGTAGCCCCCACCAACTTCCAGATCCTCATCTCTTCACAAACTAAAGGTCCTCCACTATCACCCTTAATGTGAAAACAAATTGAAGCAACTATCAAGCAACATAGGTACTGTAAAATTAGCCTTATATTGGTGACTGAGCATAGGTAACCAAATAGCAAGGGGTGAACATTTCAAGTCCTAGAGTCGATCTCATGAATTTAAGTTTAAGGGCTCCTGATCCCCCCAGTAGGCACCAGATTAATTATTGAAGGTGGTCCTTTCATCTATTACAGGCCACCAGGGAGGAGGAGATGACCACCAATAGGACCACGAACCCAAGCCACGATTGGAGGGAGTTAGACAGTAAAGAACGAAAGTAAAAGTGAAATGGTTGCTTAACAAGGATAAAAAGTGTTTCACACTTTTGTGTTTTAAGTCTTACTCAAAAGAATATAATAGCTCACTTCTACAGCTTGTTTAAGCATTTGTCAAATGTGTTTGTATGTCTTATGTTCAGTATTTCTTTTGTATGGAAGAAATAAGAAGTTGTTCTACACTTGACTTAAGTTGTACATTGAGTATCCTTCTTTTGGAGAAACCCTAGAGATGAGCCAAATATAGGATTTATATGTTTCACCCCAGCACTGCATGGGGTGAGGGGTGCTGGGTAAGAGCATAATCCTTCTCTTTTGAAGCCAAACTTTTCCCAGCACTAAACCTAGTCCAGTTAAGTTAAAAGCTGAGAGAGGTTTCATTTTGAAGAGAGAGAGGGTAAGGACCCAACTTCTCTGGTCCCATAAATAATTATGTATATTGTTACACATACACACATTTATACTTAGAAATATGAAATAATGAGACTCTTCCCACATGTTAAGATCTTTGTGTGTTGGAACTTTATTTCCTCCCAATCTTATAGAATCTGAGTTGGCATGATATGTAGAAGCCCAAAAAGAAAAATTATCAAGTCCTTCTATTAGAGGTCTTTGATCCTTATGTTGATAGAATAACCCAAAGTTCCAGGCTCTGGTCAAAGATAATTTAAGAAGTGATTCCTTGAGAAAGTTAATAACTACATTACATATCTACTATTCTTAAAGCCTATATAATTTTAATTATATTCTTTTTTCACCTCTGGAATCAGCAGAGAACCAGGTCTCCCAATTATCCCCAACTGCAATTTCATTTATATGTCCACCTAGACAAAAATGGCTTCATAGCACCTGGGATCACAGATAAATCTTCTACGGGTCTCTTGTTTGCCTACCTTGAATAAACTGGAAAACATTCCAATTCCATGTCTTCATGCACCCTCTACTACTTACTGAACTCAAAGATACTAAAGCATAGAACTGTAAGTAGAGGTAATAAACACCAGCTTACTCCTCACCAATTCTAGAACCTCCCCCAAAAAGTGTGGAGAATTTTATCGCAGAGTTGACATGGAATTTTTCCTTAACAAAAAGAAAAATCTGGGAAGCTATCTTAGTCATTGACATGGGATTATGCTGGAGTCAGTTTTATAGTGACTCTGAAGAACAAATGCTAAAATTCAGGCTTGATTTGTTGTTCGATTGATCTTCTAGATCAGAGTCAACAAACCGTGGCCCCAGAAGCAAATCTGTCCCACCCTCTCTCTATTTTTGTCAATTTTTCATATGACCCCTGAGTTAAGAATAGTTTTTAGATTGTTTTAATACAAAAACATTTTTTCTAATGTAAAAAGTTATTCTTAGTTTATGGTCCCTACAAAACAGGCAGTGATCTAGATTTGGAGAACCACAGAATCCCAATCCCATTTCCAGCCAGATATAAGGAATAACTTTTAATATATTGCATTTGGACATCTGTCTTGAATGTGGGCTTTTTTCTTTTTCATTTATCTAACATGGACCTTAAGACACCATGTAATAACTCTTTTGAAGTGGTCTTCAGCACCAAATACAGGAATTAAAATGGGTGGTAGAAACTGATCGTATCATTTTGAAAATTCTTCAGACTAACACTGAAAACTCACATTTCTACAGTGGATATCCCTATTTGAAATACATGCCAAGAAAATCAAGTAAAATTGTCTCAAATTCTTTTGCCCTTCAGAACCTTTCAATTATCCATAAAATGAATAACTGTAAGAAGTGTAAATAATATAGAAATTTGATATAGCCTATAGTATATATGTACTTTTGCTTAAATAGACCCAGCCAAGTTTCATTTTACTATCTTGGTATTTTAAGGTCATATGAGTAAGTTTTAGTGAACATTACTTACCTGACAGCTGTCCACACCACCCTTCAAGTAGCCTGCACAGAGCATTGAAGGAGCAATGATTCCACCATACACATCCTTATGATTGCAAACTTTGTTTGAAATTAAAGGAACTGCAGCATGGTTCAAGACTGGTGAGGCATCTCCTGTTTCAAAATATGTGTTGGTAAATGTCAAGCAGAGGCAAATTTCCCCTTGTCACAAGCTATATTTAGTTAACTGGTTGTTTTGTTCAATAGGGGAAATTAAATATGATGTACACCACAGAGAGGAAAATCTGAGTAGGGAAATAATAAATTTTAGATCAAAATAACATTGGGCAAGCAAAAAATCATATGAACTGGTCAACTTCCATATAACCAATGAAGGCATATTTGACTTTATGTGATCGAAAGGCTTCACAGAAATGATGCATATATTCAATTTTCATTAAACACACTCTACTTCTTATTAAAAGAAACTTTGATGAAAAACAAATCCCTAGCTTGCCTCTTTTTTTGCAAATTCATATTTCAGTTTATCACATTTCCATAAATCAAGAAAACTCAAACATATAATACAATATGCCATCCACTTCTACCTTCAAAAATAATAGCAAGAATGACAATTATGAACACAAAAAGGAAGTGACTCATACAGTTCTTTTGGATGGACTTTGGCATCTGTACCTCCATTGTATTTGAAATAATCGCCAACGATGAATGTAGATGGCAAAGATGGAAATTTTACACTGCCAAGGGAAATAAATTAATCCAGTGTTTTAAATAGGGTTATAAGTTTGCCAACAAACTGGCTTCTTGAGATCTTAAAAAAAACCTGATTGTCCAGTTCCTTGGAAAGAATAGTTCATAAACTTACTTCATGACACTATTAGACTAATCTGAGGAGGAAAGAATATTCACCCTGCCTACAAAAATATATTGAAGGATTATAGATGATATGCACTGACTTCCTCAAAAACATAATACTTTTAGTGATAAAGGCCTAGGACAGGTGGAAGTAGAGCTGGTGTAAGAGTAACTAATGCTGTATTTCCATACAACATCCTATGAGAAAATTAAAACACATAGGACTTTCGTAATAAGAAAGTACGATAGTACATAGTAGCACTTAATAATTACTTGTTAACTGATGGATAGATTGTATTACATTGCATTTCTCTGTATGCTTCACAAGCAACAGTGTCGTCATTCTCAGGGTATTTGGGGACATAACCCTAACTGTCCTCCGAAAACTGAGAGGGAGGAAAAGAAAGAGCCTTTTCTTGTTGGGGAGAAACATGATTTCTTCCTCTTGAGCTAAAAGAAGCAATCCAATTCAGAATTTCTTATAAATAGGATCCTAGGATCTAAAATTTTTCAGAGGAAGAAAAATAGAACACACTTGAGAATGAAATTCTGTTGACACAAACAATTCTGAAGAAGAAAAGGGGAATTTTATGAATTGACGAACACAGATGGACAAACATGGTAAATATATCAGATGCACAATCTCAGGAAATAGACACATCTCAAACTCAGGAACTAAGTTAGTCACAAATTTTAAAAACGTCAAAATAATGAATACAGAGGCAAAATAAATACTTTATGACAAATATATACTGCATCCCAACCTTTTGTCCTGATCCTGTTAGATGTTAGGCTCATGTGAAGTCCAATTAGGACCTAGCCAAGTCTTTCTAGGACAAAATATTAACCATAAGCAGCTCATTGTTTTCTCTCCCCTCAGGAACTCATTTTTCCTTATAATCAAAAGTATACAAGTTATTCAGATGTACTTTACAAATTCACCAGTAATGAATATCTAAAATAAAAATATACATATCCAGGTTGGCATAATTTCTCTGATTCCTAGTGGTTACATCTAATGGAATGAGATGTTTTAGATGTTTCTGTGGGGATTTAATCACTCTTCAATCCATCCCACCCCCTTGGGAAAAAAAAGAACAGATATGACCAGCTTGCATGAAAATGGAACTCATTAATCAACACTTTTTTTTTAAAGCGTGTGTATGTGTGTTCCTCCTTTGTTGCTGAAGAAGACCATGCCATCAGAGAAATAATGACATGACTCACACTTGACTTTGTTTTGAGTGAGGGAGGGCTGTGCAAGAGTACAAAAGAGTGGCATGTGCTGAAAGAGTAAAAATGTGACTTTGAAGCTTCATTAGCAAGAAAAATTTTAAAAAGGCGACTGAGAAGGATTTTATCATAAGCCAGGAAAGGGGAAGGTCAAAGAAATTATAGAATCAAAACTTGGGATAGATAGGAGTATGATGACAAGTGATAGAGACATCAGAACTGCTCCACTTGGAAGGATTAGTTGGTTGTTTTCCTTCATCCTCAAAGGGGACCAAAATGACATCACTATGTTGGGGTCAAGGTACAGCATGTCCCACTGTGACTGATCAGACCAATCTGAGTGTGGAAGGCTCTACCACAGGTCAGGCACAAATAATCCTTATGAACATTTGAGCTACTGCATTTACGCTTCATTCATAGAACACAGCACCTTCTTTGATGGGGTCACACCATGCTGGGTGGTCCTGTGACTGTATCTCCCATTTCTCCCGATCAATTCCAAAGTTCTTCAGAGAGAACTTGAGAGTGTCCTTGTATCACTTCTGATCTCCATTTGAGCATTGGCCTTGTATGAGTTCCCCATAAAACAGTCTTTTTTAAGCAGAACATTTGACATTTGAAAAAAGTGGCCAGTCCATGAAAGTTGTGCTCTCTGCAATAAAGTCTGAATCCTTGGAAGTTCAGATGGAGAACAGATCTCAGTGTCCAGTACCCTATCTTGCCAGATGATCTTTGGAATCTTCCTGAGACAATTCTATGGCAGCAGCTCTATTTCCTAGCATGGTGCTGGTATACCGTCCAGGTTTTGCAGGCATACAAAAAATGAGGTCAGCACAGCAGCTCTGTAGACCTTCAGTTTGGTAGTCTAATACCTCTTCTCTATCACACTTTCCTTTGGAGCCTCTCAAACACTGAGCTTCCACTGACAATGCACGCATTACCCTCATCATCTTTGGACATATGCCTAGAAAGTATATTGCCAAAGTAAGTGAACTTATCTACAACGTTCAAAATTTCTCCATTTGCTGTAATCAATGATTCCATGTATGGATGGTGCAGTACTGGCTGGTAGAGAACCTATGCTTTCTTGGTGTTAATTGATAGGCCAAAATTAGTAAAAGCAGCAGAGAATGGAGCTATACTCTGTTGCATCTCCACCTCAGAGGCTGCATTGAGTGTACATCTGCAAGCAAAAAGTTGTGTATCAACTCTCCCTCCACTTTCATCTTGGCTTGTAATTTTTTTGAGTTAAAATAATTTATTATCAATGTGTTAGCTGATCTTAATGCCATTTTCATCCTTGTTAAAGACATCTGATATTACAAAAAACATCATGCTAAAAACATGGGGGCAAGTGTACAGCCCTGCTTAATTCTGTTGGTCACTGGGAAAGTGAAAGAACATTGTCCATTATCTAACACTCAGGCAAGCATGCCATCAAGAAAATGATGTACAAAACTAATGAACTTCACCAGGCAACCAAATTTTTCCATAATTTTCCACAAGCTTTCATGACTAACAGTGTCAAAGACCTTTGTCAGATCTACAAACATGATGTACAGACCTCTGCTCTGCTCCTGGCATTTCTTCTGAAGTTGTCAAGCAACAAACACTATATTGATCATTGCTCAGCCCTTTCTGAAGCTAGATAAGCTCTTGAGTAGATAATCATCTTTCAGGTGAAGGATCAACCTATTAAGGAGGACTCTGGCGAAAATCTTGCCAGCAATGACTAAGAGACAGACTCCCCTGTGATTGTCACAGGACAACCTATTTCCTTTACCTTTATTGAGAGGGACAATGGAGGCATTCTTGAACTCCTCTAGGATTAACCTCCTCCTGTCATATAATCCAGAAGATTCCTGTCAGCTTTTGTATGAACAGCAGAACCCTTGCCTTGTAAATCTCCACTGGAATAAAGTCAGTACCAGTTGCTTTGCCACATGAAAAAACCTAATAATATTCAAAACTTTTTCTTGACTTGGAAATACACTTAGAGAGAGATTGACTTCAACCTGAGGTATATGATCAGTGGTTTCAGCATTGACTGATAATGGTTGGTTGAGAACAACTATGGAAATGTTCAGCCCATCTCTCCAAGTTCATGTGTTTCTCATTAATCAATGTGACACCATCAGCACCAAATAGTTCAGATGCACTCTAGGTTTTGATGCCATCTATAGTCTTGAAGATAGCAAAAAAGAGTTTTTGAACTGTTACTATCAGTTACTAACTGTTACTATCAGCATAGAACCAAGTTTCATTTGCCTTCTTACTAAGCCAAGAATCCTCCATTTCTCTAAGTTTTGCTTTCTCTTTACTTTTGATGGAGTTAAAGACTGCCTTCTTACTGATGAATGAATTAACCTTCTGGTAAACCCTGTGGAGTTATAATATTTGACTAACAGTATTTTCACTGCAGTGAAAATCAGCTAACAGTCTGGCAGAAATTTGGCTTAGAAAAACGTTTCAAATCATATACCAAGAAAACCACCAAATGAATGCATGGTCTAGATTTTAAAGGTCATATCATGGAAGGGAAGAAAAGGAGGAAACTTTTTTCTCACCTTTTTGATCTATTAACAAGAAACCATTCATGATCAAATGAGGGATAAAGATAATTAAAGAAAATAAAATAGATGAGATTTATTACATAACATTGAACGAAGAAACTCTTTACAGCTAAAATGAATAGAAAAATTAACTAATGGGGGGAACTTTACATGAAGATAGTGCTTTAATTTCATATATGTATATGGAATTTATACTAATTTATAAGAATAAAAATCATTAAATAATTAATAAATGGATATGAGCAGATAGTTCTCAATGGAAGAAATCTAACCTACCTAGACATACTTTAATGTCCTTAATCATCAACAATTAGAGAAATGAAAATTTTTTACAATGCAGATTTTCACATCAATTAGTTAACCATTTAACAGTTAATTATTTACCAATGAAGATATAAATTCAAGTCATTGTACCTAGGCATAATATATATATGTGTGTGTGTATGTGTGTGTGTTTGTGTGTGTGTGTGTACACATATATATATATATATATATATATATATATATATATATATATATATATATATATATATGTCAGAAATTTAGTTTACTGAAAAAACATAGAAATTTAAAATAAGGAACTTCTGGGACATTTGAATAACAACCTGGGAGACTTGACATTTCTTCTAATCAAAACCAATTCTCAGAAACCTCCAAAAAAGATGCATAACAGTGACTACTCTGGCCGCCACTGCCTAGAAACCAGGAGTGTTGCATTTTGCCCCTCCCCAAGGCTTCTCCAACAGGGATTGTGATGCTCTGCCAAATGACTCCAGCTCGATGGTATTCCTCAATTGTAGGAGAGCCCTTTGCACCTCTGTTCCATTTAGCCATTTAACATTTTGATGAACTTTTACAAAGGAATATTTGCTTCTAAGGTGTAATAACAAATATGCAAACATACACCCCAAGATATGGAACATAATTTTCCACCACAACCTCAAATTCTGGAGATTGAGGGAACTAGGTTCACACCTTAGCTCAGTTCCTGTATAGTTCCTGTACAGTCACAAGTTCAAAGTCCAAGGCCCTCCTAGGGCTCAAGTTCCATGCAATTGCATTTCTTAGGATTTTACTACTGGACTGACTAGCTCTAATATCCACTTAAAACTCTTTTTCCAAAGGCTGTTTGGCTTAATTCTAAATCCAATGGGGATTACTACCCGCATCTACAACCTAAAAAGGACAAACTAAAACAATCACAAGTCCAACTCACGGGTCCACTTGGTAAAAAAAAAAGGGGGGGAAGAGGGAAAACTATTCCTCCCACCACTCAATCAGTTTGTTGTGCCTGTCCTTTGGGTGAATGTGACTTTCATCCTTCCTGGGCACTACTGCTGGAAGGAGTACAGATGAAAGAGAACAAGACTATCCCTGTTTGGCAGTTTTAAAGACACCATTTTTTTCTAACTCTGCAGTCAATCAAAGAAGGCTACTCCTATTCATATGTTAGTGGAACACAGGATGTCTACTCCCAAAAGCAGGTTCCTCCACATCACTTGATTTGGGCATGGCTCTAACACTCTTTCCTAAATGAATTGTTAACCAGAGGTAGAATAATTAGAACTGAATCCACAGTACATGAGAGTACATCAATAATGTAAATGCCTGAGATATTCATGTGAGAGAATAGTAATCTTTAAAGTGCTCACCAGGGACCTTTTCTCTATGAGTCTCCAAATTAATTCATCTCAAGAAAGTATAAAACAAGAAATTCCAAGACAGAATAAATGAAATATGCAAGAGAATAAATTAGGAAGAAATGTTAGAATTTACATCTCTTAAAGCAGAAGTCTATTAAAAATTCAAGTAGCACATTTGAAAAAAATCTATTCATGGTGGAAAATTGACATGAAGACATGAAAGAAAAAGTAATTACACAAGAGAGAGCTATACATATGAATATATATATGTACGGCATGTATGTATATATGTTTGGTGTGTATATATATTCTAATAAAGAAGTTCAAGGTGCAAATCAAAATGATATATCCTGCAAATTTGAGTGTAGTCACTAAAGAAAACAAACAAGGTAGAACTAAGATGGTAGTGTAGCAGAAGTGTAGCCCAATTTCCCCATTACGTGTCTTCACAAAGATCTAGAAAACACACCAGAACAAATCTTAATTGAGAAATTCAACAAAGAAATCATAACTCTGTCATTTTTCCAGAGACAAAGAGAGAAGTAGGCAGACACTGGGGCCTAGGTCTGGCTAGGAATAGGAAGGGACCCACTCAACACTCCAGCACCCAAGAATGAAAGAAGGTCACAACTATATACAAGAACAGAGAAGACTAAGGGAGGAAGAGGTCCCAGGAGTTCTCTGAATAGTGTATCATGCATAGGTTCCCTCCCTCATCTATATTTCTCACTACCATTAAGTTGAGTTTCCCATAGACTGAGAAAACCTGCACCTGAAGTGACAGAGATTAGTGACAGTGATTGTGGTCTTGAGCCCTAGCTAAAAACTGTATAAGAAACAAGTTCAGAGGCACTCAGTAGTTCCTAGACACCGAGCCTAGGAAGAGAGAAGGAGCTCGTTTCCAGCCTTCATTCCAGGCTAAGGCTTGCGATAGAATCACCAGGGTAAGAATCCCAGAATAAAAGGGAGCCTATCATTCAATCATTCTAAAACTACAGAGCCTTCCAGCTGGTGAATAGTGGCTGAGTCCAGTAGCAGTCTAATGAAGCTTCCAACCTTGGACAAACCAATCGAAGTCTTGCTCAGAATCAAATCTGCTTCAGGAACTCACAGAGCTCATACCCAGAGGATAGGGGTCAGATGGTACCCAAGAGCAGACCATTTTAGGAGAACTGAAAGCTTATAGCTCCCCAGATTAAGCTGTCCCTGAGATCTTAGATTATTGCAACACACAATACCCTTGAGAAAGGATCCAAGGAGACGAAAAGTGAAGAATTCATCCCTAATATAGAAGCAATGTGGACGAATAGCAAACAAAGAATCACACAATAAAAAAATTATGATGGTGAAAAGTATGTTCAAAACACAACCCAGAAGAGAATGACAACAAAACATTTACAAGAAAAGCCTCAAGTAAATATTAAGTGCTTATATGCCTAAAAAAGATGATAATGCATTTATCCCCTTGGAATTCTATCATCAACAGGAGTCTAATTAGACAGGAGACCTGAAATTGGCTCTGACGTTTTAACGATCTTTAAAGAAAAATAGAAGGGAAGAGGAGAATAGTAGGGAAGGGGAAGATTAATAGGGGAAATTATCTCATATAATTTGAGTGCACAAGTAGAGTTCTATACAAGGAGGAGTGGGGGGGGAGGGAAGACGATACCTGAAACCCTCAGTTGGACTCATCAAAGAGGGGAAGAATACACGTACACCTTTTAGGTTTAGGAGTAAATTGCATTTAACTGAGAAATGGGGTGGGAGGAGAGGTTAAAAAAAAGAGAAGAAATAGAGTGAGAGTGGATTGAAGGAATTAGTCAGAAGCAAAACAAACTCTTAAAGAGGGAGAGGAAAATGAAAGAAAAGTGTAAAAGAATTAGGATGGAAAGAAATAATCAACAAGTATTATTGTGAATATGATCAGGATTAACCCATCCATAAATGGAACAAAACAGTAAAATGAATCAAAATCCAAAATCTAACAATATGTAGTCTATAAGAAACATACTTGAAACAAAAAGATACCCATAGAATTAAAATTTGTTGCTGTGTTTGTCCTTCATTCTCAAAGAGGACCATGACATCAAGATGGTGACATGACTTGCAGTTGACTTTGACTTGAGTGAGGGAGGGCTATGCAAGGTCACCAACCTCACTTTCTTTTCCTGAACCCAGATTAGAGAAGAATCTATTATGATTTAGCTGAGGTGTTTTTTTGTCTGTTTTTGAAAGACGCAATGATATCACAGTCAATGTCTTGATTCATGTATGAATTCAATTTAAATGAGAGTTGCACAGTCAGCCTCACTCTGTCTTTCAGAGTCATGGAAGCTCATGGCCATTGGAACAAAGTGTTTTCATCTACCCATTTTTCTGGCTTGAGTCGTTACATGCTTGGGTAAATATCCCCCAACTCACTATGAATTTGAAGCCTCTAGGTTACCTTCAACCTGATTTAACTTGTCTGCTAAGACAGTTTACTCAGGATGGCTACTATGCTTGTTATAGCTTCTTAGAGCCACAGATAAGAATTGCGTGCCACTTGGACAACTAAGAGGAAGAGCAACCCTGAAAAGAGCTCAGCAAGCACTCATATTAGAGGTGCTGGTCCTCTTTGAAACCAAACACTCCACGCTTCAAGAAAGTCAGGGGTAGCAATCATGATCTGAGACAAAGCAACTGAAAAATAAACTTAAGGAAAAGAGATAAACAAGGAAATTAATACTACTATATTATATATACTGTATATTAGTATATTATATATAAATATGTATATGAATAATACTATAAATGTATTACCAAATAAAAGATCAACTAAATTGTTAAAGGAAAAGTTAAATGAGATGCAGGGAGAGACAGACTGATAAAAACATTATGGAGATATAGATATAATAGTTTAATAATGCCTGTCGTATATTATGTATTAGACAAATAGAAACCACAATAATGAGGCATCAATTTAACCCTTCTCACAGCTAAATAACTCTAACCATGAAAAATAACAAATAAAAATGAAGGAACTAAATAGAATTTTGAGATAGTGTGATACAGTAGATGTCTAGAAAATACTTAAATTGAAATAGTAAGAAATATGCCTATTTCTTAACTGTGCATGGAACTTTCACCAAAAAAATGGCCATATTGTAGGGCATAAAAACCTCACAAATGGAGAAAAGCAAAAATATCAAATGCATCTTTTTAGACTGTGATGCAAATATATACACACATATGAGTGTGTTAAATAAAAGTCCTCTGAAGAAAAGATTAAAAATTAATTGGAGGCAAAATAACTTAATTCTAAAGAATGAGTCAAAGAACAAATCAGAGACAATAATTTTATTCCAAATAATGTCAATGAAACAGCATACCAAAATTTCGGAATGCAACCAAAGTTATACTTAAGTGAAAATACATATTTCCAAACACTTTCATCAGTAAAAGAGAGAAAGAGCAGCAGTGAATTGGGCATGTGACCAAACATAACTAGGAAACCAATATATTTTAATATTTCTTTCCTTTTAAAATTTTTAAAATTTTATTTTTAATTTATGGAATAAAACAGCGATTTTCATAACATAGTATGCTTTTAAAGGTGATTGTACATGAAACTGCAGATCTATTATTTACAATTTACTATTCCTTTTGAATTATAATAAAGTTATATAAATTTCTTTTTTTTCCCTTTTCCCCACCCTAGAAATAGCTACCATTATGTGTATTTGTGTATATACACACATATATAAAAATAATTCTACACATACTTTTAAAGATAATTTAAAAATTTTAAATACTCAAATAAAAAGACTAAAATTTGAAAGAGAAATTAACAACTATTTTAAAGTTCAAGTTATTACATCAATTTAAAAAACAAGTAGATTTTCTTAAAAAAATAGATAAGGCTAACTTAATGGAGGCTATATGACTACTTCTCAGGGATGTCATAGAGAGGATTTCTAAAATTCTTTCTAATTTTGACATTTTATGATTAAGTATGTATTAATAAAAATGAAATGAATGATGAACAAAACTTAGAGAGATCATGTGAATTCAGGAAATTTGATAGTCTGGCTCTGTAATTGGTTTACTTTTTGCTGTTGATTATTTATTGCAACCCAGTTTCTTCAGCTATAAAATAATGTAAATCATTTCAAAGCCTGGTATCTTTTTTCTTGGACACATTTGCCGGTACAATGGAGTCTAGAACAATGGATTTCATATACAGAATAACAAGTATCATAGCACTCTCACCTAGTTTATATGTATATACACACATATACACATATGTGTTTACATATATGTATGTACATATGTGTGTATCTTGTGTTTTCATCTTCATGGCAAACCTAAACTTGGGGGACTGAAGGAAACTATGGTGCCTTGGCCCCACATAACTCTTATAGTATTTCTTCAGCATGTTCTCTTGAAATGGACTTGGGCAAGGGGGCACCATATCCCCAAATGTATTGGAAATTACAAGATATTTACAAATCCAAGGTATATAGACCATTAAACCAAGAATGTATATGACAGAAGGAAAAAATAAATTCAAAATGACAGACATAATGTATGACCACAGTCTCTTTATAGATAAAAAGGTGTTTTGTCAAGTCCAGGGACTATGTATGAGGTTCACTTAATCTTTAAAAATAAAAATAGCAAAGAGAAAGTACCTCAGTTGAGGACTTGAAAAGTGATAACAAAAAACAGAAGTATTTATAGAAATATGACATGGAGCCCAGTTAGGGTTAAAGTTCAACACAAACTCAAAAAACATCCTCAGAAGATAATCACAGCTCTCTAATTTTACACATGTGGATTGTCTTCATATATTTCCTCCACATGTGCTCTAGATACATTTGTCACTGATATGTGTGCCCATCCACATCTGTGCACTGGATGTAGGAGCTTCCTATGCATATACCTTATGCTTTTAAAACCTTTTACTTTACTGTCTACTTGCCTTGTTCCTCATGAAAGGTAAATAAAAGTATAAAGATGAACTTTGCATTACAATACATTCCAAAGTTGAAAAACAAAAATAATTCTTATTAATAATAATTCAAATTAAGTACCAGTGATCCTTGTGATCTACGGTGTTCAACATGCCATTTGTCAGTATAAACACTTATAATATAAAGATATCACTAGCAAATCAAGTAGGAGAACATTTTATCAGTTGATTCACATATATTGTCTTGTTGAAAGTCTTGTGAAGTTTATTAAACAGAGTAATTTTACCATGTATATAACATTCCCTCTTCTACAAGGGCCTCCAGTTTTTTTTTTGATATGTACAAGATGTACAAGAAAAATAATGTAGAGGTTATTTTTACTTTTCATCTGCTCCATATGTGTGTTCTAGTATGATCTTTTCACTCATAAACTCTTCAAATGTGTATATATTTGTGGTGGGGTATACGTGTGTAGCCCAGATTAACAGTAGGAATGTTTGATTGCAAGTTTTTCTTACTATTCTATTTCATGAAACAACTTTCCTTTGAACTAATTGTGTCTGCTGACTGTTGCATAAAAGCAAAGGCATTGGTAGGGGGTTGTGAACTATGATTATGAGTAGATGCAGACCAACAGATTTTTTTTAGCCTGAAGCAGCTTTTGTGAGAGGTTCATTTGTGAATGAGAAGAACCAAATACTACAGAGGGAAAAAAATTTCTGTTCCTTAGTAAATAAGAGTCTCATTTTTTTTATGGACAATTGAGATGCTGAAAAGAATTTGAAAAAATGTCAAAAACAAGGTAATGATGATATTAGTGATAATGAGCCTACTTTTCCCATTTATTCTTCTAGGATGTAACATAAGATCATCCAAAATTACTTATGGAAAAATTTCTCCATTTCTTTATAATCCTATGAAAATTTCTGGATTCTTATAAGATCTATATGTTGGCATATCAGGTCCATAATATTAAATTTTACAGTACTCACCTCCCTCTTCTGTGGCCCCCCACCCTGATGTCCAGCACACTTTCCCATCAGGGAAATTCTCTTCAGAATTAGGCAGACAAATTGGCTGAATCATATCTGTTAACAAAATAAATGTTTTCTTTTAGATCAAACCAAAGAAGAAAGATAAAGTAAAAATTGAATTTCTTCTTATTTTAGAATTTATAAATATGGATAAAATGAAATCATATGGAAAATATGAATTGTTGATCATTTTAAGAGCTGTCAATTTATCCCAGGGTTTCTCTCATAACAAAAATCCTAGACTAGAACAGAGATGACAAGTCATATGTCAATGATTACATTAACATTCTGAATGTAATATTTTTATTTTCATATATTTTTCTCTCCCTTTCATCCCCCCCCTTTTTACATTTACTTAATTTATAATTTGCTATGTATATATAACCCCACATGCTAGGTCACATATATCCACCCCTTTGCCAGGGATTTGTAAAAATGCATGAAAACATTTTATTGCAATATCTGTGGCGGAGGGTACAGTAATATTGTATTTTAAACTGAGTCCAAAATGGAATTTTAGGTATGTCTAATATCTTTCCATTTATTTGCAAGCCTTTTTAAGTACTATCTCCTATGAAACTGTCTTCTCTACCTTCATCATGGATTTATTAATTTATTTATTCTCTCATGGAACACATTGAAATGTAATACTATCTGCTTTGGGGAATTCAGAAAATGGTGAAACTCAACTCAGAAGATAAATAAAGATTATCCTTTCAGAATAGTTCTAGGAGGAGTAAAAATATAATACTGGAAATCTATATCATCATTTTAATTAGAAAACAACGAGGCAGTCACACTTTAAATTACCGTTGAAAGTGAGAGGTCCAGCTAGTTTCATTAGAGCAATGTCATTCCCCAGTCTCTTTGGCTTATACTTGCTGTGATATATGATCTTTTCCACTGAATAAGAAGGAGCTGGTGTATCTATTAAGGCCACCAAACCTACTTGTATGGTCCATGAACTGGGCATATACAGGCTGAAATGGAATGAAAGATGGTAAAGGTACAGAAAACTAAAGAGAAACAAAATATTCATTCATAAACATTGTGGAAATTAGTGTGTGAAGGAAGTTCTGATAAATGTTAGCATTCATATCACATGCTACGCTCTATTTAGTTTTTTTATTCTAAGTAAAGCACTAAGGAAAAATAGTCAGAATCACTCATAATTTAGCAGTTACCATTCTAAAGGAGCAGAGAGCTTGAAATGCAATATTCTAGAAGACTATAAACTTGCAGTCAAGAATAACTTACCTAGCAAAATGGAGCATAACATTATAGGGGAAATAAGAACCTTAAATGTATACAGAACCTTCCTGATAAAAACACCAGAGCTGTGTAGAAATTTTGAAGTACAAACACAGCAGTTAAGGGAAACTGGAATGAACAATTATAAGGGTCTAAATAAGGATAAATTGTTTACATTATATGGCTTGCTGATCTTAAGAGGAGATTGGAAACAGAGGGGGTAAAGGAATACACTGCAGGAATGAAAGTTAAGGAAAATTATCTAACAATCACAGTAAGTAGAAATCTTCACAAACTGGGGGAAGGGGGGAGTTGGTAAACACAAAAATATTCACAACAGCTCTTTTATTTTATGGTATCAAAGAGTTGGAAACAAAACATGTCCATCCATTGGAGAATGACTAAACAAATTTTTATGTATGGATGTGATAGAATGCTATTGTGCTTAAAAAAATTATAAAGGGCATGGGTTTATCAGGCACTGTTTAAGGAGTGGCAAAAGAATCAAGGATGTCAGTACTCACTCATAAACACAGTGGGCAGCAGTGACAATCCACACAGGAGTGATGAGAGAGCCACCACAGAGATGATATCCCTGGAACTGAAGGCTAACTTGCCAGGGCCATTGCATAAGAGATGACATGTTTCCACCAACTATACGTGGAGTGTAGCCTATCCTCAAACCACAAGCTGAAGGAGTGGGGAGAAAAAAGTAAAATATTTCCTCAGTCAATAACTCATCTCTAAGCCATTTTTCACTGCCTCTCTCTGCTCTATGTCTCAAATAGTTTGTGATCAGAGAAGGGGCTGTGTTACATACAATTATCAATTAAGTTAACGTCAATTTATTGAAGTATTAAATTAGTGTCACCTGAATTAAAGTAACCTCAATTCGTTTCCTGATTATAATTTTTTTTTCTTCCCTTCACTCTTCTTCAGCCCTGTTCCGTCCTCCCCACCCCAGTTCACATCAATTCTGGTTCACCATCTTTTCATAGTCTTAAATCTATACTGCACCAGTTTAGCACTTGCCTTTACACAATCCATGGTCTTTTCACTGCTCTTCTCCTAATTCCTGTGTCCTGTTCCACAGTCATGAAGTTTGGCCATATACATCCACTACAAATTCATGTTGTCTAATTTCCCATCACTTAATTCCTTTTCACTACATATAAATATAGTAAGACCTCTCCTATCCTTAACTCTGCCATCTATTCAGGCTATCATCTTTTCTTCCTCCTCCTCATCTTTCTCATGTGTATCTTCCTACTTGTTTAATTTCTCTTTCTTGGTCTCCTTTGCCAGGGTCCTCCATCTGCCCCCACCCCATAAGGATTTATGCCAGACATTATCTTACTATATATCAATATTATTTCCCTTAGTAACCTAATTTAATTGGACTTTCCATTTCAGGGAGTTATATTAAAGAAAGTATTTTGGAATCCTTGATGTGCTATAGAAATCTGATCTGTTATCACATATGGGACTTTTTGCCTTCCTCTGCATTCCCAGTGTTTAGCCCAATGTTTGGCAATAGTAGCTGCTTAAAAATTGCTGTTAATATTACTTGACCTGGTTTGACAGGAGTAGAATTACCCCTAGACAATAAACAAGTAATTTCCTGGTTACTGGTAAGGAAGGAACAATAATCTCCTTCCCAAAACTGTTATTTAAAAACAAATATGATGGGAATACATACTTCCTATTACATGAAGGGCATCCATTCTGTCTCCCTATCCTATAAGATTCCTGGGACAAATTGACCTTCTTTAACTGAAATAAAATGTTAGCCTTTAATGTAAAAAGTTGAGAAACCAATGGCCTCTTAGAGATATAATATTGAAAAATAGACAGATACATGTTAGTTTGCCAAAATGAGAATTCTTCCTTTTCTATTTTCAACTCTTCGATATTCCAAAATACTTACTCACACACTTTAAGATGATTACACGTCCAGAAGAGCATTTCTCCCTAAAATAGAAATAATTGTTAGCCTATTTCTCAACATCTATTTCTCATGAAATATATTTCTTGGTTGGTGAGATTATTAAGTCTTATTTGATTCTAAGATAATGAGCAGTTAAATTTCTCCCATGGTAGAACAAGGAAAATGACTTCAACATGAGATACAAACAACAAAAATTAGTATCTAAGTGCTGCATACCAATAAACAATGAATCCAAAAGACCGAAACTAGACCAAACCACATACTTCTGGCCAATGAGGGGATATATTTAAAATCTAGAATGAGACATGCATTTTTGATATGACAAAATTAGAAAAGTTTTTGTGAGCTACACGTTTGTGTGTTTTTTTAGTTGTCCAATCTGGGAGGTGACAGTGGTCAAGTCCAACTGAGCCAACAAGTATTAATGAAATGTCTACTTTGTGTCAAGAATTGTGCTAAGTACTAGAAATGCAAAGAAGAGAGGGAAAAACAAACAAAAAAGTCAGTCCCTTATCACAGTCCTAATGGGAGAAAACTACTTTATAAGATGATATATGTACACATATATACATACATATACATGCAAATATATGTATGTGTATGTATTTATGTATGTATGAGGGTATTATATAACATATATATTATGCATGCATGTACATATCTATATTATTCGTATATTAATTAGAGATGATCTTAGAAGGAAAGTGCTAATATTAAAGGGTGTAAGAAAAACTTCCTACAGAAGGTGGAATTTTAACTAGGGCATAAAGAAAAAGAAGACAATGTAGGATTTAACTGGTTCTAGAAGCAGAGCCAAGATAGTAGAGTAAAGGTATCATTCTAGCCAAATTCTCCTAACACTTTCCTCCAAACAAATTTAAGAAAATGAATCAAATTGAATTCCTGAGTGCCATAGCCAACAAAAGCCCAAGACGATTTAGGAGATTAGAAGGAGAGGGTTGGCTCAGAGGGCGGCATAGGGGCAACAGCAGCTTCAGAAGTTGTAGCAGTGATGATAGCAACAGCCAGAACCAACCATTCTAGAGCTCTGCCACCCAGAGACATTAAGAAGATCACATAACTGGTCAGAAAGTTATAGCAGAACTCTATGCAAGCACTAGGTATACAACTGGGTACTGCTTGGAAACTCCATTGCCTGTTATCCAGTCCAAAATCATAGTTCCACGGTGGAGAGGAGCACTTGTGATCACAAGGGAGCAGGGGTTCTGGTAATAGTTCTATGATGGAAAAAGAACAGGGGCCCTAGATCCTGTAGCAATCACAGGTGGAGGGAGAATTGCTAGTGCTTGTGGTAACAAAAAAGCAGGGGCCCTTACTGGGTAAAGACCAGAATACAGACGAGGAGAGCAGTGACCACAACTTTCCCCAGATCATACCACCTCAGAAACACTGAAAACTTACTGACCCTCAGAACTAACTGTGAAAATAGCAGGAAGAATAAACCTGATAAGATGGAATTCTTTTTCTTTAAAAGAAAGAAAACCAAACTAACAGTATTAAAAAAAATGAAAGAGCTGAATATACTACAATAAAGATGAAATTAAAGCAATAATCAAAACACCGGTTTAGACATAAAGGGTGGATATAAACAATTTAGGAGAAGATGGAAAATTTTATCTATGGATAAAACCTATGGATAAGAGAGGAGCTAATGACCAAACAAAAGATAGAGAAAATATGGGTGGTAAAGTAGATAATTTTAATTACATGAAATTACAAAGTTTTTGCACAAACAGACCAGCCAAAATTAGAAGAAATGCAGAAAAATGGAGGAGGAGATTTATAGCAAGTTTTTCAAATAAAGCTCTCATTTCTCAAATATATAGGAAACTGAGTCAAATTTATAAAAAGTAAGAGTAAATTCTACAATTGGCAAATGGTCAAAGGCTATGAACAGGCAGTTTTCAAGGGGAGAACTCAAAGCTATCAATGGCCATATGAAAAAAATAGCCAAAAACATTGTGTGTGTTCATCTTTTGTGCCAAAGAAGACCACACCATCAGAGAAATAATGACATGACTTGCACTTGACTTTGTCTTGAGTGAGGGCTGTGTAGGTCACCAGCCTCACTTCTCCTCCAGAGCTATCTGAATCCAGTGACCAGATATTCATCAGGATGACTGGAGATGACCTAGGATAAGGAAACTGAGGTTAAGTGACTTGCCCAAGGTCACACAGCTAGTGCGTGTTAAGCATCTGAAGTGAGATTTGATCTTAGGTCCTCCTGACTCCTGCACTGGTGCTCTAGCCACTGCACCACCTACTTGCCCCCTCTAAAACATTAGTAATTAGAGAAATGAAAATTAAAACCACTCTGAGGTAGTGGCTTATACCTATCAAATTGACTAATATGACAGAAAAGTAAAAGGACAAATGTTCAAAGGGACATGAAAAAAATAGCTTCACTAATATACTGTTGATGGATTTGTGAACTGGTCCAACCATTCTAAAGAACAGTTTGGAAATATGTCCAAATGAGCATAAAACTACATACCCTTTGATCCAGCAATACCACTAGTATACCTGTATCCCAAAGAGATTAAAGAAAAGGAAAAAAGATATATATATATCTAGATATATATATCTAGATATATAGAGAGCTATATATATATATAGATATCTATATATATATATATAGATATCTATATATATATAGATATGTACAAAACTTTTTTATAGTGGCTCTTTTTGTGGCATCAAAAAACTGGAAATTGAGGAAATTCCCATCAATTGGGGAATGGCTGAACAAGATATTATATGCAACTATGATGGAATACTATTGTTCTATAAGAAATGATGAGGGTCATGGATTCAGAAAAACCTGTGAAGAATTATATAAACTAATACAAAGTGAAATGAGCAGACCCCAGAGATAATTGTACACAGTGACAGCAATATTGTAATGATATCTACTGTGAAAGACTTGGATATTCTGATCAGTGCAAGTATCCAAAAAAATTCCAAAGGACTATGATGAAAAAAATTATTCACATCCAGAGAAGGAATTAATGAAATATGATTACAAATGGAAGTGCATTTGTTTCATTTTCTTTATCTTTCTTGCTCTTTTGCTTTTTGCAACAGGGTTAGTATGGAAATATGATTTGATGACTACATTTGTATAATGAGTATCACAAGGCTTGGCTTCTCAATGAGTGGAGAAGGGACTGGATGGAGGAAGTAAATTTGGAACTCAAATTTTCTTTAATGAATGTTAAGAAATAAACACAATTTTAAAAAAATAAACTGGTTCAAGTATTCAAGATGGGAAAGGATGGAGTGTATCTTCACTGTGAGGGGCAATAGGTTGGGAAAGAACCAAGAGCTGGAGGCATCAGAGGTCATCATGAGAATGAAGAATAGGGTTTGGGGTTGCAAGGCAGAGAGAAAGGTGGAATGACCACAAATTGTTATTATATAAATGAATTTCCCAGTTCTTGACTATGCTAATGGAACACTTGTGTGTGAGGGTGAAATCAAGGCTATGACCATCTCAGTGATAAGATGAAGTAGGGTAGAGGAGTAGATGAGAAATGAGTAAGCCAATAGACTGAAAGTTTACGCTGTTCTAAGTATAAATATGCACATTGAAATCCTTTAGCATGAGAACAAAAGTTAAGGGAAAGATTGAGTCAGTCACTGAATAATGTAATAAAAAAAAGTCTTGAAGACTATACATAATAATTACTAGAACTTTGGATTATAAATATGGGATGAATACATCACAAATGAGTCATAGAGGTAGAAGGAAAACATTAAAGTAGAAATGAAGAGTGAATTGGATTTTGCCTTCCTCATCATGACTAGTGAGTTGAGGGGATGAGAGAAAGTGCAACCAGTACTGGAAAGGGTGACCAAGGATGCTGTGTTTTAAGAAGGAACCAAGCCTTAGTGAGTGCAAAAACATGGAAACAAATGAGAAAGGAAAAGTTTAAAAGGAAATTCCTATGAAGCAAGCATTCTCAGAGAGCATGGAAGAAGGTTTGAATAGAGTTAGAGTGGGATATTTTGGAAGTTGGGTTGTAGGACATAGTAAGAGATTAATCAGTGGGGGGATGGAAAATTAGATTTGAACAATGCCAGCGAAGGTTTGAAAATCACTGGGACGATAAGGAGTTTGTCCTTTGTTTCTAAGAGGACCAATTACATTACAGGGTGATTCCTTGACTTTTTGATGAATTAGATTTCAGTGAGGCAAAGCTGCACGAAGTCATCAGTTTCACTCTCTCTTACAGAGTCATTGAAGTCCAGTGGCAAGAAAAGAGTCAGGATGATTGGCAATGGCCTGGGATGCAGTGTTTGATTTTGGTATCTTAGATGTCTGACTAAGCTTCTGTCCTCCTCTGTCTCTCAAAGTCTATTCAAGTTCAAGTTCATTGTTACATCAGACTTTTGTCAATGAGTCTTTTCTTCTCATTACGTGGCCAAAGTATTTAAGTTTCAGCTTCAGTATTTGATCTTCCAGTGAATACTCAGAATTAATTTCTGTAAATATTAACTGATTTGATCTCCTTGCTGTCTAAGGGCCCCTCAAAAGTCTTCTCCAGCACCACAATTGGAAGGCATTGTTTATCTAGCACCACAACTTAAAATCATCAGTTCTAAGGTGTTCAGCTTTCTTTACAATTTGACTTTCACAGACATACATTACTACTGGAAAAAAATGTACCTTTGACTATGCAGACCTTTGGTCAACAAGGTTATGTCTCTGCTTTATAGTATGCTATCACTATTTGTCATAACTTTCTTCAAAGCAGAAAGTGTCTTTTAATTTTATGGTTGCCATCATTGCAGTGATCTTTGAGTCCAAAAATATAAAATTTGAAAATGCTTCCATTTTTTCTTCCCCTATTTGCCAGGAAATGATGGAATCAGTTGCCAAAATCTTAGAGTTGTTTTATGTCAAATTTCAACCCTGCTTTTATATTTTCCTCTTAAGAGACTTCATAATTCCTCTTCATTTTCTGCCATCAGAGTTGTCTGCATTTCTGAGATTGTTGATATTTCTCCCAGCAATCTTAATTCCAGTTTTTGATACATCCCCCCAGTAAGTCCTTAATATATTCTTATTAATTGACCAGGCAAAAAGCAAACATTGAAGCCTAGCATAATGCCTCGCACCTAGTAGGCAATTAACAGATGCTTATTGACTGATTTCCTTCCAGAGAACATTAGGTACCTTTTTTCAGTTTAGCATCCTCTATTTGTCACATCTATCATTTCATGATCATCAATTTTTATTTCTATAATTTAATTATCTGTTGCTTTTACAAGTTCTTTTTCCACTCATCATTTCTTTGGGGTTGAATTATTTAATCTGGATTTCCTTTCATGAAAACCTTTGTTTACAAACCTTAATGTTTATAACTTCAATCGTTAGATAACATAACCAAAAAAAAAAAAAGCATATAACAAGCTACCCGGTCCAATCAGATTTGATGAGGGCCCTATTCTTGCCCTTTGAGAGTTATTCTCATTCACAATTCCAGAAGTCTAAGGATAATGAATGAGGACAGGTTTATAAATCTAAAACATTTTCTGCAACAAAGCTAATACAAATGATTTAAAACAAGATGAGATGTATCCCTGAACTTTATTCATCCTTAGTAAGAAAAGCAATGAGGCTCACTAGTGTTTATTGTTAAAATTTATTAAACAAAATACAAAATAATTTCAGGAAACTGATCAGGAATGAGTGGAGCCAGCTTTAATAATGTGATCTAGGCTTCAGCCACATAGCCAACCCCTGATCTGACTTTCTGCATCTTCCAGCATTATATGAGCAGCTAAGATATTCTATAACTATAGGCAATGAATTAAATCAAGTAATCTATGGTTTTGTGGATATTTTCAATATCTTCCAAGTTGGAATCTAAATTTCTTTGGATTTCTTTGCTTTTGAGACAGTTTTATCATTTATTTCTTAATTTTGCTAATGTCCAACTCCTCATTATCCTGGGTCCTTGAAGTCTACCACAAGCTCTAGTGAATTCAATTATGCTGGAAAGGCGTGTCTATCATCAGAATTCCACTTCACAAAAGACAGGCTTCAAATGGTCTGATGGCTGTCTGTTAAAGCAGGGAAGAATTTTAATCTGCCTTAGTGTAGGAACTGTATACATCAATGAAATTATGGACTTACCTTACATATACTGCATGGTGTAGAGAGGTCACCTTATTTTCTGGTATAAGGTGATTGATGGAAACAAATTCCTCCTGCAACTCCTCCTCAACTGCCTCTACCCTCATGGTACGTGAACTTATATAACTGCAAGCAAAGGAGAAATATAAACCACTATCTTTACTATTATATGGATTTTTAGAACTCAGATGAATATCACTTCAACTATCAAAGTTGCTGGTATTTCTTTTAAACTGTTTTTATCATTTTTTTATAAGGCAGGCCTATCTGAATGAAAGAAAATGCAAGTTGTTCATTTTGGATTAAGATATTCCTCATAAATGTTTGCACAGGATTAAAATGAGGACTCAGAGGAATTGATTATGTTTTAGGCAAAATAAAATTTAAAAACTCAAGATAGAAAACTGAGTCTCAGACAATTCAATGGTAAAAATAGACATAGTTTAAAAAGATAAGCAGGAAAATTATATTAAGTTTACGAACATCATGGATAACTAAATAGTATCATTATTTAATATATAAGAAGAAGAATGGCACAGCAGATAAAGAGCTACTCTTGGAGCCAGGAAAACCCAGACTAATATCTTCCCTCTCATGCATACTGGCTCTGTAACCCTGAACATGCCACTCAGCCCTTCAGAGGTATGAGCCAATCTCTATGCCTCAAGTTCTTAAAATCTTTGTCACAAACCCCATTAGCAGGCTGGTGAAACTGGCAGACCCCTCCTCAGAATAATATTTCTAAATGCATAAAATAAAATAATAGGATTACAAAGGAAATTTATTATATTGAATACAGTTATCAAAATATACATATTTTTAAAAACAAGTTCATATAGCCCAGATTAAGAACCTCTGCTCTGTACGTGGAACATAGATTGCTAACTTGTATTGGGAGAAAGAGTTTCCTCACCTGGAAGTTCCCTATACCAATGAAATCACAGACCCAGTACCTGTTCATCTCCCTACTTTATATATCTATATCTATATATATCTATCTATCTATCTATATATATATATATACACACACACACACACATATATATTATACACACACACACACACACACACACACACACACACACATATATATATATATATATATATATATATACATTGTTGCATAACAACTAAGGAAACTGATTGAAACTCAAAGGGAACTTAAAGGAAAAAAACTGATTCATAGGAAACAATAGACAGAAAAAAACTACAATAGTTAGATATCTTGATAGACCTCTTTTAGAGATAAATGAATATGACCAAAAAAATGAGGAAATTAAGGACACAAATAGAAGTTTAGAAAAGTTGGATATGATGTATTTCTGACAATTGGTGAGTAGGAATTGCAAATAACTAATTTCACAGCCTGACATAATATCCTAAAAAAAAATCTAACAAACAAAAAACTCTAACCATGTGTTAGGGGAAAAAATTTTATAAATACATGCAGAAAGATAGACATAGATCCTTTACTGACAATATATACAAAAAATTACTACAACTAAAGGATTACTGAAGAAGGTATCCAAATTTAAATGGAGATTAAGTAATTTAATCCTAAACAAGTCAAAGAATAAATTAAAACTAATTTATTTCAGAAGTGACAAAAATGAAATAAAAACTTTTGGGATGCAGCTATAACACACCTCAGGAAAAATGTATGTCCTTAAATATTTTAACTAATAAAATAAAGTACAAAACAAAAAAATGACCATACAACCAAAAAATTGAAAAAACAACCAAATACATAATCTAAATCAAATATAAAATTAAGAATTCTGAAAAAAGAGAGAAAAAAACAATTTTTTAAAAAGTTGAATCAGCAAAAATAAGACCTGGTTTAAAAAAAAAACCAAATAAACCAATAGCTAGTCTGATTTAGTTTATTTTATTCTAGAATTCAAACACCAGAACATAAATACAGAATAGAGAAAGAAACAAAAACCTATCATAAACTTAATTATTGGAACTTAAATACGAAGTAAGTAGGGGGAAGTATGTCGTATATATAGCAGAACACAAAGAGAGGGTACAAAATATGTAACAATAAATTTTCATTTCAAGAAAGACTGTATGATAAATACTCCATATTTTGTGGAGAGCTGTCCATCTTTTCTTTGCTTGCTGGGAAGTTTTCTTTCGTTCTCTGCTGTGCACTTTTTTACTGTGTTCTTTCTTTCCCTCCCCCGCTGAAAGCTAAAATTAAGTGCAGATATATTTCTCTATAGCTACAAATAAATACACATATGCTGACATATATATTCTTTCCCAAACAAATTCTACTTCTGATATTATGTTTGTGCATATCTCTTGTTTCCTATCCCTCCGCCTCCTCTACTTTACTTCTACCTGCTACCTTGCCCTCCTATTTAGTGCCTACCCGCCATCCTCCCATTCTCATAAATCTGAGCACCCTTCTATAGTTCCCTATAACTTATTCCCTTACCCTTCTCTCTAGTAATCCCTCCCTTATCCAAGCCTGATTTTTAAAAAAAGGAAATTTAAAACTCTAATAACAAAAGTGAAAAGGAAGCATTCACAAGAAATGAAGAGAAAATAATTTTTAGAAATAATTTTGCTCAACTATATTCAAATAAAACTGTTAGAGTAAATGAATAGTTATAGATATATAATGTAGGCAAACAAAGCAAGAAGTAGAGAATTGAAATAATGCAGTCTCAGGAAAATAATTTTAACAAGCCATTAAAAGAACTTTCAAAAGAAAACAAAACAAGACCAGGTGATTTCACAAATGAATTCTATGAAATATTCAAATAACAATTGATTCAAATATCACATAGTTTGAAAAAATAGGAAAGGAAAAGATCCTATCAAACTCTTTTTATTGGTCTGATATTCGTATAAGGTAAATCAAAAAAAATATAGATTAAAATAATGAAGATTAAGTCAATTATTTTTATTTTCAAATTTTGACTTAACAAACACTAAATAAAAGGAGTGTTTTCCTTTGCAAGATAGAGGTTGTATTTGAAATCAGAAATCTCTACTCCATACAGCTAGTTTTTATTTTTAATTATGTAATAAATTCAACAACTAATTTTTAAAATTGTCCTGCTTATTTATGTTTTCTCCTAAAATTCCTTCTATTTCCTGCCCTCTGTTTTAAAAATGCTTCAATGATCCCTTTCCCTTTATTTTTTCTCCTGTATCTTCATATCTATATTTATACTTTACATGGAAGCCCTTTTATTTTTATTCTTCAGAGGGTAAGGCTGGGGTCAGGGAATACAGTACAGTGAATGATATTAGGAAAAAGAAAGAAAAGAATGTCATTAAATCATGAAGAAATAAACCAGAGGAGTCAAAGAAATTCCAGAATTGTGCACATTCTGACTAGATTTGTAATTATCATGTTAAATTTTATTTTTGTAAAAATGTTACAACTTGTACATAGGAAAAAAATACACATAACAGAAGTTAGCAATTTCATATGCACTTTTCCTCTTCTCTTTTTTCTTCACATATTGAAATATTCATGTTTGTACATATTAAGTTCATCATAAAAGAGGGAAATTTTAAAAATATTCCAGTCAGTTTTCTTTTTATCCAGACCCTTAACTAGAGAACTCAGTTGTTTCCTCTGTGTGCTTGTGTGTATGTGTGTATGCATGTATTAAGAGTTATATACTTTTGTGATGATTATGTCCTGTTTCAGATAACAGGCTCCATTTACAATCTTTAGTCCTAGTTCACATCATTACATTCTTCCCAGCTAGAAAACCAAGGCATCTATGTAGACTTTTCTGGGTGCCACTTCTGTTTTGTGTTTTTTTTTCCCCTGAGAAGCAAGAGACTCCTGTGTCCAAGTACTGGTTGCCCAGTAAGAGTGAACTCTGAAAAAAGTTTTCAAAGAAGTTGCCCAATGTCATAAAGACCATGAATGAGTTAATCAAACAACATTCTTATAAAGTACATCATGTTTTAATTATTGATTCCAAAAGGAGAGTATTACATACATTATTTGTCAGTACATGCTATAAACATTTCTGTCGTGGTGAAGGAAAATAAATAGTAAGTAAATAGCCATCCAATCTACTTTATATGTTGATTACCTTTATAGAATGAGTCAGAAGTTAAGTGACTTTCTCAGAGATACAAAGTTAATAAGAGAATTCAAACTTAGTTCCTCCTGACTTCAAGTTCATCATGCTATCCACTGCATCAACTATCTGCTGTCAGAAAGAATAACCAATACCAGAATATGAGATACTCTAATCAGAGAAGGCAAAAGAGAATTATAGACAAAATCATTAATGAACGTGGATTCAAAAATTTTAAAGGCTGTCAAAAAGATAACTAATTAATTCAAGAAATTATTAAAGCTGGATAGCACAGTGAATAAAATTCAGGACATGGAATCTGGAAGACTTAAGTTTATACCTTGCCTCAAACATTTGCTAGCTGTGTAATCCTGGGCAAGCCACTTAACCTCTAAATGCCTTAGTTTCCTCATCTGTAAAATGGAGACAGTAATAACACCTGCCTCTCAGGTTTTGTATGAGTAGCAAATGAATTAACATATGAAAGCAATTTGCAAACCTTTAATTGAATGTTCACTATTGTTATGATCAAGTTGGACTTATGCCAGAGATGCAAAGATGGTTCGACAATCAGCAATTTAATTAATCATATTTTTAAAAAATCCCAAACCACACAATTATCTCAATAGATTCTAAAAGCATTTTTACAAAACCTTGACAAAGTAAAATACTCATTTATGTTTAAAATCCTTCAAAATATAGGCATAAAAGGACATTTTTAATAAAATAAAAATTGTCTAAAATTAAAAGCATGAATTATATGCAATGAGAATACACTAGAAGCTTTTCCAAAATATTCAATAGTAAAATGATGTACAAATTTTCCCACCTATTGTTTGATATTATTCTAAAAGAGATAGCAATAGTAAGAAAATAAAAAATAAAGGTACACTTATAGACAGAGAAGAAACAAAGGCAATACTACATTTTAGTAATGTATCCTTAGAGAACACCAGGGAATCAGCAGAGACAATTGAGATAAGTAATACCTTCAACAAAGTTGCAAACGTATAAAAAAAAAAATCAAGTTTTTCTATATAACAATAAAATCCAACAGACAACAATAGAAGAGGAAATCTGATTCCAAATAACTAAAAAGTATATAAAATATTTGTAGGTCAATCTTACAAAGCAATTACAGAGAAATTCAGAACAACCTAAATTGTACAAAGAATATACAATGTGTATGGTTGGGCTGTGCCAATGTAGCAAAAATGACAATACTATCAAGGTTAATTTGCAATTTTAATACTATACCAGTCAGATAATCAAATTTATATTTTGTACAGCTCAATAAAATAATAAAATTCATTTGGAGAAACAAAAGATCTAGAGTATCAAGGGAAATAATGACAAATGGTAGTAATCCTTCGACCAAAAGCACTTCCAGACACTAAATTATATACAAAAGAGTAGTCATAAAAAACAATTTAGTACTGGCTAAAAAAATAGAGAAAACCAATAGAACAAAGAAACAAGAGGTTCAGAAATAACAGAACTCAATGACTCAGTGTTTGATAAAACTGAAAACATAAATTACTCAGGAATGAGTTCTCTACTTGATAAAACACTAGTAGAAAAATTGGAAATCAAACTGAACAGCTTCTTATACCATATTCCCACAGTAACTTGAAAATGATTATTTGACTTTAATATTAAAGATCATACCACAAGCAATTAGGAGAGAAGTAGATCATAGACTTCTCACTACTATGGGTAGGAGAAGCCTTCTCAACCAAACAAAGGAGAGAATCAATTACAAAAGATAAAATATATGTTTTTGATTTCTTAAAGCTACTTTAAGAAAAAAACTTCTCCACAAATGAAATCAGTGCTTCTACATTACGTAGAGAAGATCTCAAATGGGGGAAATATTTTATCAAATATCTCTGTTACCAAATCCTTGTTTGGTATCAAAGATATTCAATCAACAGATCTATCTATCCATCTAACAATCGATTAATCAATCCATCTATCACCAAAAGTCATTTCCCAGTAGATAAGTGGTCAAAGGATCTGATTAAACAGTTCCCAAAAGAATTGTAAGCTATTTATTACATTTTTAAACGGTCCAAATCACTAATAATAAGAGAAGTTCAAGTCAAAACAACCTAAAGTTTCATCTCACATGCAGCACGTTGGCAAAGATGACAAAAGATAGAGATAATCCATATTGAAGGAGTGAGTTATGGAGGAGAGGCATAACCATTTTAGTAATTTTGAATTGTATAAATAAAAAATAAATTATAAATATGCAAAATATTCCTAGTCTTTTCAGAAATTTTTCTCTTTAGAAATATATTCCCAAGAATGTCATTCATAAAGAATTTCCTTATACACCAAAGTATTTACAGCAGTAATGTTTTACTTTGACTGAATAATGGTTAAAAAAATTATAATAGATGAAGACAATGAAATATTTTTGTAATGTAAAAACAATGAATATGGTTAGTACACAGTAGCACAGAAAGATTGATACAGAATGAAGTTAGCCAAGAGAAGGAAACAATATGCACAATGAAAACAGTAATATAAGTGGAAAGAACAGTCAACACAATACAATAAAAAGTGAATGCTGCAAAATTATGAGGAATAAACAGTGTCCCAAAGATAGATATGAAAAGACACCTCTCTATCCATTCTTTTGAATAGGTGGGAGGTCCAGTGGTTGTAACACATTGCATATATTTTCATATTTTTGGAAACATTTTTTTCCTCTTATTCCTCTTTTTCTTTCTTTTTAAAAAAAAAAATTTTGTTGCATGAAGTGGTTCTCTGTAAGTTGGAAGGGGTGGAGGAAAGAGGGTGAAATTTAGGCAATGAAAAAGCAAAATATATTAATCAAAGCTTATTTTTAAACATTTTTATCATATGGGGCAGCATTTGGGGAATAAAGGGTAGCTATAAGGAAAATGGCAGTGATATAAAATAATAATTGTTTAAATTTAGTTTAAATAGTAAAATATATCTGAAATCTCATCCATTTGGATGTTCTTTCCAGCATTATAGACCATAATCCATCCATGCCTGCCTATACTGGAAAACTGTTATTCATGTATTTCCATAATTTTACCACAATAGTGGTAAAATATTGGTATTAAAATATATTAAATAAAATAAAGGGAGGAAGAGAATGGAAACAGTCTTAACTTGTATTTTATAATATGAGAAACTGTGGCATAGGTCATATTACTGTATTGTTATATAGATACAACTTTTTTACAAAATCTTACAAGAGAAACTCAGTGTCATATTGAGACATGTTGGAATAGCAGGTATTCAAAGGGGACTTGCTATGGTATCTAAAATGCCTATTGACTGTAGAAGGCATTCCAAATCCATGATGTTTTATACTGGATATACCACATATTAAGACATTAGCAGTGATATATTTATCACAAGGATCCACAATCTTTTTTTACGAATTTATTTTTACTGAAAACCTTTAGATGCTCGAGTTATGAGAGTATTGACAGTGAAATCTGTGAGTAAACTATAGGTTGTGTACTACAAATTTTAATTTCTTCCATTCAGGGAATGACAGAAAACTTTATAAATGGGAACAAGACAGTAACAACCAACTTGAATATTTACTACATGAGGCCTCATTATCTACTGGAATAGCTTAATTCTTGACTGGGGATCCATGCTTAAAATGAGACAAGATGATACAGTACGAATCACAGTATTTAGACTGACTACTTATTTCTTGTGGGACATTGAACACTAAGTCTCTTAACTTCTTTGAGGTTTTGGACTTTGAGGGCCACTTGAGAAAACTGAAGGGATTAAGAATTTTGGGAATTGAGTGAACCACACTAACTCCATCTTGTGACTCAATTTTGGAACTATTCATTTCCCTTTCTATTCAGTTGAGTCTATTCCAAATTCTATCTTTTGAGAAAAAATGTATTCAAATATGGGAATTAAGAGAAAATCATATCATATTGTTTAAACCTAGTCTTACATGATTAGGAAACGACCATCTTGGCCTGCTGCCTAGGTTATGTTGACCAGAAACCTAGTCAGATCCAAAGCTTGATGCAACGAGTTTTCTCACAATTGTACATCTCAAGCAATCCATAATTCTTACCTGAAAACTGGCCTCATACTAATCAATCAGATATTGTTTCCATGTTCCTTTGATTATTTACAGAAACTTGAGGGGAGTAAGGCATCTCTTTTTTGAATTCAGGGAATTTCACCTGCTCACTCTTTCCGTCTCAACTTAGGAACGTCCCTCATATTTCCTCCAATTAGAAATCACATTATCGAATGTTGTATTGTTTGCCTTAATGTATAAAAGTCTGTCTCCTCCTGTATTCATGGTCCAGGCCTAAGATAAGGCAGTGCAGTCTAGTTTGTTGAGCAAATACCAAACACTGCTTAATAAATTGATGTGCTTCATGGAAAAAATATTTATAGCAGCTCTCTTGATGGTGGCCAAGAACTGGAAATCAAGGGAATGCCTATCAATTGGGGAATGAATGACTGAACAAGTTGTGGTATATGAATGTAATGGAATACCATTGAGCTATAACAAATGATGAACAGGAAGACTTCAGATAGACCTGGAAAGACTTATATGAATTGATGTTGAGTGAAAGGAGCAGAACCAGGGGAACTTTGTACACAGCAACAACCACAGTGTTCAAGAAATTTTTGTGGTAGACTTAGCCCTTTATAGCAATGCAAAGACCTAAAACATTCCCAAAGGACTCTTGAGGCAAAATGCCTTCCACATCCAGAGAAAGTACTATGGAATTGGAACACAGAATGAAGCAGACTATTTTCTCTTGTGTTATGTTTTGTTTGGGTTTCTTTCATGGTTTCTCCCATTTATTTTAATTTTTCTATGACTCATGTGACAATGCAGTCAATAAAAATATATGTGTAGAACCTATATGAGATTGCATGCCATCTCAGGGAGGGAGATTAGAGGGAGAGGGAGAAAATCTAAGACTTATGGAGGTGATTGTAGAAAACTGAAAACCAATAAATTAATAATTTAAAAAATAAGTTGATTTGCTTGAAGCTCAAACCTTTGTTTCCTCAGTCATTTCATCTTTCACCTGACAGTTTGCTTGTTTTTTTGTGGGGTTTTTTTGGCAGAGTCAGCAAGCTTAATACATTGCTTGCTCCAGGGATTGAGATGGTTCCACCTGCCACATTCTTCAACTAGAAATCTATGGTCCTATAATGACCAGATCAGTAAGACCCTAATGCAATGAGACATGGGACAGTTTTGATGAGGGAAAGAAAACACAGAGAAAAGGGAAGCTGGCTGCGCATCAACCAAGAAGTTGGTATTAGCACAGAGGTCCTGCTGGGTTGGGTGAGTGGGGCATGTTTACTTCAAAGTTGTTTCCTTTAAGTTCCATGTTGGAACTACAATCTTAGAGACATAGAACACGTAGAGAAACTGGATTCAAAGGGACATGGAAGTGGTATAGAGTAGGATTGAGAAAGGAAGAGGAAACTGAAATAAGGACAGGGATATATTTACTTGATGCCATCCTATATACATTAAACATAGTTAACAAATTAAAAATTCATTGAAATCGCTTTATTTACTTGACACTAACAGATTTGAATGACTACTTCTTAAAAACTAATATTTTTAAAAGTTCCTTTGGCCTCACGTTACTGTTCAGTCTTTTCAGTCCTTTCCAACTCTTTGTGTCCACATTTGGGATTTTCTTTTCAAAGATACTGGAGTGGTTGTGCCATTTTCCTCTCCAGATCATTTTACAGATGGGAAAACTGAGGCAAACAGGGTTAAGGTTCACCTGGCTACTAAGTGTCTGAGGTTAGATTTTAAATTCAGGTCTTTCTGACTCCAGCCCATGGCATGTCCTAGCTGCCCCAGGTCTCATGTAGACAGCCAAAAAGAAAGAGAGACTATATTGTACTTATGTTGATGTTTATCCCAAATTTGCAACCTTTTAAAGACTTTCTACTATCTCCATATATTATAACATTTCATAATTTTGATGTGTTGCACTTAACTCTTCAAAACAAATAACAACATGTAGATTTGAATTTTTTTCCATTTACCTTGAAAAGCCTAATTGTTCACAGGCTATAGGTCCATATTGACCTTTCCAGTCATCTGAACACATTGTTCTCCAAGCAGCAGCAACAAACACCTGAAGCACAGCATTACGTCCACTCACACGCACTGGTAGGAACATATGAATAAAAATATGATTAGTTGGCAAGATTTTATAATGCAATATCATAATTCAAATAGTACTTTTTGATTTATCAAGCTAATTGCAATATCATAATTCAAATAGTATTTTTTATTTATCAAGCTAATTGCAATATCATAATTCAAATAGTACTTTTTATTTATCAAACTATATTTATTCCTGTTCATGATTACTATCCAGGGGTCATTTATAACCCTGTCTGAATCCTCCCTCCTCATTGCTACAATCCACAATACTCTGTACCCCTATAGCATTTGCTAATCACATATGTGACATATACATGTATATACACTTATGCATAGATACATATGTGTATACAGGTACATATATACACATATATTCTCTAATTTTTTTTATGGGTAGAGAACAAAACTTACTTTTTCATATTACTCACATAGCCTAGGCCAGGGATGGGGAACATGGGGCCTGAAAGGCCACAAGTGCCCTCTAGGTCTCAAGTATGGCCCTTTGACTGAATCCAAACTTCACCAAACAAATTCCCATTTGTGAAGTTTCAATTCCATCAAAGGTCTGCACTTGAGGACCTAGAAGGCCCCGTATGGCCCTAGGTTACCCACCTCTGGCCTAGCACAAGGTCTTATGGGATAGGCACTTAATATCTGTTGATTCATTTATTTTAAACAAAACATGAATATGACCTTTTTTACAGGTAAGAAAAAGGAGTAACTGAATAAATTTCCTCTCACTCATACTAACAATAATAAAAGAGAAGAATAAATCTCATTACCACATCTGTATTCATCCTCTCCATCTTTACAGTTGTATACACCATCACACCTTGCTGTCAGTTCAATACACTGAAAAGATGATCTGCATCTGTATTTCCCAGAGCAATTGAAGTGTACTAAGGGAAATTGGATTTCAAAAAAAACCCAGAATGTTAATCGGATTACAGTTCTAAATACAAGAAAAACAAATCTTTGTGCTCAAAATACAATTTAAAAACAATGGGAAAGTTCTTGCTCAGCCCTGTTTAAGTTAATAATAAAATTAGTAGAAGCTGTATTCTCTTCTGATGCTTTATTTTTTTCTACTCCTTTTTTGTTTCTATTTCTTAACCCAGGAGAGATATAGCTTCCTCTTCCAGAGTAGAAGCTATCTGAAAGTTTAATCTGAGAAGGGAAATTCCAGCACTTAAAAGTATTGAATGGCTGAGCAAGTTTAGTGATGGAGACTTAAACATAGCCTGATTCATTAATCTTATTTTTTATTTCTTTTCCTCCTTTTTCCTTGAAAAGGAGCAAATGAGTGGTGGATCCAGAAGTCCACTGATGCATTAAATCATTGTTTCAGTAAAGCCAATGGATGAGCAAATATTTTTCCTTTTATGACAGACTTTGAAACAACGAATTTTCACTAAAATTGCCTCCAACTTGTTTTTCAAATAGCAGAAATGTTTGATAAATGACTGAATGGGGTTCTTTGTGTGTAGGGGTGCTCTGGCCAATGTTGACACACCTGACACTATTCAATTACAGTATCTCCCTTTGAATGTTTCTCACTGTTTCAATTTCCTTAGTGACGTAGCCCTGGTTTTTGCCCACGCTTGGCTTTAGAAACAGCAGATTAGTCTAACCAACAACAGTACCCTTTGCTTCACTAACTAAGGCTATGTGGCAGCAAAACACTAATCTAAAGAGGAAGCTCATGAACATTTAAATGTTTTAATAATGATTTTAAGTCCTATTAAATAATAAATTGTACTCACTGCCCAGACCAATGGCCACTGCTATGATCAACGCAATAATTCCAATGACGATGATGGGGAAAAACTTTAATGGAAGTAAAGAAAGGATCTGCGCAGCTAATGCATCAGCGTCTATAATCCAAATGGAAGAATGAGAATAGTAGCCATAATTGAAAGATGATATCTATCTCCTAACATCCACTAAATCACTCCCTCCCATCTGTTTTATGTTGGGTCTTACTCAAGTCACTTTTACCTGGTCATTTAGGTTTAGTAGGGAAACCAAATGAGACACTTAAAAAATATATCCAAGAGTTAACAAAAGTGACTTACTTACCATAGAAAGAAAAGGATATTCAATAAGGAGAAGCCTGGAAGACAGTTTATTCAATTGAGAAGAGCTCCCTTCCCTGAGTTGCCCAGCATAATCCATCAACTAAATATCAGTGTCCATAGAGTTCCTCATAGTTGCTTTGTACTTGGGCAACCCAGAAATGATAACAACAGCCTGAATTCAAGCTTATTCCCCTAATCCAATATAGTCTCAAGGATTGGCTTAATACTTCTGAGGGGAAAAGGCATCCTAAATTGAATGGAGGGGAGAAAACACTGCCCTTTCTTAATGGAAGATTTTGCCTCCTACTTTACCGAGAAAATAGAGGTCACCAGTCATAGGGAAAAAAAAAACCACTTGTTTCTTCTCTACTACACATATCAAAACTCCATGTATATCTTTTGCCATTCTCTCCTCTACTTTTAGTCAAGAACCTTCTTACAAGACCAACCCCTCTATTTATGGTATTAATTCTAGGATCCTTCAGGAACTTGCCACCTAGATAACTTTCTTTCTTTAACTAAACTTAAATCTTTCCTTAATAACTATCTCCTTCCTTCCTGATTCTACAAATATGCTCATCTCTCCCCCATCCTTTGAAAAAATGAAAATAAAAAATATTTTTAAATCTTCACTGAACTTTTTTGTCCCCTCAACCTACTATCTTGTAACTTTTTTTTCTTTCATAGTTAAACCTCTAGAAAAAGTTGTCTCTTCCCCTGGTCTGGAATCAAGGAATGAAAGAGGCTGGGGGCAAAAAATATTCTGGGCCCCTTCATTTTATTTTACAAATTGAAAAACATGTCTAGTTAGGGTAAATTATTTGCCAAAAAGTCACACTGATACTCTGTGATGAAACCAAGATTCCAATCTATGTCACATGACTCCAAAACTGCTATTCTTTCTGTTATTGCTACTACTACAAAGGATAATGATAAATTATTATTAATATTCCAACCTCCTGAAAGTTTAATCTATCATTCCATAGGGTGTGGAAGGAGGGAGGGAAGGGTTTTGCTGACAATAGTGATTAATATTTCAATTATCTGAGGCTTTGGGGATATCTGTAGATTTCTAAAATACTGGTAAGCTGGGCTCTGGCAATAACATTTCCTGGTTTAGCACTGCAGTTAGAGTAAGTTACAGATTTCCTGTACTCACAGCTCTAATCATAAACTGGCTATGGAGAAGCTCTCCCTTGTGTTTTGGTTAAATATGGCAAAATACATGGGAACAAATCAGAAATACCAATACCCCATCTCCTGGAAATGTTCAAGTGCAAATATCATTCCCCTACTTTTTGTTTAACACATGATATTACTGATTGATGCTGACATGTCACACAAACAACTCTATGCAGTGGGACATATCAGCAAAATTCCTCCTGTGAATTCTGATCCCAAAGAGGAGAGCCTTTGATTGTCCAATCTTATTTTTTCCAGGCTGCAGACCACTTGATCTGACCCAGGAGTCAGTGAAGATAAAGATCTTCTTTGTCTCATCTCCCAAGGCTTTCTCAAATAACATTCATAAATATTGGACCTTAGCCCACTGGAAGGACCTACCAAGACATCCACTTCTTAGGGGAATATTACTAGACTAGTATCCCTCTCATAGTGAATGGATCAGTCAGTAAACCAGGCAAAATAGCATTTTGATAGGGTTGATCTCCCACCTTTCATTCCTCATATGAGTCATTGTCTGACCTTGGACCTGTTCCACCATTACTTCTTCTGGCTTGGTCAAACATTATGTCATTATAGTGGTATACATTACTGCCACTAGGGAGGTCTCTTTCATGTCTCCATCCACCATAATGTGGTACCATGAGGGAGGGTATTATCAATTGCTTTCTCATCAATTCTATGTTTTAAGAATCATATCCCAAAGTTCCTCCAGGAGAGGACGTCATTGTACTTTGCCCACCTATCAGGATGATGAGATCCATGACTGCTCTTCACAGTCCCAGAGTGTTTATTTTCCCTGACTACAATCTTTACCAAAGCCACAATACTCTTGATCAAATTTTACCAATTAATTAGGCCAAATCTGTGTAGTTGTGTAGTGAGAAAGATATATAGGTGACATCATTCTGATGAGATGCCACTCAAAAGGAGGGATATAATTGCTATCAAGGCAGACTGTTCATAAAAGCTGGTGTGGTAGGCTATTTGAGATGGGAGGAAGTTTCATCAAACCAATTTCCTTTAGGAATTTAATCTCCTCCCTTGCCGTACCCTTTCAGACAGTCAGCTGAAAGATAAATTCATCTTTTTTTTTTACTACGGCAAATATTTCACTATTCCAGCCAATCAAAAGTGAAAAGGGCGGCCCCAGTCAGAAGACTCTGATTTACCTGACTCTGTGTGTCTCCAAAAGGCTCCTCAAGCCTGTGAAACTCAGTTGTGGAAAGTGTTTTAGTAATGACTTCATCAGGTCCTCAGGGGCCCTTCATTGCTCCAGTAAATAATTCATGAGGTTCATGCTTGAACTTCTCATGCAACCTGCTCAGCTCCTTGGTGGTTAAAGTCTTCCTAACCCCTGCTCTCTCAGTGGAGGAAGATATCCTCCTCTTAGGAACAGTAATAAGATAGATCTGAGGTTTGTTTTCGTTGTTGCTATGTTGGTGTTTCCAAGATTCTTCCCCTCTTCTGCTCTCAATCTCCTGTCTCATGGCTCTGACCTCAACAGGATGCAGTGCAACTTTTGGTTTCACATAATGCCATGAGTTCCTGACTGTGACCTGTCAGTGCCCAAATCCCTGAAAAGGAATCCTTTCAAATGCACTGTCACCAGACAGTGAGCTTTCCCTCCATCTTCATTGCACATTACTTAAAAGCTGAGAGCTTGCTCTCTAGTGGTTGAATGAACTGGGCCAATTTAATTTCAGTCTGGCAGTTACAGTTGCAGTTCAGCTTCTTAAAGTAGGACAATAACCAGCAGGGCCTATTAAAATTGGCACCTCTCCTCTCCCCACCCCCACCACTTCCTAACAGCCTTCTCAGCACTCATGGAGCAATTGCTCCAACTGAAAAGGGACTAGCTGCCTGTTTCACTAAGAGGTCTCCCCGTACACAACCAGCAGGACCTCACCACCAGGTTCCATCCTACTGAATCCAGTCATTTTATCACTCCACCCTCCAGATTTGTTATACTTTTCCCCTACTTCAACCATGATTGATGTTTGTAAGTAAGTAATGTAATGTAAGACATAGAGGTCATTTCATCCCAATGACCAAGTGTGCCTGATGCCCACAACCTCTTCCTTCAGCTTCAATGTTGGGATAAATGAGATGTTTATAGATAATTGGAGAGTTAGCTAAAGAATGTTTACTTAGCCGTGACATAGCAAGAGTATGCAAAAGGGGTGTAGTACTTTAATGCAGTTTCTATAGTCATGCCTCATCCTCCCCTAGAGCCTAGCAATCCATGTATTTTGGGGCATCTATCTAATTGAAAGGGCAGTGACCCCATATGGATGGAATCATTTCATGCCTTATGTAATCAGAAAGCCACATCACCATAGCTAAAGGCCCCAAGAAGTTACTTCTAGGGAGGTACAGCTTAAGCCTTGACCCAACCTCTGTAACAGCCAGGACCCTAGCATACACAGGAGGGCCTGATGTACAGGTTCTTAGATCTGCTTTTCCAAAAGGAAAGCAACTTTTGAGGGGTCAAGAATCTACATTAATCAAGCACATATATCATTCACTTAGCTCAGGGGAAAAAGTCAGCCCTCTGAACTTCAGAGAAACAAAAGTCAAGCAACAGACAGGGCTTCCAACTGTCTGACTGTAAGCAATGCATACATCACAGGTCAACAGACAGATCCAACTGTCTGACCATACATATATGCATAGTTACCAGAGAGAGAAACACCAACTTATGGGCTTTCAAAACCACAGGGGTCCTTAGCAGCTGCCCAGAGTCTCATCTGGTCAAACACTTCCAATGAGAAAGCCCCAAAATAAAATTTCACCTGAGTATTTATACACTTTTCAGAGCCATAGGTCATCACAATCCTTGAGAAGCAGTGCCTCATTAGAAATTTTAAAAAGGTGTAGGCTTCCCCTTATCAAGCTTCCCTTAATGAGCAAGCCCATCAATGAATGGGGAAGATCTTTAACTCCCATTAGCATTACATCCCCAGGCCAATTAAGTCCTGGCTTTTTCCTTTTAGGGTTGAAATCATGTTGGGAGAGGGGAGACCCCTGGTGTAAATTGGTCCTATCACACCCACACATACACACACATTCATCATGGTCTCTAACAACGGAGCCAAGAGGGAAATACACAATCCATGAGTTGAAAAGTCAGTTTGAGAAAATTCAAGGCACAATTGAGGGAGCACAGACATGCATGTCAGACTGACATGGATAAATCTTTCAGGAGTATGACCTCTGGTGACAGAGATGAGATATGGATATGGGAGTCCATAAAACTGAGAATTCAAATTTGAGAATTGAGCTATAGAGAAGAGAAGACCTTAGCAGCTCAACTGAACAAACTACCCTAAAGAGATATTGCATAATTGGGGATTTTGTGAGGACTTCATATGGAGAAAAGAATTATCATGGACCTGTGGTATTAGACTTTTCAGTAGCCTTGTCCTCATTACCATTACTCAGATGGTATGTATTAGTGGAAGAATATTCCAAAGTTTGTAGAAGGATAATTTTTTTAAATTTTATTTATTTTATTTTTAATTTATGAAATAAAACAAGCATTGTCATGCTTACTACTATGTTATCAGAGTAGAATTTTTAGAAGATGATGGCACAAGACTGCAAATGTATTATGTACAACTTGCTATTACTTTTATGTATATAATAAAGTTATCAGGTAAACATTTTTTCCCTTTTTTTTCCTCCCTCTACCCTAGAGATAACTACCATTAAACACAAATATGTGCATATATATAAATAGATAGATAGATAGATGTATAGATGTATGCATGCATGTATGTAAAATCATCCTATGTCTACTTCTATTTATCAGTTCTTTCTCTGGATACAGATAATGTCTTCCTTCATAGGCCCATTGTAGTTATAATTTATAAAAGTTAAAATGACAATCACTCAAAGTTATTCTAAAAATAAAACCGCTATTACCATAGGCAATGTTCTCTTTGTTCGATTTACTTCACTCTTCATTATTTCATTCATTTTTTTCTAAAAACAATGAGCTCATCATTTCTTATAGCACAGTAGAATTCCATCACAATCACGTCACAACTTATTCAGTCATTCTCCAGTTGACAGGCATCCCTAGAATTTCCAGTTCTTTGACAACACAAAGAGAGGTGCTATAATGTTTTAGAACATACAGGTTCTTTTTCTTTTTCTTTTTCTGTAATTGTCCTTGAAAATACACCTAGTAGTGGTATCTCTGGGTCAAAGAATATAGGGAGTTTAATAACTCTGGCATAATTCCAAATTGCTCCCCAAAATCATTTTAGACAGTCTGAGAGGTGTAAAATGATTTCTCAAGGTGGTTTCAATTTGCATTTATCTGATCAATATTGATTTAGAGCATTTTATCATATGACTATAAACTGTCTGATGTCTTCATTGGAAAATTGTCTGTTCATATCCTTTGACCATTTATTAATCGGGAAATGATACAAGCAACTGTTTATCCATCCATAAATCTAATAAGTAAAATGTTCTTCAAATTTTCTTGCAATGTCTCTCTTTCTGTCTAGATTATATATCCATTTTGACCTCATCTTGGTAAATGATAAAAGATATTGATCTATATATGCTCAATTTCTGACATACTGCTTTCCAGTTTTCCCAAGAATTTTTTTTACCAACTAGTGAATTCTTACCCCCAAAACATAAGTCTTTACACTTGTAAAATATAAGGTTATTATATCCATGTGTTGCTATAAATCGTATGTCTACTCTGTTCCACTAATCTACCTTTCTGTTCCTTAGTACAAATTCAGTTATTCATTTTCATTCAAGAACTATTAATGATGTGAAATATTTTTCCATTTGTTTATTATTATTGTAATAAATATAAATATTATATGTTATATATCACATTATGCATAATAAATATAAATAGAAATTATATACATAATTTATTATTAGCTTGGATATTTTCCTTGAAAATTTCCAGGTCATAGACTATGATCATTTTTTTTATTGGCTCAAAGTGGACAATAACAAAGAAGAGGATTTCATAGAAACTTGAAAAGAACTTGCATGAACTGATTCAGAGAGCACAGAACTAGGAGAGCAATGTATATAACAACAAGATTATAAAGACAAAAGACTTCAGATCTCTGATGAATGAAGTGACAAAGTGTGATTGCAAAGGACTGGTAATGGTCTCTCATTCCTTTTTCTCAACAGAGAGGCAAGAGATAAAAGATGCTTAATGAGACACACATTTTTGGACATAGATGAAGTGAACATTCATTTTGCTTACCTATGCACATTTGTTGAGGGGGTTTTCTTTTTCTCTTAAATTGAGATATAAGAAAAAGAAATTTTAATTCTTCTTGATTGAAAAATAAAAAAGAAAAGTAAACTGGATTTTTTGTGCAAAAAAAACCAATTTTATGCAATCAAAATTTTTCTTTGTGTCTTCTGTAAAGAGTAATATCCCTTGTTCTATCATTAATTCTTCCTCTAGCCATAGTTGTAAAAGGCAATTTCTTCCTTGCTCTCTAATTTATGTGACCTTTTATATCTGTTATATATCCATTTGAGGCAATATTGTGAAGTATTGGTCTGACCCTAATTTCTCCCAGACTTTTTTCCCCAGTTTTCCCAGCAATTTTTGTCAGATGGGGAGGTCTTATCCCAATAGTTGGGGTTGAAGATGAGGCTAGTAAGTTCTATACTGTGGATCTAATTGGTTCCACTGATGAACATCTCCATTTCTTAAACAGTGCCAAATCATTTAGATGATTACTGCTTTGTAGTATAGTTTGTGATCTATAATTGCAGGGTCCCTTTAGATTCTTTTCCTTAAGATACTTGAATTTTTGGTCCTCCATTTGAATTTCATTATTATTTTCACTCTATCTACAAAACAATACTTTGAAAAATTGATTGTTATAGTCCTGAATGAGTAAATTAATTTATGTAGTATTGCCATTTTAATTATATTAGCTAAGCCTACCTCTGAATAATCAATATTTCTCCAATTTTTCAGGTCTGATTTTGTTACATTGTTATTATAAAGGAAGTTCAGTTGCATTCACTAAAGTTGTGTTTTAGTAGGTAGAATGATATAAAATACATTTATGTGTTCTATATATGTTTTATATGTTCTATAGTAATTTTGAATGAAATGTCTCTTTCCATTATTTCTTGGTGAGTTTTATTGGTAGCAAACAGACATACTAATGATTTATGTGAATTTCCTTCTTTTCTTTTCACTTGTGAATTATTTTCATTTTTGATATTAATAATTTGATCTTAATCATTCTTTTTAAAAATCAGATCAATTAGTGGTTTGTTCTTTTTGTTGGTCTCTTTTTTTAAAACAACTTTTATCAATTTTTCAATAGTTTTATCAATTTAATATTTGGAGGTTTTTGCTTTCAATTTTGTTAGTTTCTTTGAGATCCAAAAATTGTAACATGTATTTAATTACTTTATTTTCTATCTATTCTTTGTTTAGTTGAATACTCAACTAACTGATCATTTATTTCTATCTTTTGTTGATGAAAATGCTCAGATTAAAATTTTCCCCTTAGAACTGCTTTGGGGGGCGGAGCCAAGATGGTGGAGTAGAAAGACTCACATTTGCTAGCTCCGAACCCACAGCCCATAGATTCCCTCTACAAAGAACTCCTGACAAATTCTGGAACAGTGGAAGCTGCTCAGAAACACAGTGAAGGAGATTTCCATTGCAGAGAGCCCTGAAAAACTGACCGCAAAGGTAGCCCGGACGGGAGCAGAGTCCTGCCCTGCCGAGTGCTCCCCTCCCCCACCCCAGCCACACGGCACTGAGAGGAGCGAGCAGAGCCCAGCAGGCGTCTGGGACCTGAATCTCCGGGTGGCCGCAAAGGTCCCTCCACCCACAGACGCACAGGTCAGTGAGAGAGACGGGCTGAGAGGGGAGCGGGGGATCTCCGGGACTCGGACCCCCGGGAAGCGGCCGCTGCTTCGGCAGAGGCTGAGGCAGCTCGGCCAGAGACTCCCAGAGCAGGCAGGAGCTCCATCCCAGCTCCACTACAAAGGATCTCTGTATAAACCCCCTGAGGGAACTGAGCCTGAGAGGCAGCCCTGCCCCCACCTGAGAACCAGCAGATAAGCCCCCACTGAAG
>CM053771.1:345975139-346006444 GCA_028658325.1 Potorous gilbertii | reverse complement strand
CAAATGGGGAGAAAATTTTGGAACCCAAAATCTTGTGAAAATGAATGTAAAAAGTTAAATAAATTTATTTAAAAAAAAAAAAAGAACTGCTTTGGCTTAATCTTCTACATTTTGATTATGTTTCCTGAGTCGTGTCATTATCTCTGCTTTTTCTTGTTTCCTATTGCTTACCACAAGTATTTTCTGAATAATCATTCGCATGAAATTATCCCCAAAACATTTTTATAAACACAAATACCTATTTGTATTAGCACAGTGAGAAGGGACAAAAGAAAAACACTATCAATTTTTTCCTGTAATTGAACACAGATGTACCTTGTACTGTAAAAGTCTCAGTAGAACACAATTTACCATTTAATGTACTCGTCTCGCAAAATAACATCTGAACTTGGTTTCTAATTGTTTTGATGGTTACTACCCCCTGAGGATGCTTTGTCATACGTGTTTTGTTGACTTTGATTATGAACCCTAGCACCACATTGTTTGTCAGCTATAGCAACACTTTCTTCATTTTGTTCAGTATATTCTTGGTCAACTAACTCTTTGGCTTGTGTGATTTTGATTTCACACTTTCTAGAACCAATTTGAAATCTATTTTCCAGCAATTTCTTCACTTGCTCTTCAGGTAAATATATCATGAAACAAAATTCTCTTCTTCCATTTGCTTTCTGTCCATAGAAATTTTGATCTTGTCAATCTCTGCAAATTTTCTAAAATGTTCACTTATTATTTTTCAGAAGTATACATGATCAATCCATCTATAAATACTTTGGAAGAGGGAACTTCCTTTTAAAATTTTGGCCTTTTGAATCTCTATAAACTTGTCAGGAAGATAATTATTAATAATTATGATATATTATATATAATATGCAATATTATTATGGGAATAACATTATTGCTATTTATTAACTTCTAGGATTCTATCAATACTGAAAGATTTTGCAAAGCAAAAATTCAAATTATTTTGATATTGCAGGGATTGAATCTGTTTTAATCATTTGCCAAGGACTGCTCCAAAATAAGATAGGTATTTGATCAAATTATTTTTGCCTGTATCCCATCTTAGACTCTCAAAAAACATTTTACCTTCACCTTATAGGTATGTAGAGAGGTTGTCTGCTTTGTATACAGCTTTAAAATGGTGATAGGAAAATTATTTGATAATATTTAATGAAATTATGCATTTTCTCCATGACATTCTTCAAACCCATCAATTCTTTAGGGTTACTTAGTCTATAAATAGTTTTTATTCCTTTCCTCAATGCCATTTATTAATTAAAAGTGTGTCACATTCTGATTAATAAAGAATGCATTCAATATGTAGAATTTTATAGATTTGTGAGGTTTTTCATGTCTTCATATGGGGTCAGTTTTTAAAATATGCCATGCAATTCTGAGAAATAAATATTTATAAGGGAGAAATAGGGATGTATGAATAGATAGATAGATAGATACCAATATATACACATATGCATTTACATATGTGTATATATGCATTATGTATGTGTATGTATATACATAGAGACATACACATTCTTTTACATTTCTAACCAGCAACCACCAGAGAGCTAAAATTTCTAAAATTCTATTCAGGTACTTAACTTTTTACATTTGTTTGCTTTTTTTCATTTGTTTGGTGTGTGTGTGTGTGTGTGTGTGTGTGTGTGTGTGTGTGTGTGTGTGAAATAGGTACATTGAAATCTATAAGTTAACCATGAAGAAGAGGATGGTGAGAAAAATAGTGTATGTTCAGTATGAGTGGTATATGCTTGATTCAGTCTGCTTCTGCTCCTCTTCCTTCTCTTCTTTTTTGTTGAGATCACAAACATGGGTTTTTATACCTTTCTATAAACCCCTTTCCATGATTCACTCTCTAAGATTATAGTTTGTTTGATTATGTTTATCTCTATGAGAGTACCAAACATCTTTGCCATCTCAGATCTGCCCTCTCCACCATCCCAAACCCCTTCTTTTCTTTTAAGCTGAATGTATTTCTATATCAAAATTATCTATGTGTGTGTTCTGCACTCCTTTGATCCATTGAGAAGGAATGAGCTTTGAGTGACACCGACTAGTCCCACTTCTTTTTTGGTATAATATATAACTTGTGTACCTACGTTATATGAGATAGTAAGTCCCCCAAAACACACACACACACACACACACACACACACACACACAAATATACACTTCTTTTCTTCCCTAATGCATTACTTTCTTGCCTCCCATTGTCTTTATGATTTCAAACAAACATATAAAAAATCACTTCCAGGTCCTTCCTTATATATAACTCCCTTTTTGATACCACTCAAGGACATTAGAGTTACGAAGGGACATTTATTTCTTTTCAATCTATTAAAATGTAAACACTTCATCTTTATATCATTCTTTCTGATTTCTCTAACATACTTGCATTTCTATGGTACTCTGGATTCCTATGTTTTCATTTCAAAGTCTCTAGTGAGCACTTATCTTTTCATTAGGAATTCTTGGAAGGTCTCTATTTCATTAAAGATCCATTTTTCTCCCTGTACAATTATACTCCATTTTTCTGGCTAAATTATTCTTGATTGAAAGCCTCTATCTTTTGTCTTTGGGCATATTGCATTCCGAGTTCTCCTCTTTATAGTGGCAAATGACAAATCTTTTTTATCCTCACAGTGACTCATTTAAACTTGAATTTTTTCCTTTGGGCTACTTATAGTATTTTTTTAATCATAGAAACTCTGGATTTTGTTGAAGAGTTTTCTGGGAGAAAATTGAAGTACATAAACTGTATCCACATGAATTATGGTTCTGTGTATTACAAACAAAGCCCAGGAAGAATGCAAAGAAAAATCACAGTAAAAATAATCAGAAGATGTATAAAATACTTGACAATTTACCTGCCAAGATACACACAAGAATTGCATGTCAATTTTAAAACACACTTTATTGTTACAGACAAGGCAAGCCAAGTCAATAAACAGTTATTACAGATCTATGACATGACAAGCATTGTATTAAGCACTGGGGATACAAATAAATGCTATAAGAAAAGTCTCTTCTTCCAAGGAGTTTGAAATCACATGGAGAAAATAACATGCAAACTACTATGTACAAAAATGATGTATACAGGATAAATTTGAGATAATCTTAGAGGGAAGACATTCCCATTAAGCGATACCAGGAAAAGTATCTTGTGGAAGATGGGATCTTACCTGATATTTCCAGGAAAACCAGATGGTAGAAATGAGAAAGGAGAAAATTCCAGTCATGGGAACAGTCAATGAAAATGCATAAAGTTAGGAAATGGAGTATCTTATACAAGTTCTTATGTCAAGAATGCCAATGTCAGGGCAGAGCCAAGATGGCAAAGTGAAAGCAAGGACTTCCCTGAGTTCTCCATCAAAGCCCTTCAAATACCTGTAAAAATTGGCTCTAAACAAATTCTAGAGCTATGGAATCCACAAAATGACAGAGTGAAACAAATCTCCAGGCCAAGACAACCTGAAAAATCAACAGGAAGGTGTCTATCACATCTGGCAGGGAGTGAAGTGCAGTCCAGTGTGGGTCACACCAGCCCAGATGGGCAGGCCTCAGGGGACTTAATCATTTGTAGCTGTGGCAGTTTCCAAACTTTTCCACCCCACAAATGCCAAAAAGGTCTGCGGGAAAACTCTGTGGGACTTGGGTGAAAGAGGAGTGAGTCAACTAGCTAGGTCTGGTCCCAGGCCCAAAGAGGTGGGAGTTGTGGCAGCAGCAATAGCAGAAGCTGCTTATGGAGCTCTAGGCCCATAGATGTTGGGGAATCTAGTGGCTAATACAAAATCTCTGAAACCTGGGACAGTACACCCCAAGCCCAGCAGAAGCAGAGTCCTACCTTGATTAAGACTTAGAAAGTTGAATGTTTGACTAGGAATATGAGTAAACATCATAAAAGAATTAAGACCATAGACTCTTACTTTGATGACAAGGAAGATTAAAGCATACAACCAAAAGAAGAAAAAGTCAAAGATCCTACCTCAAAAGCCTCCAAGAAAAATAAGAATTGGTCTTAGGCAAAAGAAGAGCTCAAAAATGATTTTGCAAATCAAGCAAGAAAAGTAGAGGAAAAATTGGGAAGAGAAATGAGAATAATGCAGGCAAATCATGAATATTGAGTCAAACAGCTTGCTAAAGAAGACCCAAAAATACTGAAGAAAATAACACCTTTAAAAATAGACCAACCCAAATGGCAAAAGAAGTCCAAAAAGCCAATGAGGAGAAGAATGCCTTAAAAAGCAGAATTAGCCAAATGAAAAAGGAGGCCCAAAAGTTCACTGAAGAAAATAATTCCTTCAAAATCAGAATGGAGCAACTGGAAGCTAATGACTTTGTGAGAAATCAAGAAGTTACAAAACAGAACCAAAACCATGAAAAAATTAGAAGACAATGTGAAATATCTCATTGGAAAAAACCATCATAAAATAGATCCAGGAGAGACAATTTTAAAATTATTGAACTACCTGAAAGCTATGATTCAAAAAAAGAGCCTAGACATCATTTTTCAAGAAATTAATAAGGAAAACTGCCCTGGTATTCTAGAACCAGAGAGTAAAATAGAAGTTGAAAGAATTCACTGCATCTGGGAAGAGATCCTAAAAGGAAAACTCCTAGGAATATTGCAGCCAAATTCCAGAGTTCCCAGGTCAAAGAAAATATTATAAACAGCCAGAAAGAAATAATTCAAGCATTGTGGAAATACAAATAGGATAACACAAAATCTAGCAGCTTCTATATACAGGTATTGAAGAGCTTGGAATATAATATTCCAGAGGTCAGAGGAGCTAGGATTAAAACCAAGATTCACTTACCCAACAAAACTGAGTATATTCCTTCAGGGAGAAAAATGGACATTCAATAAAATGGAGAACTTTCAAGTATTCTTGATGAAAAGACTAGAGCTGAATAGAAAAATTTGACTTTCAAATACAAGAATCCAGAGAAGCATGAAAAGGTAAACAAGAAAGAGAAATCATAAAAGACTTATTAAAGTTGAATTCCTTACATTCCTACATGGAAAGGTGATATTTCTAACTCATGAGACCTTTCTCTTTTTTAGGGCAGTTAGAGGAGAGAGAGAGATAGATAGATAGATAGATAGATAGATAGATGGCACAGGGTAAGTTGAATATTATAAAGGGACGACATCTAAAAAATAAAATTAAGGGGTGAGAGGAAAATATTGGGAGAAAGAAAAAGGGAGAGATAGAATGGGGTAAATTATCTCACACAAAAGAGGTAAGAGAAAGGTTTTATAATGGAGGGGAAGAGGAGGAGGTGAGAAGGAATGAGTGAACCTTACTGTCATCGGATTTGGTGTAAGGAGGGAATATCATACACACTTAATTGAGTATCTTACCCTACAGGAAAGTATGGGGGAAGGAAATGGGAGGGGGGATGATAGAAGGAAGGGCAGAGTGGGGAAAGTGGTAAACACAATCCTTGCCATCTGGGGTGGGGGTGAGGGGAGAGATGGAGAGAAAATTTGGAACTCAAAATCTTGTGTACATGAATGCTGTAAACTAAAAATAAACTAATTAATTTTTAAACAAAGAAGGCCAATGTCATTGAATAAAAGATTATGTGAAAAGGAACAAGGTATGAAAAAGCAAAGACCTCAGTTACTGGAATAAAGTCTTACTATTTGACAAAAACTGAAGTGAAAACTGGAAAGCAGTCTGACAAAAACTAGATTTAGATCAACACCTCACATTAAGTATCAAAATAAGCTCCAAATATTCATCTAAGGCTACATACCTTAGATTTAAAAAAAAGTCATATCATAAGCATCATAAGCAAATTAGAGGAGAAAAGGAGAAATTACCTTTCAGATCTACAGCTAGAGTTCATAATGAAACAAGAAAAAAAATCATAAAATATCAAATAAATAATTTTTACTACATATAATTTAAAAAATTTTGCACCAAAAAAAAACCCCACAACAAATGCAGCTAGAATTAAAAAAGGAAACAGTTAACTAGGAGAAAAACCTTTATAGTATGTTTCCCAGGTAAAGGTCGTAGATGGAATTTTTTATTATTCCCATTTTACGGGTGAGAAAATGAAGCAAACAGAGGCCAAGTTCAGGGTCACAGAGCCAACATCTGAGGTTCACCTCAGGTCTTCCTAACATCAAGTCTGGAGCTCCATCTGCTAGAACCATCCAGCTGCCTTGTTTGCATAGAACTTTATAACAACTCTTTTATGATGACAAAGAATTGAAACTCAGGAAATGATTGTCATTGAAGAATGACTGAACAATTAAATTATATTAATGTAATTGAATACTATTGTGCTGTAAGAAACAACAGAGGATGGTTTCAGAGAAACCTGTGAAGACTTGCATAAACTGATGCAAAGTGAAATGAGTAGCACCTGAAGAGCAATTTACATTATAACATTTTAAAAACCTAATAACCTTAAAAGATTTAAGAATTCTGACCAATGAGTGAATGAACATAATTCCAAAAGACCAATGGTGAAGAATGCTACCACCTCCTGACAGAGAATACAGAATGTGACTAATGGAGGAGTTTGTTTTGTTTGACTACATATATTTGTTATAAGGATTCTGTTGTTGTTTTCTTTTTTTTTCCTAGGGAGGGGGTATGTAGAAGTGAGGAGTGAAAAAAAATGATTGTTAATTTAAAAAGAACTATTTAATTTAAAATCCAAAAAAGAGCAAAAATAGTATAATGACAAGTTTCATAATCATTTCTACTTGAACACCTTGAAAAAAGATGACAAGGAGATGAAAATAATGACTATGATAATATTCAGAAATACTAGTGCACTTTAAATTTTTAATGCAATGTATGAAAATTAACTCATTTCATTCTCACAAAAAGCTTTTGAGATACTAATATAAACTCCATTTTGCAAATGAGCCAAAAATGCTTCAGAAAGAATGACTCCAGTATGCCACAGCTAACAAGTTGCTGATGCAGGATTGGTGCCAAGTTCTTTCTGACTCCAGGTCCAGCACTATGCCATCTTCCTTTTAGCAACAAGTGACAAAGTACCCACAGTGTGATGTGCAGATCTGTGTTTCAGTGCTTTGAAATGTATATAACTCTGACAAAATGTCAAATACTCTCTGACATCTGGTCATTTACGAACTGTTCCCTGAATTCATCTCACACTTTCTTGCTTTAATTCATTCCCTATTCCCTTTTTATACTCGTTCCTTCACTCCTTTCTCATCTTTGTTTAAATCCAACTCATTCACAAGATCCTGCTCAGATGCTACTTCCTCCATAACATCTTCCCTTCCCTGACCCCAAAATCATCTTGATGATGGGAATTTTCATAACAATTTGTTTATAGGTCTTCTATAGATGAATTACATTCTATTTTGTATTCTTGTTCTTTGTATACAGATTTTTTTTTATCTCCATTTGATCATAGTCAGGAGCCGCTTCTTTAAATTAGCGTATCTTAGTGCCTTGTAAATAACAGATGTATAATAATGGTGTAGTGGAAAGAGAAGTAGACTTGGAATATGTAGATCTGTATTTGAATTCTAAACTGTGTGATCAAGGGCACTTAAGCCCTCTGAGCCTCAACTTACTCATCCATAAAATAGAAATAATAATATAGGTACTGTCCACCTCCAGGTGGGGGGAGGGTTTGCAAGTCAAAATGCTATTTGAATGTGAGTTATTATTAATTTACTTATTGTTCTGCTGAAATTCCAGAAGGATACAAGCTGAGGAAAGAGGCTGGAAAAGAGGAAAACAAAAGAAAACAAGCAAAGTCAGGATAGGAGAAGGGAAATGAATGGGACAGAAAGATTGTCAACTAGTTAATGTTCATACAGAAAGTGAGAAAGGAAGTGTGACAAAATCCAATAGGTAAAGTTACTTTCATTCTCAATTAAGTAATGATGAAAAGGAGGATTGCTTAATAAAAGAATGAAGTGGCAAATTTGGAAGACCTAGAGAACAGAAAATTCTTTCCCCATCAAGGGTTCTCAACATAGAGCCTATGTGTAAATTTCAAGGGGTCTGTAAAATTGCACAGAAAAAATTGAATTTCTAAGAAATCCAGATCTTTATATATAGATAAACTTATATAAAAATTTATATATTTAATAAAATTGGCTTCCTTTGTAATCTTAAATATTTTGTTTTATGCTTTTAAAAACATTATTCAGAGAAGGGGGTCCATAGACTTGGTAAGAATACTAAGGTCCATCATGAAAGATGAAGAACCCTATCTCTCAGGAATAAATTAATGAATTTAAATGTGTTACTTGAAGTTAGTGTGTTTTTTTCTTTTTCTTAAATTGGTATCTTTAAGTATGTCATTGTATAAGTTATAGTTTCAAAAAAAACAGATTTAGGACTAGAGTTCAAAACATAAAATCAAACTTCAATATTTTCTTTCCTAAGTTAGAAATACTAAACAGGTCTTTGTGTGCTGGCTAACAGCTCTCCTATCCATGCAATTAATATTTCCTTCCATCTTCTAGGGGCCCCCAGTGGTCTCACGCTGGCAATAAGATGTAGTTACTATGACAATAACCCCTGCTCATTTTTCCATCTCACTGGGAAAGCCTGAAAAAACAACACTTCAGAAGATACTGTTTGAATTTGTTTCTTCTGAAGTAATTATTAATGCTTCTTTCTAGATCAATTGCCCAGATTGCTTAATGAAATCAATTAAAGTAGCATCCATTTTTTTATTCTTTGAGGTATGGACCAAATTCTCACGATTGTATCTTTCATAGCCATCTCTGTGGCTCTCTGAATAAGTGAATCAGCAGAATGCTTTGAAAAGTCTATAACTGATTTCTTACTCTCTCCACCTACTCCCTGACCTTTTCAGGCCCACACCACAAATTTTGACTTGGAGGCACTTCTGCTATGGGACACTAATTCTCCTGGTTGGTGACTGCCTTTCCCAGAAAAGTTTTCCTTTCCCAGGAAAGCTCCAGCCATGTTCCACTTCATTTCACTCTCTCTACTTTGGTTACCTCCTCCACAACATCTGCAGAAAATACCCTCAAGTATAGAGAGGCCCACATCAAAGGAGGAGACTGTCATGGTGTGACCCAAAGGGAGGCAGAATAGATATCTCTAGTATTTTCTATGCCCATCCTTCTCAGGTTGGGGAGGAAGAGGTGTCATTCCTGCCAAAAGGGGAAACCAGAAGTTAGGGCCAGAAGTTTCTCTGCTTTACTCAGAAGGAGAGATGCTGAACTAGAATTACATGTACTTCCTTAAATATTATTAGTCTAGAGGATGTGATCTGGAGGTTCAGTCTAACTTCTAATTACTTGGTCATCATTATCAAGGGGAAGGTAGATCTCAGGTTTGACTCCTTGTCTACCTAAGAACAATTCTACAATGAACACATATAACAAATAGCAAAGAAAGCCTTTTATCCAAATCACAGAAATGCAGAAAGGTATACATAGGAGAATAGATACCAGACAATACACGGTAAAGTTCTTCCATTGAGATTAAAATAATTTTAAGGGAGTCTTGAATTTCATCCAATGAGAAATTCTTGAAAATCTTTAATGTAATAACCTGAGATTAGAGATATTGTAAAGACTGGTAACTTTACTCGTGTGTTCCCAGAATCTTTTCCTTCAGTGTCCTGAAATGGGGTTAACCTCTGCTATGTTACCCATCAAAGCTGGAAGTCAGAAGTATCCAAGCAACTCAACACTTGAAGAGATTTGAAAAAAGCTTAAAGTTTTAAGAGTCCTGTAAAGGACTAAAGCTTGGAGAGTCACAAAACAACTAGCCTTGAAGAATTTCAAAAGGAATTGGTAGAGAACTAAAACTCTTTTGCCTCTCACTAACTCCTCTCTGCCACTCATGCAAGGCAGAGCATTCATCTACACAAATAAGGAAAGAATCCTATGCCAATGAGCCTTGGGATAGGGGTTATACCTCTTTACCAACTACCTATCCCAAAATACTTTCTTCTGCACTTGTCTTCAAGTCCAAGACTATGAACCACTGATAATCCTGTCAAACCTGCTATTGTTCCTGGATAAAGTGTATCAATTTATTACCCAGTGGCCTTCCTCACAATCCCATGTAATAGTCTTAAACCAGCTCTCTCTTTGCCATTAATGGCAGTAGGTAAGTGATTTTTTCACAGTAGAATGCAAGTTCCTTGAAGGTGGGACCTGTTTTTGTTTTGTATTTATAGTCTCACTCCCTTAGCATGAGTTCATCACATAGTAAGCACTTGGTAAATACCATTTCATTCCTTCATTTATTCATAATTTATATGATTTATACAACTTGCCTTTCTCATGCTTCTGAGAATAAGGTGCAAAATACATCTTGTTCCTTCTCCCTGACAATCTGCTACAAACATTTCTGGAAACTTAAAACCAACTGCCTGATTTCACAAAAGAAATAATCTGATCTGAACTGAAGTAGATAACGGATGATGATTCATTTCTATAAAAGGTCTTAATGAGGGACAGATATGGTTATGACATACATTGTTGGAAATTTATAAAAACACTTTGTATAGTACTGTTAGGTTACAAAGCACTTTCTTCGCATGCATTTTACTTACTTATTCCTCAAAAACATATATATATGTTTTATATATATATATATACACATATATATATTATGTGTATATATGTCATATATATTATATAAATATATAGTATACTCGTTTTACTGATGAAATAATTGAGTTTCAGAGAAGTTAACCTGTGTGTGACCCCAGTACTCAAATCTAGGTCTTATTTTTAAATTCAGTATTTTATTCTTTACATATATAATGTGTCAGATGCTTCCATATTCCTGGAATACTAACAGAAAAATGAGTTTAAATTAAAGTAGAAGATTTGGTTGGACATAAGAAAGAATTACTAGTGCAGGAAAAAGCAATGTATCATAGTGAATAATTTTCCTCAAAAGAAAGGAAGTTTTGAATTCAAGTTCCTTCTCTGATCGCAAGTCACATAATCTTAGGATCCCCTAGAAATTCTGCAAGAAAAGGTGCCTATCTGAAATGATAAAGGAAGTTCCTCACAGTCACCTCCCTATGCTGATCTCCCTCTCCAAAAAGAGAGATTGAGGGAGAATATGTGTTTTGTCATCATAATAAAACACTGCAACAAGCTACTGAGAGGAATCATTAGGAATTTCAACAACTATTCATTCTGGATACCTAGCTAAAGGTGGCAGGGGTGTTGAACCAATAAATCCATTGTTGTTCTTTCAGGCTCTAGCATTCTGTGATCATAAGTTTATGTACTACTCTCAAGGACATAAGAATACATAAGAAGATTAAGAGGAATATTCTATAGCAGCAACCATTGGGATGAGAAAGAAAAACCTACCTGGTCCAATATCACCAGGTTCCATTTTTAAATCATCAAAACCAAAAAATGATCTAAAAGAAAAAGGGGCCTCAGCTGTTGACAACTCAGGATTAGTGCCAGTGACTACTTCAGAATTTCCACGGTTGGTCTCCAACTCCACTTCCACCTCCTTTTCAATAAAAAGAGAAAGAGGGAGAGAAAATTTTCAAGCCTTTGATGACTCTATCTTGTGATTATGCTTAGACTATTAAGTGCCATCTATTATTCATACTGGTGCAAATACCATAAATTTTAATTCTGAAGACAATTCTAAATATTGCCATTTCTCTGTGGAAAAATTATTTTTCTGGGTGTTAAACATATGACCTAATTAAGGGTGAGAATAAATGCTGGAGCTGGGTGCCTGTCATGCGCTTTTGTCCCCTCGGCTGCCATTATATAGCAAAGTCTGAATAAGCATAGGGAACTTCACTTCTAACAACTACGATAGCGTAGCTTTATTCCCTAATCAAGGAATTCCATCTATTCCTCAGTGCAGAGGTCAAGAACTTTTGCATAACTATAGTTTACACAAATTTTTAAAATATATATCTTAACAGGTGTTTAACATTATTCTTCATTATTCCCTTTGCTGTAGAGATATGTCAAAACAGTTTTTATTAAACAATATAAACATGTATCAAAGGGCCCAAAACTGGTCTTGGACTATTTGACCAGCCCCGTTTCCTATTACACAAATTTAGTCTTTAATCATTTTTTAAGTGCACAGTTCAATTCCAAATAAAAAAACATACTATTTTTCCCTTCCCCTCCTTCTTCTTTCTGTTAGCTGTGTGGAATATCCAATGCACTTCTTGCGTATATGCTTCAGCCATTTTGTTTTCTTATCCCAGCTGATAACTGCTTACTATCGGCATTCGGCAAATTATTTAGAAGAAAGAGAAAAAGAAAGAAAGAAGGAAAGAAAGAAAGAAAGAAAGAAAGAAAGAAAGAAAGAAGGAAAGAAGGAAAGAAGGAAAGAAGGAAAGAAAGAAAGAAAGAAAGAAAGAAAGAAAGAAAGAAAAAGACAAAGAAAAGAAGGAAGGAAAGAAGGAAAAGAAAGAAAAAAATGAGATAAAAAAGATGTAAAATACTTTTTGAAATGTAAGACTTAGGAGTAAAGAATTTTCTCTCTCAAACAGGTAATCAAGTATACAGCACACTGAAAAGCATGAGGAATTCTTCCTTTTAATGATGCGCCACTGCCCACCCCCATGTTACTCACCATTTCTGGAGAATCCATCATTCAAAACAAAAGGATTTTCCTTTTTCATTATAAAAATCAACTCAATGAGAAGCTAACCTAACAAATTACTCCACTTTGAAAATGTTTTCACCAATTCACTCAGCACTGCAGACTCAGTAATTGTAGCAAACGACATTATTGCTCTGCTCGGTGAAATTCAAGCTATCTACGGATATCTGATAGTCTAGATGGCAGGACTACAGAAATGGGCTAGGCAAAAAAAAAAAAAAAGGCTGCCTCTTTTTTAATTAGTGTGAGCAGGTAAGGTAATCAAACCCTTCCAGGGACCTCTCAAAAAAGAATCTTTTGAATAGATTGTTTTCATTTTCATTAAGAATAGCATAGGAAGCTAAGGGCAGTTCAGTGGTAGTTTCTCACTGGAGTGAAGCTGAATTTTTTATCCCCTTTATTTTATTGGTCTAATAAAAAATAGTGATAAATAATACAGGAGTTAAAAGGGTTAAAATCTTTAGTCTGCTACATATTACTCACATTCTGTGCCTCTGATCTCTCTTGTGAAAAAATGAGGCAATTGGACTAAATTATCTCAACAGATCCTTTTATCTCTAAATTCTATTATCTATGAATTACAGTACACATTTAAAGTTGTCTATCATATTCATGGAAATATTAGGCATGAAGACATGACACGAAATTTCTCCCCTATGATAAAACTAAATTTCTGATCTCAACAAATTCATAGTCCAATATAGTGGCTTGTGACTAAAACAAAAAAAGTGAATTGGTGTGGAGGTCTGCCATCCCCTGGTTTGTTTTCAAAATGATGTACTTTGGAGAATAGATAACATATTAATCCAAGTTTTTACCTAAACTCTGTAAAGAGGCAAACCAAAGGACTCATTGTATGCTGTCAAAGTCTAATTATATGTGAAACTTGAAAAGCAAATTACACAGAGATATGGTTCAATCTCCTACCTTGCATAGACTTAAGTTCCTCTCAATTTAGCCGTCCCTATATGAGACTATATTGGAAAGAGGTAGTGTTTTGAACTGGAAAGAATATCAGACTAAGAATGAAGAGACTCAAACCTGATGTTCAGCCTCCTGTTGGATTGTGAAATGGAGAGGTGAGTTCCTTATGACCATATCCTATCTCCTACTTGGTATGAATCCTCCTGTGGGAAAGAGAAGAAACACCATTCCATCATCATTTCTGGCCTGATCTATTGCCTTTGGGAAGGAGAATGTCATCCCACTTTCTGTTCCAAGTTTTTATTTCCCTTACTTGAAATGCATGGCTTCGAAAGGACTCCATCCTGAGGTCACAATGTCTTTGACTCTAAAAATCTCTTTAACATTTCACTTAATGATTAACCAATAACATCTCTACAGCCTTTCTTGAAGTCTCTGCAGGCTTTGAAACTTTCAGTCATCCTCCTCTCCTTGATACTTTCTTCTGACTGGGTTTTCATGACATTCCTCTCTCCTGGTTCTCCACCTACCTATTTTATCACTCTTCAGTCTCCTTTGCTGAGGTTATTCTTAATAACCATATATGTCACACAGGGTTAAGTCCTGGACCTTCTGTATTATTTCACTTGATCTCATTAGCTCCCATCGATTCAATTATGACTTCTGTACTTATTATTGTCAAATCTATTTTTCCATTCCCAACCTCTCTGATGACCTCCTCTCACACTTCCTTGCAGATATCTTGAACCCTATGTTCAGCAGACATTTTAAACTCACCATGTCCCAAATGTAACTGATTGTCTTTTCTCCTAACCTTAAATTCCCTATTACAACTTAGGGTACCAAAATTCTCAGACTCACAATCTCTTTGTCATCCCCTTCTCACTCTCTCTCACTCTTCTCCCCATATCTAATCTGTTGCCATTGCCTGTTAATTTCACCTTTGCAACATCTCTCAAATATACCCTCTTCTCTTCTCCAGTACTGCCACTACTCTATTATAGACCCTTATCTCCTCATGTCTAGACTACTACAATAACCAGCTAACTGGGGCCTGTCACAAGTGTCTTCCCATGACAGTCTATCCTCCATTAAGCCACCAAAGTGATTTTCCTAAAGCATGGGTCAACAAATTCCAATAGTCAGACCTACATTTTAGGAAAAATCATTTTGGCAGCTGAATAGCTAGGCAATAGTTGCCTAAAGCAGAATGGTAAGACAACTCTACTTCCCACTCATAATAGAATCCAACCAACCTTCTTATCCTACTGGTGGATAGTCTGATACTTATGATGCTTCATCTCAGATGTTTTTTTCCCCTCATCCGGCAGGATTCTGAATGCCTAGCATGTAGCATGTGGTACGTACAAAAATGCTTATTGATTGATTGATTCTGTCTTTGTGACATATTAAGAGCAGTGGGCCTTTTCTTTATCTAGATGTAGTCATTAGCCCCTCTCAACTTGGTGACAGGCAAAATAGGGATTCTTCATAGAGATTAACTTTCATAACACATTCACCTAGTTCTGATCACTATAAAACAAGACAAAACTGGACTCTCACTTGTTCTTAGAGTTATTTCTTGTTCCATTATTATAAGTGACCACAATTACATGGCAGCTAAAAAAATTCACTTGGCATTCATTAACACATCATTTTTTAAATTAATTTTTACAATCAATAACACATCAGATACTCTTTTTTCCTACCAAAACTCAAATTAGGATCAAGTGCAATATTTGTAAAAGTATTTAGTACAATACCTCGCACATAGTAGGTCCTCTTTCCTTTCTTCTCTTACTCTTCTCTTTCTCTCCTCTTTCCTTCCCTTCCCCTTCCTTTCCTTTTCCCATAAACAACTACAGGGACATGGTAGCATGGTTTTCAGAGCTATAATGCATGCCCTAAGCTTTCCCCCCTGGTTCATCTATCGTTTATATCCAACAAAATTATTTAAACACGATGAAGTGGTAGTTCTTGTTTTAAGAGTGAAAAATAGAAGATAATTATTTTAATAATAAAAACTAGCTGATTTATAAATATGGTCTTATTTTACTCTCACAACAGCCCTGTGAGATAGATGCTACTTTGATCTCAATTTTACAGATGAAAGAGACTAAGGTAGGCAGAGATTAAAATGACCTGCCAAGGGTCACATAACCAATAAATATCTAAAGTTAGATATGAACACAGGTCAATCCTGACTGCAACTCTACTACTTTATCCACTATACCACCTCATTGCTCAGTGATATTTTATCTGTATGTAATTTACCATCATGCAAGCTGCCATTGTGGGAATGGGAGAGGAGAGGGAGCAGCCCAGATGGAAGACCCTCTTCAGGAGACAAACTACAAGCCAAAGATTTTTCCCTGGCTAGATAAAGGTAAGATCATTTTAACAGCTTCCTAAGTTTGTGTTTTTGTAATATGTGAAGAGTAAGAGAAACCTGTGAAAAAGCTAAATTTCACTGGATATAAGATCACCCTCCTGGCTTGTCAACAAACAAATTGCCTGGGGGATAGACGCATTTACTACTTGTACGTTCAAGTATTTGAGGTTTTGTTGCTGTTAGGGGTGTGTGTGTGTGTGTGTGTGTGTGTGTGTGTGTGTGTGTGTGTGTGTTTCAAGTTTTACCCAAAAAAAGAAGCCGGAGAAGAACTAGGACTTATATTGAAACCACCACCTGAACTAGTTTCATTTTCTCCTAGATGACAGCTGGCTTTGCACTAGGAACATTTGGGTTTTCCTCTACCAACCTGAGAGGGGGTAAAGGGAGTAGAGACCTCAAGCAAAGGTCACACCCTGGCCAATCACAACGGCTTCTGATGATAAACATTCTATCAGGAGGAAGTATTTATAGAAAGGAAAAAGTACAAAATTTATGCAAAGTTTATAAAAGTAAATTCCAGAGAATGGGGAAGGCACTAGAAAGGAAGGAAAGCACTATCAAGATAGGCTTCCTGTAAGAGATGCAGCAAAGTTAAGTTTTGAAAGAAACTAGAGTTTCTCGGTAACAGAATTAAGTATGAAGGGTCTATCAGGCACTAGGGACAGCCTGTACAAAAGTCCATTATGGCATGAGGTATGAGGTTTGTGTACAGGGAATAAGGAAGCCAGTTTTGCTGTAAATAGGATGCTTGAAGGAGGAATTTAGTGTATCTAAATCTGAAGGAGAGATGAAGAAGTCCACTGCTACACTTGTTTTCCATAGGATGAATGAAATGTTTTAGGATTAAGTGGCTGGGAAAGATCAATTATCCAGTTTTAGGACAAGAATTTTTAAATGGGGGGGACAAAAAATTGAATGAACAGAATGAAGTAATATCCCTTATACAAATTAATTTTTTGGTATTATTTTCCAAAGAAATAAACAGAATTTTAACCCCTTTAGAAATAATTTCATATATTTTTTTTGGTCACCAAAAATCTGTCTTCTTTTCTTCCCAACCCCCCACCTCCAAGTGAGAATGAAAGAAAACCCCTGTTTCAGATACGTATAGTTAAGCAAAACAAATCTTCACATTACACATACGCATCTAATTCTATGCTTTCATCTCTCTCTAAGACTGAGGGTAGCATACTGTTTCACCAGCACTCCAGAAAGTTATGCTCATTAGAGTTCCTAATTCTTTCATGTTGTCTTTAAAATATTGTGGTTATATAAATTCTTTTCTTACCCTCCAGGTCCCTTTTCCTCTTCAACCTTTTCTCTACTATTTCTATGTGAAGTAAAATGTATTTTTGTACCCATCTGTGTGTGCATTTTCTTTTTTCCTTTAAACAGCTCAGATGAGAGTACAGTTCAAAAGTCAGTCATTTCCCCAACCCCTTCCTCATTGTAAATACGACTTCTACTTGTGCACCCATCATGAGGGAGAAAATTTTCCTTAATCTTCCTTTTCCTTCTTTCATTAGCGTATTCCTCTTCCCTCCCCATTCTTTTCTTAATGTCATTAAGATACAATAAACTGACTCTTAAGACTGTTCTAATTAGACTCTCAGTATGACCCCTGATGATAAAGGCGTTCAGGGGAGACATGTTATGTTCTTCTCATAATTGAATATAAGCAGTTATGCCTTGTTCAATCTCTTATTACTGTTCATTCATGTTTACCTTTCTATTTTTCTCTTCTCTCCTGTGTTTGAACTTCAAAGTTTCTGTGCATCTCTTATCTTTTCATCAAGAGTACTTGGAAGACCTCTATTTCATTAAAAATCCAGTTTCCCCTGTAATGTTATACTCCATTTTTCTGGAAAGATTTGGTTTTGTTGTTGTTGTTTTGACCGTGAGCCTCCTTTCCCCATATTCCAACTCTTTGTTTCTTCATTATGGGGGCTGCAAAATCATACATGTTTCTGAAGGGCTTCTCAGTGCTTAAACTCTTTCTGTTTACTTGCAGTGTTTTTTCTTTGAACTGCAAGCTCTGGACTTTGACTATAATGTTCTTAGAAGTTTTCATTTTGGTATTTCTTTCAGCAGATAACCAGAGGATTCTTTCTATTTCCCACTTTGCCCTCTGGCTCTAAAGACATCTGGGCAGTTTTATGATCTTTTGAAATACAATGTTTAAATTCTGGTTTTGGTCAGGATATTCAGATAATCCAATAATTCTTAATTTTTTTCTCCTTGATCTGTTTTCTAGGTCATTGGTTTTGCTCTAATATATGTTAAATAGTCTTTTTCTTTTCAGTCTGTTGTCTTTATTTTAGTGTTTCTTGTTGATTGACTTCTTATTTCGTCCATTCTAATTTTCAGGGAGTTTGTTGCTTGCTTAAGTCTTTGTACTTCTTACATCAAGCTATTAATTCCCTTTCTGATTCTTTCTTCCATGGAAATGCTTTTTTTCTTCAACTCTATTGTTTCATTTATATTTTTTTAAAATTTGACTTTTTTTTAACTCATGCTTCATCTCTTTCAAGAACTTTCGCTTAATTTGTGCACACATGGTATTTTCCTTTGAGGCTTTACCTGTAGATGATTTAGAGTCATTGTCTTCTCATTTTGTGTCTGAAGCATTTTTGTCATTTTTTTGTCTGTTTATACATTCTTTTTTATAATTCTTTTTTGTCTGTTTAATTCTTTTTTGTGTAATTCTTTTTGTCTATTTATTCATTCTTTTTTGTAATTCTTTTTTGTCTGTTTAATTCTTTTTTGTGTAATTCTTTTTTGTCTGTTTATTTATTCATTTTCCCAATCTACTTGCTGACTTTCAACTTGATGTTAAGACTGGGCTCTGCAGCACTTCAAGATCTGTGTCATTCCTGCTGCTGCTTTCTTTGGGTATTGAATATTGTATTATTTCAGGAGATCAGGGAAAACTCAGTCTGGGTACCTGCAAACTTTCAGTACTCTTAAAGTAGTCTGATCCAGGGCCAAGTATAATTGCTGCACACCCTGGTTTGAATACTGCAAGTCCTTAAACTGTGGTTAGGTCTGGGAAACAGTAGAGTGCTAAAGAATTCAGCCACTATCATCTAGCTGGAAAGCTCTGCTGGTTCACAGTGACAGACCTCTTGTCTTCTCTTTAGTCTGGGATCCCTGCCCTGCTTAATTTTCTGTGGGTTTCAGGCAGGGCAGCATCTGAACTGAAAATACTGCTAAGCTCCTGGAGTCTGTCACCCAGTTGCTTCTTGGCTCTAAAATTATTCCTTTTAGGACAGTGTTTCAGGCTTGCAATTGTTCTTTACCCCAGCATACCACCCATGGGTGATGTCTCCTCCTCAATCTGCCCTGGGTGTTTGACCTGGAACTGTGTAGGAGATAATATATTAGCCAGTTAGCACCTATTCTCACACCCTCCACAGGTTTCAGACTCTGCATCTGGGGACACTTTTTGACCTGGTGCATTGTCTCACCCTGTACTACAATGCTTTGTACATTTTGGTTCTGGCCAGACTTTGTCACCAGAGTCCATGGACCTCTCTGTATATCTTCTATGCTGCCCTGAAAGGTAGAAATGTCCCACTGTAATTTTTTCTAGAATTCCCTAATCAAGACTTTGCCTGGTAAATTTTCTTGATCTGTTTGGAGGAGGTTGGGGAGGAGGTAGCTCACTGTACTTCTTTTTACTACTCTGCCATCTTGGACTCCAGAATCTTAACTTCTAAGGCAAAATGCAATGTTAATTCAATCTCTCTTAAAGGTTAAAGTATTTCGTTAACAAAAGAAAATGTATTTAATAAAAGATTGAATCTTAGACCTCAAAGTTGTTTCATGCTGTGGGGAACTGACATTTATTTTCATTCTAGCAAGGTCAATTTAAATCAATTGCTATGAGATGATTTCCCCCAAAAAATAAATAAATAAAAGTCACACCATAAACATACAAGAAACAAATCTGGAGGCCATTACTGAAGTCACTCAGTTTTCTTTCTTCCACATAGTGTTCCCTGACATGAGTGTGTCTTAATAGCTAGAGTCTCTATAGACTTGTTCAAGTAAAAAGCATGTAGCGGGAAGAAAAAAAAAATGAGAATTCATGTTACTTAAATGCCTAGAGGAAACCACCATCCTGCAAACAGGATGTCAGCTTTGTCAGAGAGATCACAAGTAGATGTAAGGTTTGGACTTAACCCCAATCTCTCTCCTCTTATAAAACTAAATATACTGATTTTAGTCTCCCAGGCATAGCTATTTAATTTGAGGTAGCAAAGCATGGCTACTAGAGAAACTCAGCTCTACACAAAGATCTCTAAGAAGCTTAAGGACCAAACCACCTTCACTTTTTTGGAAGCACTTCTGGCCATGGGGTTCCCAGCACACACAGCGTAAGTACTCTTTTCTAGAAATTTTGCTTTTGATATGCCTGAAAGTTTGCCTTGGAGAACCTGTAACTTTGAGCTCTTTGAAATTCAAGCCACAGGCATCTGTTACTAGCCCTCTCTCATTCTTGGCTTGTATCTAAGGCTTGAAACTCTTCCTCCAGAAGTTTAACTGAATGTTAGACTCGTTGTTTTCTTTAAAAAGAAAACAATATTCTTTAACTTTTTTTGGAGGTAAATATTTTCAATACATATTCCAGGTTGCTCAGAACCTTACAGAAATACTTTGCTTAGTGAAGATCATCACATGGAAACTTTGTCTATCAAGAAGTGCTCCATCAATCAATAAACAACAATTTATTGATTATGCCTTAGTAGTTTTGGAAATTCTAACTTTTATTACCTACCAAGATAAAGTAGTAAATAAGTTTTTATATAGCTATATTCTCTTGTGAATGGATCTATCACATGTTTTATGGGTTCCTCCTTTACCATCTGCCATGTTAATATATTTTCTGTCAAAAAGTTATAAATTATTAACTCTTATTTTACAGGAAAGAAAACTGAAGCACTGTTATCGTTGATAATTCATTATTTAATGTGAATCATTTAAATTAAGGTTTCTCTGTTAAGCTGACTTCAGGATTTGTTAGAAAGAATATGCTTCAGATCCATAATTACCAAGATAAAAGTTCTACAGATTGTATTATTAGGGTACAAGGAGGTTTTCAGGTTTGGGTTAGAGGCAATTTTTTTTTTCATTAAATTTTGATATTAAAAACAGGGTAAGTTGAATGAAATAACCTTTGGTGCTCACACTTTTCTCTGTAAACTGGATTATCATCATTATCAATTTAATCATCCAAAAAAATGTTTTCTGTCTAAGTATGGATAGATGCTAGAAAGCATGATAAAAAAAAATTAATTCATTTCAACAACATTTCCCATTTGGACCACAAATAAGCCTCCTATTTTTGTTTTGGTTTGTAGTTAGGGTAATGTAATTTGGCAAAGAATGGTTTCCAACATGGATGACCTCTTTCTGTATCTCAGTAACAAATATTCTGACTTCTGCCTTAGAAAGAAGGAACATTTTATATACAGTGCATAGAATGTTGACTTGGAGTAAGGAAGACCTCAGGTTCAAATTCTCCCTGACTTCCAGAAGCTGTTTGACCTCAGGCAAGAGTTACCTAACTTCAATGAATAAACGAATTAGCTAGGTAGGTAGGTTGTTGTCCTTCATTCTCCAAGAGGACCAAAAAGATATCACTATGTTAGAGTTTTTACAGTGTTCAACTGTGGCCAATCAGACCAATATGGGCTCAGAATGTTCTACCACAGGTCAAGCACAAAAAGGCAATGTGATCATTTGGGGTAGATTCTCTAAGTTTGTGCATCTTGTATTTTTTTGAGTGGCTTCAAATCTGCTTTGCTCATAAAGTATAGGAGCTTCTCTGATGAGGGCATGCCATATTGAGTGATCTTGTGCCAGTATGTATCATGTCATACAATCAATTGCAAAGTTCTTAAGAGAGACCTTGAGAGTATTCTTGTAGCACTTCTGACCACCATGTGAACACTTGCCCTGTGTGAATTCCCATAAGATAGTCTTTTGACAATTAGCATTTATTTATATGCACATTTATCTTTCCATCCAGAAGGTACAGTGGTACCTTCTCTCCCTATCTCCAGCAAAACAAATTTACGTATTGGCCATGACCAGAAATGCCTGCCTTATTTTTTATTTTAAGTCTATGTTAACAAACGCTTAATAAGCATCTACTAGTGTGGAGTTCAAAATATTTCTTACAGAAAATATAAAAACAGACACAATATTTCAAACTCAACTTGCCCAAAATAAAACGTTTTTTAATTAATTAACTAATTTGTTTTCAGTTTTCAACAATCACTTCCGTAAGTCTTAAATTTTCTCCCCCTCCCTGAGATGAGATGCAATCTTACATGGGTTCTACATATACAATCTTATTAAACACATTTTCACATTAGTTATGTTGCAAAGAAGAATTAAAATGAATAGGAGAAAAAATGAGAAAAAAAACAAACGAAACAAAACATACACAAGAGAAAATAGTCTGCTTCATTCTGCATTTCAAGTTCTTTATCTGCAAGTAGATGGCATTTTGCCTCAAATTCTTTGGGAATGTTTTAGGTCCTTGCATTGCTGTGAAGAACTAAGTCTATTCGAAACAGTCCTCACACACTGTGGCTAATAAAACTCATCTTCCCCCCCCCCAAAAAAAATGCCTTCTCTGAAATTTCTTCTTTCTGCCAAGATCACCACCATTCTTCTAGTTTTCTTCGGTGTTATTTCTTACTCCACATTCTTTTATCCCTCCCCCCTCCTAACCCTTTCACTCCATCCAGTTAATTGCAAAACATTGTCCCTTTGAGCTCCCCAGGGATTCTCACATATATCCCTTTATCTCTACTCTCATAGGCCATACCCTGATGCAGGCCTTCATCATCTCTGACCTACACTAAAATTAAATTATTATTCCTACCTCAAGTCTCCCCCCAGTCCTATACATTCTCTAACCAGTTATCAAAGTGATTTTCTGAAAGCACAATTCCAACCGTGTCACACTTATGATAAATAAATTCAAGGGCCTTTAGGATAAAGCATAGACTCCTCTGATTGACCTTTAGAGCACTTCACAACCAGAATCCAACCACCAACATTTTCCCATCTTGTATATATTATCCTCCTTCTCTCACTGCATGTTGTAGCCACACTTGGGAAAAAATGATTTGAAATAACCAAAGATTAATCCTAAACTAAATCTAACTCCAAATATCCAAGAAATATGGTCTGACATTAATTCAGAAGGCATTAGTGCCATTCTAGACCCATATCTACATCCATCCCTACAGCTAGAAAAAAATTATATGTTTCCAGAGGAAAAAAAAAGAAGGCTTTTGTAATTCACTCAGCAGCTGAATTTCCTAAAGAAAAAACTCTTTTTGGAATATTTATTGGCACAAGTCCTACTTGCTTTTGAAAAGATGTTGGTGCCAGATCAAAATGTTATTAAGGATAGCTATATGTTGTTATTTGTGAAGCAATATTCCCTCTTTGAACAAAATATTTCTATAGATATAATGAACACATTTTCAGGAGTTTTTACAAAAAAAAAGTTGGGTTTAAAATCAACCATTCCTTGGTATCATAATTGTATAAACTTTTATAATAGTATGAACATTATAGATTTTGTGATCTTTATAATAAAAAATATTCATTAATTATCATCGTTTATACCCCACCTTCACTCTACCATCTGCCTCACCGTTATTATATCTGCATTATATGCATTATTCTAATACTATATGCATTATAAAACATGTATACATATACATGGGTGAGTATAGATGCATTTTCATGAGTAATCATAGCATTTTTCAACTTAGGATTTTTCATCTCATGTTACTCTCAATTTTTGTGATGTATTTTATAATGCTTATTAATTTGATTTTTTCAAGAATTTGGTGAAATGTTAGAATTTCTATGAAATTCCAATAATTAATGGGAATGATTATAGAATATTTGAAAGCTAGATTGTTCTGGAAAATGTATAACATATAGACTATGTAAGTCTAAATGTGGTCACGGTTTCCATTTAGTTCTATCTCATTTTCTGGATTTTTAAACTTAGTTCTTAAAAAAAAACCCCTTGGATTGGGGCTTAGATTTGTTAATATGTGACTTTCTCTTTCCATTTTGTTTATGTCTTTAAAAGACTTAATAACAACTGTAAAACATCATTAGGACATTCCTTAATGTCCTTTTCAGTGGTGTGGCTTTAAGTCTTTAGCTATATTCTATGTTACATTTTCCACAGACAAAAAGCACTGGCAGCTACAGGAAGAAAGACAGTAGAAGAGGCATCAGAATGGTGAGTGAATCTGGGTTTTACGCCGAATTTATGACAGTTCAAATGATTCTTCTCATCCCTTTCAGAACTCCTGTCTTTCAACATAATATTATTAAACTCAGTTACATATGGTGCTAGTATATGGTATTCAGAGATAAAAATAAAATAAACTGCCTATCCACTAAGAGGTAATACATTATTAAATAGCAGATAGGTTAGAAAAAAAAAATTAAGTGACTGGATTTTTTTTAAAGAACTTAGTTGTTTGTAAAGGAAAAATTATACTCAAGGTTTGTTCTATAAGGAAGGAAAATGTTTATATAAATTTCTTTTAGAATAGTTTTTTTTACTTCTAAATACATTAAAAGATATAGAGCTGCAGTTTTCTTGCTAAAGTTAATCAACTTCAAGAAGATTTATATATCCTAAATTGTGCCCTCACTTTGCTATTTTAAGCATTTGTGAAAAATTACTTTCTGTCATATTTATTATGTAATTTTATTATTAACAAAAGCATATGTGAGCCTACATACAGGCTTTTGATCATAATAAAGAAGAGTACATATATGTTTATAATACATACATAGATGTATGTGTATTATACATATATGTGTATACATATATGTGTGTATATATATTTTTTTGTGAATTTTTTCTCTCATTTCTATTGTGAAGCTATTAATCAGTTCAATCAGTTCATTTGCTGATTCTCTAGTATTTTATAAATATGCCACCACATTGCCTGAAAGCAGGAAAAATTTTGTTCTTGCTTTACTCATGTCTTTATTGAAAAACTTCTAGCTTCTAGTATCTTTATCACAAATAGTGCTAGGAGCATCAACACACATATATATATACATATGTATCTATATATTATGCATATAATGTATATATATATGTTTGTGCATATATACATAAACACTTATTGATTGATTTGGAAGTAATATCTTCAAAAAGATGAGGATAAAAATTTTCACAGAGTTTATTTAGTATTGCATTATTAATAGTATTATTTACAAAAGGAAATACTAGAAATTTTCCTATTATATGCACAGAAAAATAAGTATATCCCCTCTCCTGTCTTTTATTAAAAGTTCTAGAAATGTTAACTATAGTAATAACACAAGAGTTGAAATTAAAAGTATAAACATGAATATGGAGACAAAATTGTCTCTATCTAAAGAATCAACAAAGAAACTAAAAGACATAATTAATAGATTCAGAATTGAAGCAGAATATAAAATAAATCCACAAAAATATTCACATACAGTTTTAATATTAGCTGGGAGGAAATGATACTAAGAAAAATCAGTCCCCAAAAATACAGAATTCATAAAATACCATGAAAGATTCTTGTAAGTACAAATACTTATACAAATATGAGCAAGTATTTAAAGAAATAAAGAAAAACTAAAATAGTTGAAGTAATAGCCAATGCTTGTAGTTGAGACATATCAATATCATAAAATGATGATAATACAGTATCTAAATTAATTTATGGATTTCTTGCCATGGCAATCAAATATAGGATTAGATAAATTGAGAACAAAATTCATTTGGAAGAAAAATAGGTTGAGATTCTACAGTGGAATAATAAAAAGTGAGAATGGAAGGAGCATTGCCTTACCAAGTTTCACACTATATCATAAAGCAGTGATCATGAAAATAATTTGATATTTAGGTTTCAATCCATACTACAAATACATAGTCATCAAAACAATTTGGTACTAGGTAAGAAATAGAGAGGTTGACCAACAAAATGTATTAGGTACAAAATATATGGAAGCAAATGCACACAGTAACTTAGAGTTTGATAAACTCAAAGATTTCAGCTTTTGGGACAAGAACTTACTATCTGACAAAAACTATTGAGAAAACTAGAAAGTAGTCTGGCAGAAACTGGATATAGACTAACATCACATAACATGTAACAAAATAGGCTTCAAATAGGCACGTGATTTAAGGTGATACAAGGTGACATTATAAACAAATTAGAGAATGGAAGAAATTAATTGTCATATCTATGGAAAGGAGAAAAGTTCATGACCAAACCAAAGACAGAGAGGGTCACAGGAGAAAACATGGACAATTGTGATTACATAAAATTAAAAAACTTTTAGATAAATAAAAATAATTAGAAGAGAAGCAGGAAAAGAAATATTTGAAGCAAGCTAATCTAACAAAGGTCTCATTTCTAAGATATACGGGAAACTGATTCAAATTTATAAAAATAAGAGTCATTCCCCAATTGAAAAATGGTCAAAGGATACAAATAGGCAGCTTTCAGAGGAAGAAATGCAAATTATGAATGACCATATGAAAAATATTCTAAATTACTTATCATTAGAAAGTTGAAAATTAAAGTAACTCTAAGGTACCATATCATACTTATCAGACTGACAAAGAAGACAGAAAAAAAAAATGACAGATGTTAGAGGGGCTTTGGGAAACAGGTATATTAATGCAATGTTGGTGGAGTTGTGAACAGATCTGTCTTTTTCTGGAAAGCAATTTGCAACTATACTCTAAATGTTATGAAATGGCACCTCCCATTTGACCTAGTTATACTACCTCTGTACCCAAAAGAGGTGAAAGCAAGAGGAAAAGAACCCATATGTACAAACATATTTATAGCAGTTCTTTTGTGGTAGCAAAGAATTGGAAACTAAGTGGTTTCCCCCTAAATAAGGAAGTGACTGAATGAGTTATGATAGAAAGTTGATGAAATACTATTGTTTTGTAGAGAAATGATGAAGGGGATAGTTTCAAAGAAAGCTGGGAACATTTGTTTGAAGTGATAGAAGTGAAGTGAGCAGAACCAGGAGAATGCTTTTTACAATAATAACAATATTGTAAAGACAAATTTTTAAGAATTAAGAATTCCGTCCCTTTGTTTGACTGTACATGGATGATGTTTTATTTTTCTTGTTTAATCACTAGTTGGAGAAGAAGGTGGGAGAGAGAATCTGAAGCTGAAAATAAAATAAAATTAATTTTAAAAATATTCAATCTGATTTTGAAAAATAGAAACATCAAGGAACAGCCTAGATAATAAGAACTGGGGGTGGAGGTGGGGAGACTTAAGGCACACTAATCCAGTGACTGATGAACTCCAGAAGATAATTTATTGAGAAATTTAACTTGAATTTCTGAGGAAGCTGGAAAGCAGTTTGGTGAAAATTGTATACCACATGCCACAATAAGCTCTGAAGGAGTGCAACCTTAATATAAATGGTTATATTAGAAAACAGGAGGAGATATGTTCATATATACATGTATGTGTATATGTATATATGTATATGGCAGGTTTCCTTTCTTCAAAGATGATAAAGACAAATTCTTATGAAGGCTTTGAAAAGATTAAGGAGTGGTACTTTGTTTTTTACCACTATATATGAAGCAAAATTGTCTTTTCAAAACTTGTTATGGGGATGGGTATTTGAGAAAGGAAACTTGTCAATTAAGAGGCAGTGAAACCATTTAAATTGGACATCGCAGAGAACATTTTGATTCTACTGGTTACCAATCCACATGAGTAAGGGAGATTTCCCTGTGACACTCCCCCTTAGTATTCCCTAGCCAATCAGGTATTCTCTTTAAATACATGACAGGATGGTGACAGGATATGAAATATGACAGGATATGAAATCTATTTCCTGACAGACCTCTGAGAGATCCCCTCTGTCTTCTGTGAGAACTGGGTAGAAAAGTTGACTTTTCCCCTTGTTACCAGAAAGCAAGTCTCTCCCAACAATGGCGCCCATTGTTCCCTTCTAGTCTTCACTGGGAATTCTGCTGGCAGTAATGTGTAGAGGCTAGTCAGTGCTAGAGTACAATAAGCAATAACGGACAGCTGATCTGCCTTTTGCTACTATCCACATGAGTGCCGATTCTTCTGTTGAGGTGTTATTGGCACTGGCACCCATTTTGCTCTCCGCTCTCCTGGAGCCTGCTTCTCTCAGTAGAGCCTTCATCTCTGCCTGCCAACTGCTGCTGCCAGGGTCCATAGCAGACTTGGACCTAATCTTCCAGAATTAACTACTGCTTCTCTCTGTACCATGGCCTTTATACTATCTTGAGTACAGTCGGTGTTCCCCTTGAAACTTTCATCCTACACTGGGGTCAGAAGCTACAGAACAGAATGTCACTGTGACTTCCTAGTCCTCCATAGTTGGAGTATATTATGAAATATATGGCCTCTTCCTCTAATTGGCTGAATCCTCTAAGAACTTTCATTTTGAGAAAAAAAATTCCTGGCCAGAAATACTTTTACTCCTCTCCAGGATCTACTCCTGACTCCTAATCCTGGAAGAGCTCTCAGTTCCTGGACTTCACACTGGAAGTATACTGCCTGCAGCCCTTTGTTTTGATTGGCTGGTTCCTATCAGAATCTCCATTTTAAGGAAAAAGCTCAACTATGTCATCATTCCTCTCTAGGCTCTACTCTTGACTCTCCAGACTTTCTCTACCATGCCCATATAAGTATCTCTCTCTCTCTCTCTCTGTGTCAGTCTCTCAGTCTTTGTCTGTCTCTGTCTCTATGTTTTTCTCTCTCTCTGTCTCTTTCTATCTCTCTGTTTACTGTAAGAAAGGACTTCCTAATAATTAGAGTTCTCCAAGAAATAAAATGGGATATCTCAGGAGATAGGGTATTTCCTTTAACTTGAGGTTTTAAGTGAAAGCTGGATTACCTTTTCTTATAGATTCTTTGGTGGAGATTCCTGGTTTGATTAGATGACCTCTGAGGTTCCCTTCAGCTGTAGGAGGCACAGTCACATATCCAAGAGAGATTCTTAATCTTATTCTTGTGAATTAGGGAATGGTTTTGCTGCTCATATATATCTTCTCAAAAGAAACACTTTTTTAGCTCAATTGTCTTGAATTCACAAAAGTAAGTTTACTGTTGTCATCATGTGTGATCAAGAATCTACAAAATAGCAAATGAGAGTCTACTTGGTTAAGTGGGAAGACCAGGGACATTGAGCCAGGAGTCCTGGAGAAGAGTCTCATTACTGCCACTAACGAGATACAGTATGGCCTCTATGGGCTTCAGTTTCCTCTTCTATAAAAATGAGGAGATTGGACTTGGTAGTGTCTAAGGACTCTTCCACTATTAAATGTGTGTATGCACTCCCACATACACTCACAGAAATCTTGGTCAGGCACAGGTTGGGCTGGTAGACTACTGAAGGATTTTCTTGATTCTTAAATTCTCTACTTCTCTTGCCTTCCACTAGAGCTCTTCTTAATATTTTCTGACCATTGAGATCATTAGTGTTCTGCCCCAACTCAAGCAGAGCATCCTTGTAAGTCTGAGTTCTCCTGTCTTTGCAAGTCCCAAGTTTTTAATTGAAACCCCTTCTGATAGCTCTAACCCTCAGCCCTTGCCTCTCTTACTTAACCCATTTCTGTTTTCTCCTTTATCTTAATGTACATATCTATCTTCTTTCTCCTTATTGATAAACTGGGGCCTCAGTCCTCTGAAGGAAGTCACTAAACTCTTCTTATTCTCAAGACTACTGAAGGAACATCACAGAATGTTAAAGCTGGAAAGAACTTTAAACTTTTGCAGGTAGCCCAGTGGATACAGCACTAGACACTTAGTAGCTTAGTAGCCTTACTCTAGGCAAATCTCAACCTCTTTCTAGGACAAATGTAATGATCCCCTTTTCATAGAGGACAGTGATGCTTGGAGATATGAAGTGACTCATCTAAGATCACTTAGTTAATGACAATGAGGATACAGACCCAGATCTCTTGACTCCAAGCAGAGCATGCTTATTATATCAAGGATGCTGTAGAGTATATAAATTCATGTTACAGAGCTTAGACTAAATTGCTTCTAAGATCCTTTAGAATTCTAAGAACCGGAAGAGCAAAGATGGTGGAGTAGAAAGATACACATATACTAGCTCTGAACCCACAGCCTATAAAATACCTGTAGGGAAGAACTCCCAACAAATTCTGAAGCGGTGGAAGTCACAGAACAATGGAGTGGAGGAGATGTTCCAGAGAGCCATGAAAAACCGACATAAAAGGCCCGTCACGCACCAGACTGGAGTAGAGCCCAGCTCTGCCCAGGCCACAAGGCCCTGAGAGGAGAAGATCTGAGCAGGCTTCAGGAACGAAATCTCCAGCAACCACACAGTTCCCTCTACCCACAGGCGCAGAGGTCAGTGAGAGAGCCTGTTTGGCTGGCCAAGAAGGGAGCAGGGTGTCTCCATAACTCAGGTCCCCTTGGGAGGCAGCAGCAGAGGCAGCAGCTGACAGGAGCTCCCAAACCAGGCAGGAGCTCAGATCCATTGTTGAAGGTCTCCACATAGACCCCATGAGGGAACTGAGCCCTATGTGGCAGCCCTGCCCCAACCTGAGCAACAGAACTTAATCTCATGTTGAATAGCAGTTCTGCCCCCACCTGAGCACCTGAATTTAATCTTACATTGAATAGAAGTAGCCCTGCCCCCACTGAAAGCCCTGAGGCTGGGAAGCAGCATTTGAATCTCAGACCCCAAGCACTAGCTGGGCAGATCTGGAGGCCAGATGGGTGTGGAAAGGAATCTCAGAAGTCAAGTAACTGGCTGGGAAAATGACCAGAAAAGGGAAAAAAATAAGACCATAGAAGGTTACTTTCTTGGTGAACAAGTACTTCCTCCCTTCCATTTGGATGAGGAAGAACAATGTTTATCATCAGGGAAAGACACAGAAGTCAAGGCTTCTGTATCCCAAACATCCAAAATAAATATTTAATGGGCTCAGGCCATGGAAGAACTCAAAAAAGGATTTGAAAATCAAGTTAGAGAGGTGGAGGAAAAACTGGGGAAAGAAATGAGAGAGATGGAAGAAAAGCATGAAAAACTGGTCAATACCTTGATAAAGGAGACTCAAAAAAATGTTGAAGAAAATAACACCTTGAAAAATAGGCTAACTCAATTGGCAAAAGAGGTTCAAAAAGCCAATGAGGAGAAGAATGCTTTAAAAAGCAGAATTAGTCAAGTGGAAAAAGAGGTTCAAAAGCTCACTGAAGAAAATAGTTCTCCCAAAATTAGAATGGAACAGATGGAGGCCAATGACTTTCTGAAAAACCAAGAAATCACAAA
>CM053771.1:345960601-345974639 GCA_028658325.1 Potorous gilbertii | reverse complement strand
ACACACACACACACACACACACACACACACTCACATGCACACACACATGCACGCACACACAAAGACAAAGAGCACAGAGTGAATTGAATAGGACAGGATCATATCTTAAAAAAATGATATTAAGCGGTGAGAGAGAAATGTATTGGGAAGAGACAGGGAGAAATGGAATGGGGCAAATTATCTCTCATACAAGAGGCAGGCAAGAGACTTTTTAGTGGAGGGAAAAAGAGGGGAGCTGAGACAAAACCATGAGGTTTACTCTCACCACATTCGACTAAAGGAAGGAATAAAATGCACACTCATTTTGGTATGAAACCTATCTTACAATACAGGAGAGTGGGGGAGAAGGGGATAAGCAGGGGGGGATGAAGGAAAGGAGGGCAATGGGAGGAGGGAACAATTTGAAATAAACACTCGGGAAGGGACAGGATCAAAAGAGAGAATAGAAGCAATGGGGGGCAGGATAGAATGGAGGGAAATATAGTTAGTCTCACAAAACGTGACTATTATGGAAGTCATTTGCAAAACCACATAGATATGGCCTATACTGAATTGCCTGCCTTCCCAAAGGGAATGGGTAGGGAAGGAGGGATGGGGAGAAGTTGGAACTCAAAGTATTAGGAACAGCTGTTGAGTATTGTTCTTGCTGCTAGGAAATAAGAAATACAGGTGATGGGGAATAGAAAGTTATCTGGCACTACAGGACAAAAGAGAAGATGGGGACAAGGGAAGAGAGGGATGATATAAGAGAGGGCAGATTGGTGATGGGGGAATTAGAATGCTTGGTGTATTGGGGTTGGGGGAGGGGACAAATGGGAAGAAAATTTGGAACCCAAAATTTGTGAAAGTGAATGTAAAAAGTTAAATAAATAAATTTATTCTTTTTAAAAAAAGAATTCTAAGAACCTACGATTCTATATTTAACCACAAATCATTAGATTTTGATTTACATATTTACATCAGGCAGTTATGGAAAATCCAATACAATTCAAAGAATTACTGAAACTTTAAATTTTAAGGGATCTCAAAAGGCATAGAATCTTAATCCATTCTTGATTAATAATTCCTTCAGTTTAAGTATCCCTGACAAGTAAGCATTGCAGACCTCTGGCAATAGGTGTCAGTGAGTTAGGGGAATGTTTGCCCCAAGCCTGTGAAGACTTTCCCTGGTGGGAAATGGGAAGATAAGAACAATTTGTTCCAACAGCCACAAAAGCCACTGAAATAGACACTATGTAGTTCTTAGAGTTTGATCAAGCATCGAAGACATTACAGTCATCCATTGCATCCTGGGCCATTGCCAGGCACCCTGACTCACTCAAAACAAAGTCAAATGCAAGTCATGTCATCACTTCTCCAATGATATGGTCCTCTTCGGCAACGAAGGACAAACACAATCCAGAGATAAAAACCTCTCCAATGCAAAGAATTCTTCTTCCTACCAGTAGGTGATGCACTCAGGAACACCTGACATATGGAAGTTGAAAGTATACTTCCAAAACTAGGAATATCTGGTTCAATATTACCTATTTAGGAAACAAAAAAGACACAAAACTAGAGATTTCTCTAGGCCAGGGCTGGCAAACTAATTCTGGGGGACCAGATTCAATCCATTGCCTATTATTGTATTGTCCATGAGCTAAGAATAGTTGTTAATTTTAAAATAAAATTTTATTGGAACATAGCCATGTTCACAGGTGGTACTCTTCTCACTTCTATTCAGCTCATTACAAATTAGAGTGACATAATTTTAATTGAAAATACCATATATATTGTTATACCATAACATTTTGGTTTTTTATTACCAATTTTTACCTATCATAGCAAAACAAGAAAAGAAGAGAGAAAATGTTTTATTATGATTTTTTTGAGCTCAGGGTCAATACTGAAATTTTGGACAAAGAATGTCTTTGGAAACTAGCTCTTGCTGCAGAGTGGATAAAGATTCTTAATGAGTTTAACCCAAAATTACACGGCAAATAAATGCTTGTGTGCAAAACTTATGTTGCAATAAAGGCATTTCAATGACAACTAAGTCTTTGAACCACAAGTAATGTTAAGCTTCTTTATACTCATCTTTTGCTGTAAAAAGTAGAATCAAGAAGCAAGATTTCTATTCCTACACAAATCTGCAGTGGATATATATTTTGATGTCAAAATACAGTTCCAAGAGCAAATTTTACAGACCTCGCTCCAAGTGAAAAACAAATTTTCATATATCAAAATCCATTAGCTGTGAGTTTGAGAATTTTCCATCTAACCTTCAATTGGAAGTGATTAATCTGCAATGTAATGACATGCTAAAAGGCAAACATCAAGATAAGAATCTAATTAAATTCTATAAATGAATAATGCAATCATTTTGACATTAGGAAACATTAACTTTAAATTAAGCAAAAGGTTATTCCCTCCCCAGAAAAAAATCGAATTCTTTTCATTACCAGATGTGTTGCAAAAAAAAGTCTAATAGTTATTCTTATTATATTTTGACTTTTGTCAAATTTGTGGAAATTTGTTTTTTCTCTGGTTATATGAGTACCTATATGATATCTTTAATTTTGTCTCTTGACTCACAAAACCACTACATGAACTATATGAACCTGTTTACTATCTGGTCCTTCACAGAAAACTTTACTGACTTTTGCTCTAGAATAATATATAGTCTCTATTTATAATGTGCAAATATTAGCTATTTCTGTTAAGGTAGGGGAGGGAACATAGGACCCAAATCTTATGTGGTGCGATACCCACTGGAAGTTCTTGAGAAAGATTTAAAAAATCAGAGTTCACAGTTCAGAGTGAGTGAGTCAATTAACAAATATTCCCAAGTGCCTCCAATGTGTCAGATGCTGGAGTGAGAATGGAAATTTTTTTCTTTTAAAAATACTTTATTTGCTTTGATTAAATAAAATCTGCCTTCTTACCCTCCATACCAAACCCTCCCAAATAAGAACCCAAAAAACCCCCAAACCATTACAAACTTGTATTGTTAATCAAAGCAAATTTTCACTTTGGCCATGTCTTTTAAAAAAAATGTCTCATTGTGTGTCCTTCCCTTACTCTGTCAGGAGCTGGATAGCATGTTTCATCATTAATCTTCTGGATTCATGGTTGATTATTATGCTAAAAGAGTTCAGCATTACAGTATTCCATCACATTTATAAACCCTAACTTTTTCATTCTCCAATTTCTGGACACTCCTCCAGATTCCCATTATTTGCCACTTCAAAAGAGCTATAAATATTTTTGCATGCTTAGAATTTTTTTTTTTTGCTTAAAACTAATCTCCTTTAATCTACTTTTCCTCCTCCCCCTTCCCATTTCCTCTTTCCATTCAGTTTTTCTATTATTCCTTTACCCAGTTCTGTTCGTGCAAGTATATTCTTCCTTCTTTTGACCACTTCGTATAGGAATGAGGTTCAAGTATCAGCTGCTGCCCCCTCCTCTCTTCCTTGTGTGTGTATATATGTCCACTTGTACACTGATTATGTGAGATAATTTTCTCTAACATCCCTTTCACTTCCCCTTCTTTCCCCACCTCCCCACCATGTGTTCTCTTCTCTTTCAACTCTTAAAATCATCAGGACATAATAGAACCACTCCTTTTGTTCAATTTTCAGTTCTGTCCAATTCTTCATGACCCCATTTGGGGTTTTCTTGCCAGGATACCGAAGTGGTTTGCCCTTTCCTTCTCCAGATCATTTTACAGATAAGAAAGCTGAAGCAAATTGATTTAGGTGACTTGCCTACAGTCACACAGCTAGTAAGGCCAGATTTGAATTCATCAAAATGAGTCTCCTTCATTCTATCCTCTCAACCAACTAACTGACCCTTCAACTTTGTTGAGGTACTACTCAATGTCGAACTCCATGAAAACGGGGACAATGTCAAAATAACTTTCCTTTAAATAGTAGGTGCTTAGCAAATATTTGTTGAATTTGTTGATATCAGTTTATTAGGCAGAAAGTTTCCTGGTTTCCATAGGCATTATACTACTTAAATTAACCCCTCAAGTTCCTGGGAAAATACAGTTGCCTTTTGCAAGCAATCTGAGTTATTGTGTCTGGTTTCTAATGCTCAAATACTCAAATGTCATTTAACTGATGTAGATGTTCTCTCCAATAATACTGACTGACGATGTCTTCTCATATGTTTGTCAAAAAGAAAGTAGTCTGAGCGATTTTAGGGACCAAATAAATGTTTATAAAAAAAAGACAAAATTTTCTATACCCTAAAAGAGCTTGGTCGAGTAGTTTGGTATCCTGGAGTTTTGAATAAATAATGTACCCTTGAGGGTGCTTAAACATTTAGTACTTAGTTTTTACTTAATTAGTAATAGGCACTTAAGCATGAAAGCTTTATTTGCTTCAATGGTCCTAATGTGCATGTAATCAGTTTCTAGCTCAAATTATTCACATATACCACTCCTCATTTCTACCAGATTTCAAAATCCTTGAGCATTTTATTCATCTTTATACTCTCCTACAGCTGTAGTAAGTGCTTCATCAATATTTGTTCAATCAAAATCCTATCCCTAAATTTTATCTTTCAAATGTCAGTTATAGGCTATGTTTAGATTTTGTACATCAGATTTAGAGAACAAAATATGACTTCAAATGGAATCAATATGTACAAAAATATTGGGGTTTTTTTTAAAAAAAGAATTATCCTTTCCCTAAAGTTTATTACCACTGTTGATCATTTCCAGCCACCAACCAATCAGATAGCAAGCCTGAGAAAGTCAGTGGATAGGATGGGAAGATATGAAAAGATTGCCTTCAAAAAGACAGAGAATGTTTGCTCTGGAACCATTCCTTTAAGAATATAATCTTGTCTATCTAGAAAACTGGGGCCGAAATAGGTGAAATGACTTTCCAGAGTTGTCCAGTGAGTTCATTTGGAGATGAAGGTGTCAAAGTAACCATCTTCCACATTTTTGCATAGTATTGTTAAGCAAATCAGACTCTGATAAATGTTAAGGGGCAGGAAACTGATTCTGGTAAAGGAAGAGTTCAATCCCTGCCTCTGAAATATATTGGCTGAGTGATCTTGAGCAAATCATTTCATCTTTTATACCCCAGGAAACTCTTTTATGTCTTCAAGTTGAAAGATAGTTATTGACTTTGCATTGGTAAAAAAATTTAGGAAACTGAGGGTTGCTCAATAAAATCAGAAATCCAGACCAAAAAAAAAGGAATAGAAAGCTAGTTAACATTATCCTTCCTAGTTGCAGTAGCAGTTTCCTGTTACCTATTACTTGACCCTTTCATTCCTTGCAGGCAGGGTTGGGCAGAAGTATTTGTCTATAAATATTTGGTTTGGTAACTCACTATACAAACAGGCAAGTCACTTCATGATTCTGAAATTTAGTTTCCTTATTTGCCTAATGAGAGGAATGAATTAGATGATATTTAAAGTTCCACTTCTAAATTATGTGATCTTACAACATTCCATAGTTATGTAATCTAAGTTGCTCTTATAGAGGACTGGGTGGAGAAGGCATTTAAATCATGCCAAATGTGAAAACTCTTGACCTGGTTTCATGGGAGTTTGCTAAGTCTGCTTTGTGAGGGCCATCTTGCTTTGCTCTAGTGATGAATTTATTATCAAGACAAAGACAAAGTGTTATATTTGAGTCATGAATCACTTCTCAGGGATAAAAGAGAAAGTGTCTGAGTTAAATCTGCTTTAAATTTAAACTCTCAAGATAGAAGTAAACATACTGTTTAGATACAGTTTACTCAAAAATTATTTTTATATGTCATGTGAGCAACAAGATGGAAGAATAAATATTTTTCTCTGATTCTCTACAACCTATCAAACTTCAAACAAATTTCATGTCAAAGATGAAGCAAATTCAGCTGTCTCCATATTCTAAGACATCCAGAAAAATCCAAAATCCAAAAAAAAAATCCGAATCCAAAAAAAATTGAAAAAAAAAATAAGCATACCTACTGACCCCCTCCCATATCCCATACTATATAGTGAGGCTACACAAGGACAGACATAGACTTAGAGTAAAACCCACACCTACAGCCTTGTCCCTCCTTTTTCTTTCAAATGCAGTGAAGATCCTGACTATGGAAATCTGCCCTGGCCACAACAGACAGAGGTGGTCACAGTTCCTTAAAAGTAAATGGCAGCTAAAGTTCAAAACCCTGTAACACCAGTGCTGCAAAGCTCTTGAACTTTGGTGTGGGTGCCAACAAGTCTATAAAACCAGCAAAGTCTGAAGAGGGGCCAACCACCTTGTAATGACAGGAGAGTCAGTGCCAAGACAGATAATTCTGTAGCAATAACATTGTAAATATCTGAATTTCTGGTACCAGGCCAGAGAGCTAAGGAATAGAGGGAGTAGGACAGGACAACAAGACAGGACATCATGTGTGGGAGGGGCTATGCAGCACTCCATCAAGCCTGAGGGAAAGAGCACAGCATAGAACTGGAGTCAGTTATGGGGCAAAGCTGGGGCAAAGACCTAGGTTGGTGAACCTTGAATTACTTAGTATGAGAAAAAATTAAGATACTTTGAGATCCAGGCCCCAAGGAAACCACATTTAGAGAGTCAGAAAATGAGTGACAGGGGAAACAAGCAGGGGTGGAGGAGAGGGAAGAGAGAGAAGTACCAAAGATATCAGGAAGAAAAGAAAACTTGAAGACTTTAAACATAAACAGATACATCAAGAGGAAAAGCAATATTAATAGAAGGATACAAATATGGCCTCCGATCTAGTTTAAAAAAAAAGTTCAGGCATATATTAATGGCATATGCACAATAAAGGAAAATGATTCAATACTTGTGACCCTGTAGAATTTGAGAAAAATACTGAACCATAATATGCTGTTCCTGAGTGGTTCAGAAGAGAAATGAGAATGACGAAACAGAATTTATGACACACACAACAACAACAACAAAAAAAAAAAAATAGAAAAATGAAATCTGCAATGGCAATTCTCAACAAAGAAAAAAAAGAGAAAACAATCAATTGTGACCATAAATACATAGAAGTGAAGGACAATCTAGAAGAAAAGCAAAAAGCAGTAACATTAAAAGAAAATTTTCTCCCTACGAAAGCACAAAAATAGTGATCTCAAATATAGGATGTCTAGAGACAATTTAAGTTTCATAGCTTCTCTCATAATAACACAAAAGTACAAAAAAAAAACCTTAATACCATAATCCAGAAAATAATAGAAGAGAGCTATCCAGAACTTCTGAATATAGAAAATGAAATAACAGTTGAAAAATTCATAGATCATCTCCAAGGGATAAAAAAGGCTGCAAACTCTAAGATACACAGTGGATCAATTTAACAATTCAATTCAGAAATAAGTGCTGTGAGAGATCAGAGTAATCTTCAAATGCAAAGGAAAGGACATTTAAAAAATGCAAGACTATTTTGCATTTTTGCCTAGACTATGTAAGATCAGGTAGAAAAATGTGTTCCAAAGAGTAAAGGAGCTCAGGATGCAGCCCAGAATGAACTTCGCCCCAAATCTGAGGGTAACTATACAGGAAAAACAAAAGATGAACATTCAATAATAAATAATTTAAAATTTTTAGAAAGAAAACCAGAACTGAGGAGATTATTTGTGGCTAGAATACCCCAAGCAACAGAAATGCAGGAGAAGTGAATATATGAATAAGGCAAGGGCAGCAATAACAGCAAAAAGACAGTAGAGAGACAAGTAAGAGACTTCTTTCTAAAATATATGCAAGAAGTCAAGGGTGAAGGTGGAAATCTGGTATAGGTAATAATAAAGAGGCATTCAAGGGGCATTTACAGATAGAACCTGGTGACATCCTATGTACAGGTTAATTCATGTATTTCTGTGGGACTAAAATGAAACATGGAAGAGTACATGCAGGGAAAGTGGTGGAGCAGGGACAGAGACAAGGGGTTAAAGAGGAATGTGATGAGCTTGCTTCAAATTAAAGGCTAATAATGAAGGAAAATACTCCTATGGTTTCAGAAAGAGAAGAGCCTGCGAGGTTAAAAAGAAAGGAAGTATTACAGGAGTAAGAGAAGGAAAGGAGGCCTTAATTTGGAGATGGGAAGGGATTCTACTGATGAATCTATGTAAATGATCTGTGATCACAGATGATCTGTGTAGGGAAGTGAGAACCTTACACTGAGTACAGTCTAAGGAATTTGGTACTTGAAAGGTTTACTCACCCCATATTGGTGGAAGGGGGAATTTAGAATGACTGGGGACAACTGACACCTGGGAGGAATACGAGGGCATAGACCCAGAGGGAAACAACAACAACAAAAAATAACCAGCAAGCAACATAGATCAGTAGTGTACTATATAATTAAGGATTTGGTAAGGGAAAGCTCCTACCATGGAGCAATGTCCTCTCTAACAGTTGCACTAATTGGTATTATTCTGGGTGGGTGTAAAATGGAATAGGGAAATCTACACAGCAAATCCTCCAAGGCAGTGACAGAAAGTGCCTAGAGAGGGCAGCTTAGGAGATATACCTGGAAAGCTCTGATTACATGAGGAATGCAGAAAAAAAAAAGACAGACTAGGTAATTATAGGGTCATGACTAAAAGAATGATGGTTTAGGGTAGACAGAATGGATAATGAAGATAGTAAAGACAAGAAGAGAGAATCAACTTAACTTGAAAGGAAAAAAAAGACGGGGAGGAGAATATATAATCAGATAAAAGCAGAATAAAAGAAAAAATAAACAAAATCCCAAAGGGGTAACAAATGAGAAGAGAAGAGAAGGGATAAAGGGAAGAGAGGCAATGGGAATGGAGCCATTTTAAAAACAAGATTAAAATAATAGAAAGAACAAAATACTGTATTTACAACAAAAGAAAGAAACACCATAACTTTAAAAATAACCCAATAATAGAGACAGGAGGATAAATGGAGACAGGTTAAATCATCAATATGGATGAATTAAACACTCTAATACAATTTTTTTAAAAAGTGACAGAATGGATAAAAATAAAAACTCATAATCTGTTGCATACTAGAAAATCATTTAAGAAACAAAGACATACACAAAATGAAATGGAGAGGATGGGGGGAAATTGCCATGTATCAAGTGAATCCAAAAAAAGCAGAAGTTGCCTTCCTGGTATCAGATGATCAAAAATAAACATTCACAGAAAAATAAATAAACAAGGAAGCTATATTATGATGAAAAGAACCATAGACAACAAACCATCATCAGTAATAACTGTAAGATTTCAAATGTTTTAGCATCCAATTCATAAAAGAAATATTATCTGAGCATCAAAAACACATAGTAACACAATGGTGTGTGTGTGTATGTGTTTGTCCTTTGTTGCCAAAGAAGATCATGCCATCAGAGAAATGATGACATGACTTGCACTTGACTTTGGTTTGAGTGAGGGAGGGCTGTGCAGGTCACCAGCCTCACTTCTCCTCCAAAGCCATTTGAATCCAGTGACCAGATAAACATCAGGATGACTGGAGATGACCCAAGATGAGGCAAATTGGGGTTCAGTGACTTGCCCAAGGTCACACAACTAGTGAGTGTCAAGTGTCTGAGGTGAGATTTGAACTCAGGTCCTCCTGACTCCTACACTGATGTTCTATCACTGCACCACCTAGCTACCCCAACATAAGGGTGACAGAAGACTTCACTATCCCTCTCTCAGTTTTGCATGTCAAACAGAAAGGTAAAAGAAAAGGGATAATATGGAACTGAGAATCTACAGTTTAAAATTTTACATCATCTAATGCAACAACAAAGGATCATACATATTTCTCAGCACCATGTGGAATTTTTACAAAAATGGATCATGTATTAGGGTATTAGAGATTTTATTATTAGAGATGTGTAATACTTTTATTTGTAATTATTATGTTTATAATATTTATTTATAATATTAGAGATGTTATAAACAAATGTAAAAAATGGACAAGAAGTAGAAGTAATTACAAAAAATAAAATAGATAAGTCTGATTACTTGAAACTGGAAAAACTTTTTCACTGACAACATTAATACATTTAGGAGAAAAAAAAAGTGATTGAACAGAAGGGAAAAAGTTTCTCTAATAAGGATTTGGTGTCCAGGATAAGATATATGCATAACTAATGGCATTCCTCATTAGATAAATGGCCAAGGATATGAACAGTTTTCAAAAGAATTGTAAATTATCCACAACCACACCAAAAAAAATCCAATCACAAAGGGGAAATGAAAATTAAAACAACCCAGAGGTTCATGTCATTCCCTGAAAATTGGAAAAATGACCCCCAAATGGCAATAGTTATATCAGAAGTGTTATGGAGTGGAGGAGGTGCATGAATACAATGTTGGTAGAACTGTGAATCGGTACCAACCATTTTGGGAAGCATCTAAAATTATACAAATAAAGTGACTAAAATGCCCATACCATTTAAACCAGAGACTCCATTACTGGGCTAAATGATAAGAAAGCCCCTATGTACCCCAAGATATTTATAACAGTACTTTTGTGAGAGCTAAGAATTGGAAACAAAGTAGTTGCCCCGCTAAACAAATTGTGGTATAATGGAATATGATTGTGCTATAAGGAATCATATGTGTGATGAACGCAGAAAAGCATGAAGATATATGTGTGTATGTTTGTGTATGTGTGGGGGGGGAGGTGGGGAGAGAGAAACAAAATAGAGTGAAGTTAACAGAATCAAGAAAACAATATACTCAGTAATTACAATGATGTAAAAGGAAAGAAAACAACAGAAAAATAAAATAAAAAATAAATGATACCACCAACATACCACTTCATGGAAGTAGGAGATCCACAGGTGTTACACATTGCTTTTTCAGACTTTTTCAATGTATTGATTAGTTGTGCTGACTTTCTATTTCCTCAGACAAAAAATACTATTTGTACTGTAGGATGGTTCTCTGGGAGAGAGAAGAAGAAAGATGCTGCAGAAAACTATAGCAAACTAAGAAACAAAATATCAGAAAAATTTTTTGTTAAAAAATAACTTCCAAATAGGACCTCAAAGGATTAAGGATGGGAAGCAACTATGAGAACATTTAGAGACAATTTCAGTCAAATTTTGCTTTCTTTTCTTTAGATTTTGCATCATCTGAATGAAAAGACTTCTCTCTGACTTGTAAATGACCAAATTATCTAATTCTTCCTTGTAGGTTGCACTTTCATTACAATGACCCTTCTTTAGATGACCCAATCCCTCAAGAATATGCCCTCTACCTATGTCCCACTGGACCTCTACTGGAAGAACTACAGGAGTTTTGGAGAGAAAGTAAACGCCAGTGTGGCAAGAACAGAGCACATGAAATTTTCCCACATGTAACCCTCTGTGATTTCTTCACGGTAAGAATTCCCTTAAAATAAAAACTCCCTAACTTGACGTACAAAGTCTTCTATGATATGTTTCCACCTTCCTTTTTTATGCCTTTTGTCTTATTACTTCCCTTTACCTGCTTTCTGTACTAGCCAAGCTGGAATACTACCAATACTAAGTGCTCTATGACCTTCCTCCTATCTACGTGTATTTGTACACATTGTCCAAGATTCCGAGGAATCCCTCCATATTATCCTTCAAGACCCAGATGAGATGTCCCTTTCATCATGAAATCTCTAATGAGAAATGATTCTCTCCCTCCTTAAATTACTAATGACAGTTTGTTAGACATCTTTAATTCATTAGATCATGGAATTATACCTATTTGTATAGGTATATACAAATCTGATCTGCACACTATTCTTATTCAACTGTCACCTGAAGAGTGTGATGTATTGTTTACATCTCTAAATATTAATTGAATAGAAAAATAGGAACAGCTGCATGACAAGTGAGCATGTCAAGGCTATGGTTTTAGTATTCCTTCAGTTGACAGGACCACAAGTCTTCTCTATTATAGAGAATAGGGTTAGGTTTAGGTTAGCTAGAATTTTGTCCCAGTGTGCCATCATGTAGGGGGTGAACCTCTTCTCCATTTGGAAACTTTCCCTGAATCCATACCTTAGGCTCCTCTTTTGAGGTATCCCTTCAAATGGTACTGACCCTTTCCAAGAGCCTACCTTATATTTTATTCTGCTACCTCTTTCTCAGAGGTTTCCAGTGAAGTCAGGGAGCCCTCCACCTGACCATGCTTCTTCCAGTGTGCTATGAGCATCTCGTGATGGAAGAAAAAAGGCTACCAGGTTTCTAACTCACAAAGTCTATTTCCTGCCTGATCTCCAGATTTCTGTAAGAAGCCCAATTAAAAAAGGCAGTTGGCCTTACTTTTAGCCATGTGCATTCCATCATGCTGCATACATCTCCTGTCTGATCTTCAGCCTCCTCTGAAATGGGGGAGTGCACTTTACCACGGTGCCCACACATAACCTATCTAATCTCCAGTCTCCTATGGAAGAGAAATATTATTCCAGTCTCTTGTTTCTGAGGTATTGCGAGAGACACCATTCCATCAAGTTTGCAGCCTCATTTCCTACCTTGGGGAAAGAGAGTATCATTTAAGTTATAATGTTTTTTACATTAATTGGTTTTTGTTTTGCTACTGAAAAAGTTTTAAGAAAAATATTTTACAGTATTTTCTCTTTGTGATGCATAGGGTTCAGAGTAGGGGGCAATTAGAAATTGAGAGAAGGGAAGAAAACCATCATAGCTTTTGATGTGGGGAAAATTAATGTGTGGTAAAATATAACAAATATGTATAATGTTAAAAATAATATAGAGTATTCTTTCAGATCTCTCTGCATTCATTATATAGTCACTATAAGTTTAACTATAGTTCAGTGCAAGCTTGATATGACTTAAGACCTTTTTTATTTCATATAGTTTTAGTACCTCTGGAAACTCCATCTGTGGGAAGAAAGGATTATCAGACTTTTATTGTATGGACCTCCAAGGAGGAAAAATCGTTTTCCTAGTTCTTGTGAACATGAATAAAACCTATGCTTTCTAGTTTAGCTGATAAGACAAAAGATATAGTTTCTTTCCAGGATCTTTGCTATAGTTTCTTTCTAGTATTTTAGCTGATAAGACAAAAGATATAGTTTCCTTAAAAGAACTTTGCTGTCAAGGCATAAGACATTCCTTTCTCCTTTATACAATAAGCTTTGAAAATCAGTAACAACAAAAATATAAATAACATTTCCTTTGGACCATTCTGATGTATAGAACCCCACAAATAAATGAAACTGTGATTCCCTTCATTTTAATTTGTGTAACTTGGACATTTTGGTTTGTATATATATATATATATATATATATATATATATATATATATATATATACATATATATGTATTCATATACATATGTATTCATATATATACATATATGGAATCAAAGGAGGGAAAATTAATAGATTACTTCACTCAGAATTTTTTGAGGTATTTTGAAATCTTGCTATATTGACTTGGTTATTTTCTTCAAATACCCTCACTATGCACGTGTGGTCTATGTTTACAGAGAAACAGTTAAAATGTGATTCTGTTTAGTAAAATTTCACATATTTCCTCTCTGATAGGCTGGCTTCAGGAGATGTAGCCTACCCTGTCCTCTAAGAAGGCAGATATAACTCCGTCTTGGCTGACATTGCTTTTTGAAGTGCTACTAGGAAGTAGGGATATTCATTCATCATCCCCCCACTACCTACTTCTTTATTCTTATCTGTGTGTGTGTTCATCCTTTGTTGCCAAAGAAGACCATACCATCAGAGAAATAATGACATGACTTGCTCTTGACTTTGTTTTGAGTGAGGGCAGGCTGTGCAGGTCACCAGCCTCACTTCTCCTCCAGAGCCATCTGAATCCAGTGACCAGATATTCATCAGGATGACTGACCCAGGATGATCAGAATGAGGCAATCGGGGTTAAGTGACTTGCCCAAGGTACAGTGGATAGAGCACCAGTGCAGCAGTCAGGAGGATCTGAGTTCAAATCTCACCTCAGACACTTGACACTCACTAGCTGTGTGACCTTAGGCAAGTCACTTAACCCCAATTGCCTCATCCTGGGTCATCTCCTGTCATCCTGATGAATATCTGGTCACTGGATTCAGATGGCTCTGGAGGAGAAG